>CAKNYM010050089.1:0-27634 GCA_932195095.1 Andricus curvator
TTAAACTTTCAACCAAAGAAATACATTTTTAACCAAAATGATGAATATTAGTCAACAACAAGATTAATATTCTATCACAAAAAGACGAACTTTCAATTAAATACAGGAATTTTTAATGAAATAGTTGAATTTTTAATTGAATAATATAATTTTCAAGCAAATATGAAATTTTTCAAACAAAAAGTTTATTTTCGACAAATTATGGTTAAATTATGAAAAAAAAGATTTGTTAACTAAAATGATGGATCATCACACAAAAAAAATGAACGTTTAAAAAATTAGTTTCACTTTCAAATATAAGTTGAATTTTCAATCAAACAGTTGTGATTTTTAAACAAAAAGATGCAAATTCTACCTAAATAGTATATGCAGTTTTAACCCAAAAAGACGAATTTCCAACAAAATAGTTGATTTTTCTACTAAAAAGAATGACTGTATAACAAAATTGCTGAATTTTTAACAAATTAATCAAATTAACTTCAATTTTCCAATTTTCTTCTGTATGTCTCACTGTTATTTATTCTCTATTGAAAATAAACGATCGTGCAAAGATTTTTCCTGAAAACCTAGAAATAGGAAAATTTCATAATTACTAAGAAAGCCTTTTTTACTACCACACTTCAAATATTCCATCTGCACAACTATCATTTTTAATTACTGTATCTCCTTTTTCAATAAAATGGCTTTTTTGTATTGTAAAAAAAAATTTACTGTATATGAGCCCTACTAAAAAAAAAGTCAGGAATCGTCAGAAAAAAAGTCAGAACTTCTGACCATTGCTGACCACTTTTGTTACGTTTCTCGACAGAAATCCTCAGGAAAAGTCAGAATTCATGAGAAATGTTCAGAAATCGTTAGAGCTTGAGTTCGAAGGATAATCCTTTTATTAGTGGTCCAAGAATAGAATGCCATAAAACCTAAACCTTTCATATTTCCCAGATTATTTATATTATTTATTTATATTTATGTATGCATATTCTCTTTTTACTTATATTTAATTATTAATATTTATATATTGAATGACTCTGAAGGTGAATCTGAAAATTTTGTCCGTTTTGACGTATCTCTTTCTCTTTACAAGATACATTATATTTATCCTAATTTAAAATGTTTTAGGAAAATTTTCAGTTGTCTGAAATAGTCGAAACCCGTAGATTCTGAATTTCTAACTTTTGAATCTGTATATGCAACATTTAAAAAAAAAATTATTTTCAATTTTTAATCCATTTGGGTTGGCCTACCTGCGGTCCTAGCCGATGAGCTACCTGATAGAATGTGAATTAGAATATCTTCAGGAATGGTCAGGATGTTCAGGAAGCGTCAGAACTTCTGACCATTTGTGACGATTCCTGACGATTCCTGACTTTTTTTTAGTAGGGAGGTATAATTTGCCGTAAGCTGGACTTGTAGAAGCATCACTTGGCTCCATTTCTATATTGACACTAAAAAAAACAAACAGATTTACTCCAAGAATAACTGCACAAAATAATGTTTGACTGAAAACACTATGGGAAATTAAGTGTATCCGAAAATTGTTGTGATTCTAAACAAAAATCTTGGGAAATCCGCTATCAATGTCCCTTGCGTCGCCATTTTGTTATTTCGATTTCATTCATATCGATTATGGCAGGTATTCGATTGTACTAAAAAGATCAATTGAAACAAAGTAATTAAGTGTGATTATATTTTTTGTGAGATCTACAAGAATCATTATCATTGGCAGAGGTTGACGCTCAGTAACGACATTTTTTAAAACTTATAATGACATTCAATTCTTTTGGTTCAGTCGAGTGTTAGTGCAATCGAATACTTAATATCGTTTGGGTTTATCGATTGCACAACTGGGGGCGAGTGAGTGAGTAAGCGACAATCTTAGATCAAAATGGCGCTGGAGACAAGCAGAGACGACGAGATGCTGCCAGAGCTTTTCCGAAGATTCTTGATTGAAATCATAACAAATTTCAGATATTCCTAATTTTCCATGGTGCTTTCCAGTGTTTTCAGGAAAACGTAATTGCTGGCTCAGTTACTTTTTCTGTAAACCTTGTTTGTTATTGTGTATATGGAAATCGATCAAAGTAACGTTTCTTATTGCTTTTCATCATTCAATCCAGCTCAGTGCAGTTTATATTTCTTAGTGTATTATTTTTACCATAAAAAAAGGAATTTTGTAAAGGACTTATTATAGTAATTACAAATGAGAGTTGGGTAATAATGTACGTAATGTACGAAAGTCAAAAAGGCTTTCTGAGTTATGAAATTCCCCTAATTCTAGGTTTTTAGGAATCGTCTTCGCTGGATTCAACAGGAATCAATAGGATTACTGCAATTTAAGATGTTTTGAAGTTAAAAATAAATTATTATTACGAGAATATATATATTTTTTTTATTCGATTCGGAAAGAAATTGGATATATTCGGAAAGAGTAAAGTGGGAAGTCATTCGGAAAGAAATCGGAAACATTCGGCGACACTCGAAAATGATCGGAAAGAAGTCGGAGAGTGGGACATTCGCAAAGACTCGGAAAGGTTCATGGGACACCTTGACGTTCGGAAAGAAACGGAAGCAAAGTTCACATAGGATTCGGAAAGGATCTAAACGGTACCTCTTTCCGAACTCTTTCCGAAACCTTTCTGAATCTTTCCGACACGGTCTTTCCGAACCTTTCCGTTACTTCCGGAGGGGGGGGGCGCAACCTGCACAGATGCTAATACATGGAAAACTGATTGGAAAGATATCGACTTTTGCCCTAATCTGAATACTTAAAGGGTGTATTTCGGAAAGGATCTAAATACCATTTTTACAGTGTTTTATGAGAGATAAAAAACTTTCTCAAAAATCCACCACCGCAGGGTTCCACTAGGAACAACTGCCATCAATGAAAATAACACCGGCTCCCAGTAGAACCGCGGCAAATCACACCTATGGCCACGTATCCTGACCGTGAGATGGGTTGTTACAGGGCAGGACGAAGTCACAACGACAGGCTGGCGAAATTCCTGTGTGTCTTGAGGACACGTAGCGACCCAAGGATGCCAGCCTTCTGCATCCATCTCGTAATGGCCTCGGCATCTTTTTTGCACGCGGGTATGGGTTTGAGGTCACGAACCAGTGATCGCTTCGCACCTTCGGGAGCACCGATCACAAGGACAATTACTTCAACCAAATGGTTTGGGTACAGTCGTTGCAGCTCCCTTTTAAGGTCGGCGTAACTCTCTTCCTTTTCCTTCTCCTTGGCAGTGATGTAGTAGTCGGCCGGAGCCGAGAATTCGATCAGGAATATAGTTCGTTTCTCGAAGTCCTGGAGAACGGTGTTAGGCCTCGAGTGTACAATTGAGACTGCTGTCCGAAAATCGTAGTTGCAGGAAATTTGGCACTTCTCGTTTTGGAGAATTGACTCTATCTCCCTCTGAGGGTTCGACAGGGCGGGTCACAGCCAACACTATAAGAGCGACAAAGATGATAGTAAAGCACTCTTAGGGCCGCATTATGTCTGTAGAGATACGTCGTTCTTGCGTCAGTGGGACGCTTGGATAGTATGTGTTCTTAGGTACTCAGTATGTGCATGACACGCTCTGCACCTATCGCTGGGAATTTCTTGACGTAAAGTGTGGTTACGGTATACTAAGTAGGAAATGACACCGTGCTGGCAGGCGAAACTGACACCCTCTGTACCTGAATTAAGTCCTGATGATCCGAGGAAAGCAAAAGTTAGCTCCTCCGACAAGGACTGATTTTCTACATTTCTTTAAACGTTTCCGTGCATCTTCTTATCGAGGAGTTGTTGGCGGAAGTTTTCAAGGTCTGCTTTCTTTACTTGGGCTTTTAGGAGTGAGGCATCTAGATGGAGTAATGCATTTTCCTCACTTCTGATGTTAAAATTCAGGCCAAGGGTCTCGGCTACCTGCTTCGATTTTGTTTGTAACTTTGCCGACGAGTAGGGGGCGTTGAGTTACTAAATATGCGATAAACAATTTTGGCGGGAAATCATGCTTAGGGGTAGAAAGCACCCCTTGTTTCTGTAAAACTGTAAACATTATTTAAAGCTTTTTTTTGCTTTCAAAATTTTTTACTCGTCTACTTACTTTCAAACAGTGTTGAGAAACTTTAGTTTACGGAAACATTTAAGAAAATTATGCTGTCTAACCCCTAAACGTCTTAAGAATGACCCCCAAATAATTTCTGAACGAAGTACATTTTTTTAGTTTTAAACATTTCTTCAAAAATTAACTCATGAAACGTTCGATTATAATATTCAAAGCTTTTAGAAAGCTTGAGAACCTGCATATCATGAAAGACTACCCCTCATATGCAAAAACATCCCCTTCATATGTTCTAGTGCGTTCTTTTGTATTTCAAAATCGTATGAGGCTATATAAGCATTGTCTGTCAATATCGTTAAAAACTATCCCTCCTCGCAAAAAATTTATATACATAGGTCATAAAAACGTTATTATGCGTGTAGTGAATATACAAAAAAATGTTGTTTTTTTTTTGGCAAGCCCCATGAAAAAACTCGAATTTTCGATGAGAAAAGAAGACGTTTTTGTAAATATTATACAGAATCGTCAATATTAGCTGAATCGCGTTGAAACTCAACACTTCTTTCACAATTAGAAATATGATATTCGCGTGTTTCTAAGTCAGGGTCAAAATTATTATTTTCGGATTTAGGTGAGGAATATTAAGATCTATACTGAATCTTTTGACAGTATATTTATGTCCTGAGAGCTCGCGGAAATAGGCATATTTCATTTTTAAAGAAAAAGTTTATCATGTGCGCTTATGTTTCTCGCCAACATTAAATGCGTTTTTCTCGAAAAGCGGTTTTTCGAGGTTCCAACTTCAAAAATGCCCCGGTGACTCGTTTTTCAACCTAAATGGTTCGTTTTGGGCTTAAAATGCTGGGAACTTATCCGGTTACATGATTCTGAATGTAACTTCATACCGTCCATAAGGGCCCATAACCATACAAATTTCAGGAAAAAAACCGCAAATATCTAGCATTAATTTAGAAGATAGTTATAGACAATAATAATTTGTTTAAACAATCATTTTGGTTGAATTGCTATAATTAATACCTCGCTCTTAGTGAAAAGTTGACAAAAAGTGATAAACATAAGAAAAAACTACAACTATCTAGCATTACTATAGGAGAATATAGTTATAAACAATAATAATTTGTTTAAAAAATTATATTTGTTGTATTTCATGAAAAAAATGCAACTTGCTAACTTTATTCAAAGAGAATATTATTAAAAACAATAACAAATTGTTTAAACAATTATGTTTGTTAAATTTAATATTAGGTTATTTTATTTTTCGGATACCCTTTTTTGCCCTACTACTAAGGTCAGCCACCTCCTCCCCCGAAAAAATTACTGGCTACGTCGCTGCTTATTGGCAAAGTAGAACAGGGAAACTATTGTCTTTGTCGTCTCTTCAACAAAAATTTTTAAAAGTTCGTTCAAAGCGACAACTTTTCAGGCGAAAAGAACAAGTGGAAAGTGGGGATGACCGGAATGATAAGTTGTATCGTGTTGCACAATTTACTTCAGAAAGTTTTAAAGACGGAATTGATTGTAATCTAACTGTGCACGATACCAGTGCTCCCAACTATGGCCCGGCGCACTACTGCGCATGCGTTAAGCAGAGCCTTGACATTGGTACTGAATAGAGATTGAAGGGAATATCTAATTTTTCTCTTCTCTCTACCAGTGGAAAGCTATTCTTCACGCATGCGCAGTACTGCTCCGGGCCCTCGTTGCGAGCACTGCACGATACTGATGTGTGAAGATGGGCTCTTCAAGTCAAAGCAGAATTGAAAATGCCCTTGTTTAAAACACCTTACTTATGTTAACAAGTACGTGTGAGTACAATGTGAGGAATTCTTATAAGAAATAAATACAAAAATATTACAGTATGGAATTTATAACATATACAATTTGGATATAAGTGGCTTCAACCTGGAGATACATGGAAGAACATTAACTATTCGTGGAGAAAAGACAGTGGAAACGAGGCGCATGAATAGCCCCCAAATTTCATTTAACCTAAGTTTTATTTGACCGAAAATCAAGTTGCCGAACAGGGATTTGTCATAATTTTTATTTTTTCGAATTTCTATTCCCCATAATATTTATTATACCTAATTTTTAGTTAATACAGCTTCTGTGTTTCTGAATTTGTATTTAACATAATTGCCATTTTTCTGAATTTCCACATAACCTAATATTCATTTGAACGAATTTCTACTTGTCATATTTTAAATTTATTCGAATTATATTTTAATATAATTTATTTTTTCCCGAATAACCACATAAGCTAGCATTCATTTACACACATCGCCATTTGTCATAATTTCCACTTCATCGAATTGCCATGTCACAGAAATTTAATTTGTCCTACAGACCATTAGGCCTAAAATAAAGACGCGAAATTTAATTAAGAGAATCCTGATTGGCTGATTTTGAATTTCGTGCATTTTTTTAGACCGGATGGGCTGTAGGCAAATGAGGACGCAAGAGCGATGCATTTACGCCTTTGACGTAGAAAAAATTTGGGATGGTTTATGGAGAGCCCATGCTGCTACCGTAAAACTATCCTTTGTAGCAGCAATGAGGATCTATTACAGTTTAACGAAAAAAAAGAAAATTTAATAAGAAGAAAAATGTAACTGATAGCAATATTAAAATAATGCCATTTTATAATTTAATTTTTATGAAAACTATTCAGCTTTATTAAAAGTCTCTGCGATTATTAGAAACTGCAAACGAGACTTTGTTCATTATTATTTATAGAACAAACAATTGCAATTTGATGTAAAATCAGCTGATGCTAATTTTTTAATGAAGCTTTACATTATTATTGATGCAGAAATTTCCAGAAGATGTTATTAGAAATCGTTAAAGCTATAGCATGTCAAAGTATGTTCATTTAAAAATGAACATTAACTTGTTAAATGGAAACATTTGAATAAAATTTTCTTCATGAAAGATGGAGTAGACCCGAAAAAGAGTATCTTTTATCTCTTCTTTGTTGACAAAATTGCTTACTACAATGAAAAACAGTTTTCTATTCTGGCTCTGAATTTTTTCATTTCTTTAATTGACGTTTTATTGAAGTTGATCACTTTTATCAAAAAATTGTAACAGAAAAAGAATCCTCCTCCAGGAGTAGACCAACTTTCGTTAGAAACTTTTTGCATTAATTAAAAAAAAAAGTTAAAATGCGAATATCTCGAAACCTCTCCATTTTTCTGTCGGGGTGGGGGGACTACCCTAATTTTTCCTAATCAGCACAACATTTTACGTAATATTCAGTAAAAAAATCCAACAGACCTAGAACGGCACACAGGATTAACCCAGCTCGTCCAGCCGGCGTCAAACCTCCTGCTCGGCATCAGTTAAAACGCAGGGAATACACAACCCGGTCGTACGTCGCAGATGGTCACATATCCGATTGCTATCCGTGCTCAAAATGGCTTGACATCTGGACTCTTCCAGATTTTTGGTATAAAATATGAAAGAAAATAAAGTTTTAATACGATTAGTTGTTTAAATAATTAAAATTGTTGTCAATTTATACAGTTTTATAGCAAAAAAGTCATCGTCAAGACATTTTTAGTCGATTCCGTAAACAAAAATTGAGATTATTTATTGAAATATAGCCAAACTCTTTACTTGTTTATGAATATTGTTCCAATAATCAACAATCGTTGTCAACTTAAGATGTATCATAGCGAAGAGTCATCACAAAGACATTCTTGGTCAATTTCGTAAACAAAAATGGATCCTATTCGTTCGGAAATAGCAATACTGTAAATTTGTTTATGAAAATGGTTTAATTAATTAATAATTCCTTGGAATTTGCAAAGTGTCATAGTAAAGAGTCATCGGAAAGACATTATTAGTTGACTCAGTACGCAAATTGAGCTTATTCGTTGAAAAATTGCCAAACTCTGTATTTGTTTATGAAAATTGTTTAAATAATTTATAATCCGTTGGAATTTGCAAAGAATCGTCGAAAAAGTCTTCAAAAGGATATTCTTAGTTAATTTTGTGAAAAAAATCTGAGCCTGTAATTTGAAAAATAGCTAAACTCTGAAATCAATAATTCGTGTAAATTTGCAGTGTCATGTCAAGAGTCAGCGGAAAAACATTCTTAGTTGATTCTGTGAAAAAATTAAGCCTATTCGTTTAAACAAAGCCAAAATCGGAATTTTGTTATGAAAATTATTCAAATAATAAATAATTCTTGTCATAACAAAGATCCATGGGAAAGACAATCTTAGTTAATTCCGTGAAAAAATTGAGCCTATTCGTTGTAAAATAGCCAAACTGTGAATTTGCTTATAAAAATTGTTCAAACAATTGCCAAACAACATCCCGAACTGGCGTTAGGTAAAATACATGATGTTTGGTCTCCTCATACTTCGAGGTTCCGGCGAATAGTCGGGCATGTTGTATCTGAATACATTGTAGTTTATAAATAAGTATTATTTAAAAATTATTTTGATAAAATTTGATTTGTGAAAGTGAGCCAATCTTACATGGACATAAATGATGCACCTATATATAACAACAAACCGTGCAAAAGTCATCATCTTACAAAAGCCGCTTCTAGAGGCTGTTGATTTTCTTGATTATTCTTTCGGAAACCGTGCATTTTATTTTCAATGAAAAGAAACTGATGATGAAACACTTAAAAAAACAACATTTAAATATGTGAAAAATGCAAAAATATTAATACGCTTTAAGTAAACATAACCTCACCTTGTTCAATTTTTTCCTGATTGGTATTGCTATCGACAATTTAACAACCTCATGTTAATAGCAGAAAATGCCCTATTTATTTATATGCTCAGAATGTATCATGGCGGTACCAGTACTTCCATATTCAAGATGAAAAGGTCTTCTTTGAGAGTTTCTACGTTGACATTCATTGTTTTTTCATTCAGATTATTTTCTTTTGTTTCATATACTGTTTTATAACAATGGTTATTCTTATCTGTTGGTTACCTACCTGATGATAATTAAAATTACTATATTAATAATTTTATTTTTTATTATTGTAGGATTCATCATGAATGAACAAGTGGAGCCGCAGATCAAAGACATAGAAGCATCCGTTGTATCTGATGAGGAGCGCGATTTAGCAGAAAACGCTCTTTCTGAGTTTCAGAAAGGCGCCTATATGCTATGTTTGACCCATTTAAACAAATTAGAAGCCTTGAGGCCAAAGGATGTGAAGGTCATGCATAATAAAGTAGTAGCTGAATATTACAAAAGTGATTTGAAAAAGACTGAACTTGTGAAAAAAAGTTTAAACGCAATATGTGGAGAACTAATTAGCACAGATACGGCAGATGCTGCGGATGTTGTTGAAAAATGCGTTATAAGATACAATCAAGCTATTTTACTGTATCATACAAGGAAATATAATGCTGCACTTCAGATTATGAGTAGATTATTCTCTCTAATCGAGCCCTTAGGTTAGTATTTTACTGCGTCATCTATGATTTTCCGGACTATGAAATTACCGTACTAACAATTTGGTAGGGAATAATGATCTATTTTTTTGAAATTAGAAAGATCTTTTTTTTGCATATCTAAAGTAGTATAATTTTCACAATAGTCGTAGACCATCCCTGTTACAAAACTTACAATATGAAAGTTTTGTAATTGGGATGGTCTACGACTCACCGCACGGAGAAGGGAAAGAGAAGCGAATCAAGGAACTGTCGTCGGGCATGCCTGTTATAATAGTACTTTGTGCACCAAGTGTGGTACGTAGCCGAGCGTGATGTTTGCAGGACGAGTCGTAGGCGAGTGCGAAGTGCGAGCCGGAGAAAAGTTCTGTAAATACGGGAGGCTATAAAGACGTACTATCCGTGGTGCATATGATACTTTATGCAACAAATGTCTGTTATGGGCTTTTTGAGAATTTAGATTTTAGCGGCCCAGGGGGAGTCGTAGTGAGGGTGAATGGTTCAGGGCGCAGCCCTGGCTTAAGTGCATTTTTTTGTGTTTTTGGAACGTTATATATGTATACCATTAAGCCATTTCCCTTTCAGGGTAGGCGTAACACTACCCGATTCGGGTAGTGTTTCTAGGTGGATAGTTTTCTTGTAGTTATAAATAACTACAAGTGTGGGCTCACCACACCCACGATGTGCCAACAGCACTCAGTATTCTTGAATGGTCACCCATCCAAGTACTAACCGCGTCCAACGCTGCTTAACTTCAGTGATCTCACGAGAACTGGGTTTTTCAGCGTGGTATGGCCGTTGGCCGTTGGCCACCACGAAAAAATGTTTCCGATTGATAAGAAATAATAACATGTTCCTTTGGTTCAAGCTGACGAAATTTCAGGTTCGAATCAATCCAAAAAACATTTTTTTTTTTTACATTTTCAACAAATTTTGAATAAGGCACACTTTTTTTTAATTTAAAAAATTTTTAATTGTAAATTTAAAAAAGAGCACAGAAGATAATAACCGTTTTCAAACAAATTTTCTTTACTTGTTTTGGATGTCGGACCACATATTGTTATCCCTCAGCTCAAACGATTCGATTAATTTTAGCATTTTTACTTCGCTCGACTGAAAAGTGAAGTGTTAAATTTACATTAAAAGTATTAATTATAGTAAGGAAGAAATGATAACTCTTGGAAAGAAATATTTATGAGAACGATGTTAAACATATCAAAGTTGTGTATTTATCTAATTTTATTTTTATCTCGAACTTTTTTATATCACTGTGAATGGATTTCCAACGACCTAAGTATATCCAATTCTTAAAAATAAATTCTTTAATGGCAGAAATCCTTGAAAAATCATTGAAAATGATTTAAAAATATAACATTTCTTATAAAAAGATTGTTTGTTCTTTTCGACATATAAAAATAAATATTTAATCTTTCCCCTATTTTCCCCTTTTTCGTGAGAAATTCATCCCATTCCCCCTTTTTGAGCTCCTTTTGCGCTGTGATCCCTGTGTATATTTTCACTGTCATCATAAAAAAAATCAGACCCCCTTCCACTGTTTAATGTTACGTAATTTGTAGAGGTGGTGGTCTGATTTCAGTTACTTAATTAGTGAAAGTTTCCCTAAAAAACACTTTTGTTCCCTAATTTGTTTATAACCGCATGACAAAATTTTCGATGCATCTAGATCTTGGATTTAGATGGATACACTCTAGTATACTGGGGAATTGGGCTGATTGGGGTTAAGTAAAAAGATTAATGTCTGCCGATCTTCTATGGAAAGGGGGTATTTAGATCTTGTATATATGTCACGTTTAAATGCATTATAAAATCGAGAAAAACTCTTGGGAGAAGTATTAGCCATGTTTCGTTCAAATTCTTTTTAAAATTTCCCTAATAATATTTTTTTTTTGCATGTCGTTTAAATGCATTGGTAGATATTTTGATGAGGTCTGTTTCTATTCTAGCAACAATTCTATTATGATACTCCATAAATTTGTTCATTATAAGATAAATGTTTTTAATTGAAAACAGTACGTTTTACACGTGGCCGTTTTGTCCCCTGTAGAAAACCAGTGCAATTGCTACATTTTTCATTGTAACCGGTTGTTTATTCAAGAGTCGGGCAGCTCTCACAATAAAAAAATTTTGCAGTAGATTGATATTTAACTACCAGATGAAAAAAATTGAAAAGGTACTGAGGAGCTTTATCTTGAATTAATGTTCATTTTTTGGTATATATTGTATATGAAACTGATAAATGCATTAAACGCACGTTCTAGTTCTAATTCCCTGCTCGAAAGAGTACGATTGATATGTAGCCAGAGGTCATTGAGACAATCAAGGAAGGGAATACGTAGACTGTTAATACTAAGAGCTGGTGATGCTGCAATTTTCTGTGGAGATAGAGAGGATGGTGGTCCAATAATGATTGCCTTACTTTAACCCGGAATGAGAACAATTCCATTAACTTATAATTACCGAATCAATGTCCTCCTGTACCAACCCTAGCAATGGATCCAAACAGGAAACAGGTCCGGCGAAATCATCAGCGTATTTATGATAGTTACAGTTTTTTAGGTCACGATCTAGGTATGTGGTACATGTAGGGGAGCAAACTTATCAAGTGCTGAGGTTAAGTAGGGAGTAAGCAAAGAAGTCTAAGCGTTTATTTTATTTTCTAAATAAATTTTATCCCATTCGTATGTCGACAAATGATCAGGGAATTTAGATTCAATAATTTTCTTTAAATTGCGGATAGGGTGCTGTAGAGGAGTGAAATTGTTGATAGTAAATTTGTAATTGATATTGATAAGGTTATAAATGGTTAGAAACGGAATAGTGTTTTGTAAGTGTTAGAGAACCTTATCCAAATCGCCCACCACGGTAAGGTCTATTCTAGTGCCAGATCGAGAACCATGATATTTTAAGTACAGTTTATAATTTTCTAATACTATAAAAGCCATGGTACCCACAAGACAAAAAGTAAAAACTTGGCGGTATAATTTTAAGTTATTTTTTATTAGTACCAAGATTCGAAATAATTTGTGTAACATTTTGATAGATTTAAAACTCTACACTGAGGTCAGTCTGTAGACTGATACAGATTTAAAGATTAAATCAAATTGGGGTTTATTCATTTTAATCTGAAAGTTGTCTGTTTGTTTGACAACAGAGGGTGGTTCGTTGTTTGGAAGGGCAGGGGTGGTTTGGGTTGCCCAGGGTTTCCAGGGCGACGTTGTGGTTCATTGCGATGACGGCGATTTCTACTGTTACGGGAGTAATCCTTTCCATAACGGAGATCTGCTTCAACAATACTGAAACTTACCAGGAGAGTGCGCGTGACGGGAGACATGGATTTTAATCATCTTTTGTGAGCGAAGAGGTCTTAATTTGAGATGAAAAAAGTTGAAACCATTTACTTAGATAGATAGCGGTTTACGAGAAAAAAGGGTCTAGGTCTAGGCAATGGTGTAGGTTTCAGACTAGATAGTGTGCCGTCATGCGTTCGCGTCCTCGTACTTTTTTCAAAAATTCGTTTGTTTCTAATTCTTTTTTTTTCAATAGTTTAGCCGTGAATATGCATATGTTACGGTGGACCCCGTGAAGCCGGGCAACTCAAAATTGTCGTTGCTGGGCTCCGCGGTATCCGAATACCAGATAAGTTTAAGAAGTATGGTGGCCGAGTTGGATGCCCCATCCTTGTTCCACATTAATGCATCATAATAAGTTGCACATTCATTAGTCGATGAGAGAGAGCGATAATATAACTGCCTCCCGATCTAAATCACACCTAATCAGACCCCCCGCGCGGGCGTAGGAGTATAATGAGACGAACGGAGGTGGACAACGATTACGCCTCCGCTAAGAACGACTTTTAATTTTTCCTGCGGTGCTGTTACTTGCACCCCGACCCCAGCCACAAATTATTTAATATTGACAATAATATTCATCCGAGACAAAGCATTCACTTGGACAAATTATTACGAATGACAAACGTTATAAAAAATTCAAACGTTGGCAGCGACCTGTGGGAATTGGGACCAGATATTTCCAAAAATCACCTAAGGCCACCCCCTCCCCTCCTAATAATAAATACCCCTTATTAACAAAATTCAGACAGTTCATCAACAATGAACAATTAATCATTTTTATTATAAATAAACAAATATGACGAAAAAAATTGCCATTTTTTCTATTTGAGCTTCCTGGTGCTCGTCAATAACAGGAAAATCGTTAAAATCGCCTAAATTGCATAGAGTAACATTAGTTGAAGATGTTCCAATATTACATAATAAACAACAAAAATTTTATAAACAAATTATTTGTTCAAAGAGTGTTTTCTAGGATTTTCCATAATGTTACATTTTTTAAAGTTATATTGAAATAACTTTGGATTAAAACAATATAAAGATGAAGAAATTTCTTCTTGAGATTATTATTGTTAATATTATGAAAAAATTTAATAAACAAATGTATTAATCAGGTATTTTTCGATAGAAAAATTCGTTTTTTTCAATGTCATTTTTTTTAAAATTAGGAACTTAATGATAATTTTAGCAAAAATCATAATTTTTTGATTAAGGCCATGTAACGAGTGGGTCACATGACCGGATTCCTACCCTACCGACACTTTTTTTCAAAATCAACTTACGTTGACACGAAACGCGATATCGAGTTGAAAATTTGGGATAATAAATAAGAAGCGCTGAGGAAGGCGGCTCTGGTTCTAAATTTTGATAATCATGAAAAAAGCAAAAAAAAAATTATTTACAAAAAAACTTTTTTCATAATTATAAAAATTTCGGACCAGAGCCGCCTTTCTTAGCGCTTCTTATTTATTATCCCAAATTTTCAACTCGATATCACGTTTCGTGTGAACGTAAGTTGATTTTGAAGAAAAGTGTCGGTAAGGTAGGAATCCGGTCACGTGACCCACTCGTAACATGGCCTTAATGTTATGATTTTTTAGAACAAATTTAATAAACAAATGCATTATTAGGGCATTTGTCGGCAGAAAAATTCTTTTTTTTTTAATACCAGTCCTTTCAGTTGGGAACTTGATGACAATTTCAGCAACATTCATAATTAGTTGATAAAGGGCATAGCAGGATAAGCATGTGTGTGCTGCCCCCGGCCCGATCAGATTCATATTTTCACCATAAGATGGCATCAATCGGTAGTGAAATACCCTGGAGTATTATCTCCCAGAAATGATTTTTATGGGGGTCAGAACGAAAATCGAAAAAGTCGTTTTTCTTGCGAACGGCTTGACCGATTTTGATGAGCAAAAAATATGTTGTGGGACTCAATAGTAGGATGCTGGAAAAAATCTATGAACTTTTTCCCACAAATATAACCTCAACAATTTTTTTTTGAAAATTTTGAAATTTTTTTTATGGGTTTTGTTTCGAGTACTCGCGGTTTTTATTTTTTCTAACTATGCTCTACCTCTTCGATCCTTTTGGGAATCAAATATGTTTTAGGACATGAATTGAAGATTTTTTTGGTGAAAGATGAAAGTGGTACTCGGAACAAAACCCATACAAAAAAATTTCAAAATTTTCAAAAAAAATTTGTTGAGGTTATGTTTGTGGAAAAAAGTTCATAAATTTTTTCAGCATCCTACTATTGAGCCCCATAACATATTTTTTGCTCATAAAAATCGGTCAAGCCGTTCTCATGAAAAACGACTTTTTCGATTTTGCTTCTAATCCCCATAACTCCCATAAAAATAATTTCTGGGAGATAATACACCAGGGTATTTCACTACCGATTGATGCCATCTTATGATGAAAATATGGACCTGATCGGGCCGGCGGCAGCACACATGCTTGTCCTGCTATGCCCTTTTATGATTTTTAAACAAATTTAATAAACAACTGCATTAATCAGGCATTTTTCGATAGAAAAATTCGTTTTTTTCGATGTCAACTTATTAAATTGGGAACTTCATTATAATTTCAGCAAAATTCATAACTTTTTGATCAATTTTATAATTAAACTTAATTAAAAAATGCATTATTGGGGCATTTGTCGACGGAAAATTTTTTTTTTCGATGTCAGACTTTTTAATTGGGCTCTTCATAATAAATTCAGCAACAGTCATGATGAGTTGATAAGTTTTATGATTTTTTAAAACAAATTTAACAAACAAATGCATTGTTCGGGCATCTGTGGACGAAAAAATTCGTTTTTTCTATGTCAGTCTTTTTAATTGTGAACTTAATGATAATTGCAGCAACATGTTGATTTCCACTAACCCAAAAAGAATGTATCATAGACAAAAGTGGAAGAAAAAGGTCATTCTACTCGATCCTGAAGCTGCAGACTTATTAAAAGAATGTAAGTAATGAGAAACATAAACTGAAAGGACTGAGATTGAAGAAAAAAACTTTTTCGTCAACAAATACCCAAATAATGCATAAGTTTATTATATTTGTTTAAAACATCATAGAATTTATCAACTTAGTATGAGTGTTAATGAAATTATCATTAAGTTCACCATAAAAAAGACTAACTTCGGAAAAAAAAACAATTTTTCCATCGACAGATGCCCGAATAATGCATTTTTTTATTAAATTTGTTTTTAAAAAAATATAAAATTTATCAACCAATTATGAATTTTGCTGAACTTATCATGAAGTACCCAATTAAAAAGACTGACAGAAAAAAACTAATTTTTATGTCGACAAATGCCTGATTAATGCATTTGTTTATTAAATTTGTTTAAAAAACCATAGAATTTATCCTAAAATTATGAATGTTGCTGAAAATGTCATGAAGTTCCCAACTGAAAGGACTGGCATTGAAAAAAAAAATATTTCTGCCGACAAATGCCCGAATAATGCATTTGTTTATTAAATTTGTTTCAAAAGTTATGAAATTAATCAAAAAATTATGTATTTTACTAAAATTATCATAAAGTTCCTAATTTAAAAAAATGACAAAGAAAAAAACGATTTTTTCTATCAAAAAATGCCTGGTTAATGCATTTGTTTATTAAATTTGTTTATAATATTAACAATAATAATCTCAAGAAGAAATTTCTTCATCTTTATATTGTTTTTATCCAAAGTTCTTTCAATATAACTTTAAAAAAATGTAAAATTATGGAAAATCGTAGAAAACATTCTTTCATCAAATAATTTGTTTATAGCAATTTTTTTGTGTGCATTATATAATATTGGAACATCTTTAACTAATGTTACTCTATGAAACTTAGGCGATTTCAGCAATTGTCCTGTTATTGACGAGCACCGGGAACGTCAAATAAAAAAAATTGCCATTTTTTTGGTCGTATTTGTTGATTTATAAAAAAATTGAAAGCCTAATTTAAAATTCAGACTTGACAACTTTTTTAGAAATCTTATCAGCTTTTTTTCAAATTTTTTTAGTCCAAATTGGTCAATATTTGTGGGCTGTTCGTTATTTTGAACCAAAAAAGTAATTTTTTCCCCACTGTGCGGCGGGGCGGCGTGACGGTCTAGTTTAGTTTTTTTTTTTGACATACAGCTTGGAAAATATAAAAATAAGTAGGAACAAAATATCAATTTCCAATACAAGATATTTATTTAAATCGGTTTACTTTAACCTCTAATTGGTCGTAGGAATTTCCGCAACCAATCAAAAGTCACTGGATCACCCGGCGGAAAAAAATCCGGTTTCATGTAAAAATACTTGAGAATGCGTCGGCGCGCCGATACGCCGTCGCCCTGACGGCGCCGAATTCGAATCAGCGGCGGCGCGGTTTTGAAGCAAGTTGGCTGGCGGCGTGGCGCGGCGGCGCAACCGTCTAAGTAATCCTCAATCTGCTTCATGCTCTCCTAATACTCCTGAGTTCCTGCGTGGCTACAAATGTTTCTTAACAATACCAGTTATTAATAAAGTCAATTTTACTAAAGAGTAAAAGACTCATAAAATGCCTCAAAATACCTAAATATAAAATAGTTACCCGATTGCACATGATTCAAAAAGTAGATAATCAATAGTATTTCTGGCTACCATCCTCAATGGACCAATTGATCGATGCTTATCACCAAGGCATGTTTGATCCTTGCGGTAGGGAACCTTAACCCTGCTCCCCACTATCTAAGAAACTACTATCGGCGAGAAAATTCGAGTCCTCTGGCTTTGAAGTTAAAAAAGTAAGTGAAGAAAAAATGGTAGCTCAATGAATGGACGATCATTTGAAAGGTCAAAATGTCCTACGTTAAGGAGCCTGAAACGAATATGTCAAAAAAATGTGTACAGCTTACAGACCCGAAAATCTGATTAAAAAATAAGGAAATTTGACAGCTTTTAACGACATCGAACTTTGGAACATAGTTTTTTATGTAAAAAATAAAAGGAAAATTCTGAAAAAATGCAATATAACAAACTGTTCGTTTTTTGTACATAAATACAACTGTACTATCTTAAGTTCTGATGAAGATAATGAAGTGATTTAAATTATAGGTAGTTAGTTGAAATATATGTAATTATTTACTATTTGAAAGAAGTATGTGCTTCATTTTCTCTTCGTGTAAATTGCGATATTTGAAGACAGTTTTTTATGCTGGAAAGCAAGTGTAAAAAACCAGCGGTGTGCCTTTTTTCATGGGATCGTCCTCGTCTTTCCGCAACAAAACTTGGAAGCACATGCTGAGGAAAGACGAGGACGATCTCATGAAAAAAGGCACCCGGCTGGTTTCTTACACTTGCTTTCCAGTATAAAAAACTGTCTTCAAATATCGGAATTAGCACGAAGAGAAAAAGAAGCACATACTTCTTTCAAATTGTAAATAATTACTGATGGTTCAACCAACTACCTCTAATTTAAGTCACTTCATTATCTTCATTAGAACTTAAGATAGTACAGTTGTATATTTATGTACAAAAAACGAACAGTTTGCTATATTCTGAAAATTTGTCAACGGTAATTTGTTTAGAAGTGTTTAAAGTACCACCATGAATTTTTTCAGAATTTTCCTTTTATTTTTTACATAAAAAACTATGCTCCAAACTTCGAAGTCGTTAAAAGCTGTCAAATTTCCTTTTTAACAGATTTTCGGTTCTAAAAGCTATACAATTTTGTTTGGCATATTTGTTTCACGCTCATTAACGTACAACATTTCGACCTTTAAAATGATCCTTCATTCATGGAACTACCATTTTTTCTTCACTTACTTTTTTAACGTGAATGCCAGAGGACTCGAATTTTCTCGCCGATAGTAGAAATTTCGATTCCCTGATAGCAAACTCTTTTAGAAGTTCAGTTCAAATAATTAATCTACAAAACGGACAATTTTTCATTAAATATAATTAATAAATAAATTAGTCATATTGATAAATAAATAATTAACCAATATTGGTCAAAATTTGATCGGAATTTGGTAAAGAAACCTAACACCTTCAAAATTCAGTTAACGCCTTTAATTTAACTGTATATATATTTGATTTATTATTTATTCATAATGTGTCCCCTAAGGGTTTACATGACTTCGATTTCTTTCAACACTTCCTTCTACATGTTTTAGAAAATTTTATCCTTACTATTTACAGTTATGTACACCTATTCACAGAAAATCTTATATCTATATCCTTATTTCTATTTTTTGACGATAGCCCAATTTGGGACGTGTTAGCGAACGAGTGACCGAGTCATCGAAAGCGAGAGTGCAAGCGAGAGAGAGAGAGAGAGTGATAACGCAAACGCATCTTAATTTACTTATGCTATTACATAAACATTACTTAGAAATCTTTACGCTTCTAATTTAAGCGACTTCCGTTTCTTTTTTATTTCACTTTGCTTGTAACTCCATTTTGCCATTTTTTTGCATCCATTCTTTCATTCTTTCTCATTTGCTCACCTAGCACCCTCTAACTCCTTGATCCACTCTTCCCCCAAACCATCCTCCCCTAGAATCATTATCACATTCGCTTGCCAGCTTCGTTCATCTTCCATTCCTCGCCTACATCCTTCCCATACATGCTCCCATGTTTCCTCTTCCCATTCACAGATTCTGCACTTCCTGTTCTCTTTCTTTTCCCAAATACATACCTGCCCTTACCTCGTTTCCCAATCTAAATCTTGCTATTTTGGTCCATCTTTTTTCTCCCCATCCCTTTTCTAAATACTTTGGTATTCAATATCCTGGTTTACTCTTTTCCTTCTTCTTCTCTCTGTTTACCACCTTCCAAACCTCTTCTTCCGTCCTAGCCTTCTCCGCTTCTTCTTCTTCAAACCTCTTATTTTCCTCTTTTTCTTTTTATCACACAACTCAGTATACTCCTTTTTTCTCCTGTATTCATCTCCACTACTTGTCCCTTTTCTTCATTTTCTTAATTCCCTTTTCGCTTCCTTCTTCTTCTGTTTACAATTCTCATTCCGTCCACTTCTATCCCCTCCTTCACTTACTTCTTTTTTGCTTGTCCACTCTAATACTCCTTTCATTTCTCCTATCATTATTTCCATTTCCTCGTTTACATTTCCTTCCCCCATTTTGATATTCCTGACTTTTTCTTTAAACTGTTCTTTACCTTCCATTGACCAATCCCCTCTTCCTGCTCTTTTTACTTTTGCTTCCTTTTTAGCCTTATTGTTATTACTAATTTCTCCCTCTACTGTCACTATTATGGGAAAGTGATCCGAATCTACATAATTCCCTACCTCTAGTTTCTTAACCTTCTCTCTTACCTCGTCGTCCACTACCACATAATCAATTACCGTTCCCCTCTTTCCTCCTAAACGTGTATATTCCCCTTCCTTATCCCCTCTATACTTCCGCTTAGGATAAACCATCCCATCTCCCCTAGGCTCTTTAACAACTTCTTTCCCTCCCCATTCAGTATCTTGTCTTCCTCGCTCTCCATCCCATTCCCTTCCTCCTCTATCTCCTGTTCTCGCATTAAAATATCCTCCTATTATAAGCCTAATCTCTTGCTTATTTTCTTCCATCAGTTCTCTCATCTCCTCTGATTTCTCCCGCATATCACCGTTCACATAAACCCCCACTATCTTCCACTTCTCTCCTCCCATATTTATCTCTTCTACTATTAATCCTTCTTTATGTTCTTTCAACTCTTTTTTATCCTTTTCTGTTATACATTCGTTCCTTACTCCCATCACCTTTCCTCATTGCTCTGCCTTTTTTATTTTTCCTCTTTGCATTTTGAACCTGCCATTTGTAAACTCTTGGTAATCTTCCCCTTACTTTTCATCTAGCCACGTCTTCATCATTACTACTACATCCCATTGTGTCACATTTCTCATAAACTCCCTATCCTTTCTTTCCAAGCCTGCTATATTCCAGTAGCGTATCTTCCAATCTTCCCTACTTTTGTTCCTCGTCTCTTTTTGTTTCCTACTATTTCTTATTCCTTTATCTCCCGTTCCTCTCTCTCCTAGTTTCCCGACACCTCATTTTTTACTATCTCTTGCCTGTTCTCGTCCCAATTCCACCATACACCTTCTATCTGTATTCTCCCATACTTAATCCATCTTATTCTTTCCTTTTTTCTTTCCTCTTTCGCTATTTTCCTTAACTTATACTGCATCTTCCCTCTACCCATGTCAAATCATCCTCTATTCTCTCCGAGCTTCCATATAACACGCTCTTCTTTGTCATCACTACCCTCTTATGTTCCCATTTCTTTAGTTTCACTAGTACCATTCTCTCCCCTCGTCGCTCTTCCCTTCCTACTCCTTCCATCAGCTCCATCCCCTCTAATCTTAGACCCTTTATCACTACGTTTCTTTTTCTTTCTTCTCTCTCTTTCTTTTCTATTTTTTGTTCTATTTTTCTCAGTCTTTCCTTCTCCTTATTCCCACTCTCCCCACCTCCAAACTCACGGTTTGAACTTTCTATTTTTTTTTATTCTACCTTCCAACTCATCTACCTTTTAATAGCCTCTTCCTTCTTTTCTAGTCTTTGCTCCAACGTCTGCATCCTTTTCTCTAGCTTTTCCCTGACTTCTTCCCCTTTCCTCATTTCTTTCCATATTTCCTCTACCCTTTTCTCCTGCTTTTCTTCATATATTTCCATTACTTCTATAATAATTTCGCGCGTTTCTTTCAATCTTTCCTTTTCGATCGGATCTCTAGCCTGAGTTCTGTCTCTTTCTGTCCCCTTATTTTTCTCATCCTTCTCTACGAAACCATGTTTTTCCGGCGGCGATCTGTACATTTTTGGATTTTTCAAGCTTAACTCTATATCTTCCTTGTCTTCACTGCTTCCTCTCTCCCCTCTCTTTTGATGAATGCCTCAATCGATCCCACGCTCTTCGCCCTCAATCAATCCTTTTCTACCGTTTTCCTATACTTTCCTCTTGCCCTTCTTTCTTTGTTCTCCCCTATCGGTGTACTGAAAACTTCCTGGTCTGAATCCCTGCTTTCCTTGCTGGTACTCGCTCCGCTAGCCATGAATCCAATTCAAACTATCCCGCCTTCTCTCGTTCTCTGTCTCTATCTATCGTCGCGTCTACCTGCGTTGCCTTTCTCCTTCTCTACCCTGCCCTGCTACGACCAACCTGGTCCTCCCACCCTGTCACAAACCTCATTCCCACCTAACCTCAACTTGAACACAAATCTATCTTGTTCCCCAAAAATATCGTCACCTCCTTGTCAATCTTTCAATCTCTCAATCAATCCCTCACAAACGAACCCTTCTACACACATCCACAATCCACTCACCTCAAATTTCACCACAATTATCAGAAAAACTCAGCATCAAAATTTCACCGCTACCACACACTTTCACGCGGGAAACAGAAGTCCTATATTTGATTTATTTAAATAATAATAATTGATCACAATCCTTATTTCATCCTAAAAGGAAATAAGTGATTAGAAATACTGATCGATTTGTTTGATCCTATTAATATCGCGGGTATCGAATTTAATTTGGATTGGGAATGTTTGATTTGATTCAATTCATTTAATTGAATTAAATCAATTATCCCTAATTTAAACTATTGAATTGTGAACTATAGATAATTGTAAAATATTAATTTTTGGGTGTAAAAACCTGACAATAAAATTATCCTTAGCTGACCTGGAAAGTGGAATTATACATCATAGGAGTAGGGAATTGCTGTTTTTTTTATTATTATACCATTAAGCCATTTCCCTTTCGGGGTAGGCGTGACTTGCTCGGTTGGAAAATAGTATTGGGTATATGGGTGCATTGGTATAGAGTATATAGGTTTAAGTTAGATAGGCATATAGGTGTAAAGTAGATAGGTATATAGGTGTTAGGTATATATGGTTTAGATTGATCTGGAATTCTCGTGTCATTTATTCAAATGACACGTTTATTCCGCAACACTGCTCCGACCCAGGTTGCTGATCAATCTCTCTAGCGATCACCCCAAGTGAAGAGGCTCACAAAATTGTTATGTATGGTTCCCCACTTGGGCCCATTAGAATCCAAGGTCTTTGTTTCAGGCTTCATTCATTCTATTGTCACTCTGTTTACAAACTATTTGTCGCCACACTTTTCTGTCCTGGCATACTACTTTAGCTTCCTTCACGTCCATGCATTTTTTCATGCAAGCTCTTGTGTTTCTATGGCTTCTTACGTCTCTTCGGATTAATGTGTCATTTACCGATTCTAACCATTCTTTCGGCGGTCTACCTCTAGGCATTCTGCCATTTACTTTACCTTTGTACACTTGTTTGGTCAGTCGCTCATCTTTCATTCTTTCAAGATGACCGAACCATCTTAACTGATTTCTTTCCCATGTGTCAACTATTGTCTCTTTTGCACCACATTCTTTGAGGATTGTCTCGTTTCGGACTTTATCCATCAGTGTTTTCCCGCATATTATGCGCAGAGGTCTCATGCCAATCGCGTTAATTTCACTCCTGTCCTTTTCTTGACATGTCCATGTTTCGCTACCGTATAGTACAGTCGGTACGAATATAGAATTATGTATGGCCATTTTAGCTTTTTTTGATATGTTTTTATTTGTTAGGATGGACCCTGCTCTACCGATAACCTGCTTACCCTTATTTATGCGCCTATCTAACTTCCCATCTATTTTTCCGTCGCTAGTGAATAGACTACCTAGGTATACGTACTTGTCAACTTGTTCTAATCTCTCATCATTTAGGACAATGTTGCACATTGTTTTCTCACTCTTTCCCTCAAACACCATGATTTTTGTTTTATTTACGTTAATTTGGAGTCCCATGTCCTTCATGCTTGTATGAAGTTTATTCAACATTCTTTGCAAGTCCTCGACTGATTCTGCCATAACAATCTTGTCATCTGCGAAAGCTAACCCACATACCTTAACTGTTTGGAGATCTACACCTTCTTCGTCGAAGAGTGCAGTTTTTAGACACTTATCCATGAATATGATAAATAGCCACGAGGACATAACGCATCCTTGTTTCACGCCTTGCGTAATATCGAACCAGTCACTCAGTTTCCCGTTTACCCTTACGCTCGCTTTACTACCTGTATATATTGTTTTTATTGCTTGCAGGAGCCCTCCATTTACTCCGTATTCTTTAAGAACATCCCAAAGTTTACTTCTATTTACCGTGTCAAATGCTTTTTCTAGGTCAATAAATGCACAGAAAACTTTCTTTCCTACTCTCAAGCTTTTTTCTGTGATCTGTCTTAGGCTAAATATCTGATCTGTACATGATCTTCCTGGCATAAATCCACTTTGGACTTCCCATATTTTTTCTTCTGTGATTTCCATTACCCTACGAAAAAGTATTTTTGAGTATATTTTACTTACAGTGCTTAGTAGGCTGATACCTCTGTAATTGCTGCAGTTGCTTTTGTCTCCCTTTCTTTTGTATATTGGTACGATAATCGCTTTTCTCCAATCGTCTGGGACTTTTCCTGTCTCGATACACAAATTTATCAATTTGCACAACCTGTGAGGCATGTACTCGCCACCGTATTTAAGCATTTCAGCGCTAATACTGTCTGCACCAGCAGCCTTACCGTTTTTCAAATTCTTTATTATGTCTCTGACCTCAGTGACACAGACTTTTTCAATTGGGCTTTCTAATGCATTTTGTTCTATGCCGCAGTTTTGTTGTCCTATATGTTCACCTCCTAATAGTTCTTTAAAAGAGTCTTTTAAAGCGTCTACTATCCCGTCTATATTATATAGCATTTCACCTTTGCTGTTTCTCATGCTGGCAAACTCTGTACTTTTACTTTCCTTCAACTGTTTATATAGATAAACGTTTATTCTTTAGCCTGCTGGCCTTAAAAAATTTACTTGCTTACACATCGATTTTTTACAGAATTTTCTTAAAACTAACCCTTAAAACTAACATCCTTCCACACCTTATCTCTAACGCCGCTCGCTCTTATCGCATTGCCTTCCTCGATTCGCCTCGCCTCGCTCGCATGTCCCTACTTTCTTGCTTTGTCTCGCATTACCAAACTTTGCCTCCGCGGCTATTACCTAATACTTATCTACTATTTACAATATTTACATTTACTTATATTTACTTCCTCCTCTATTTACAATCTTTCCTTCTCCATTCCTCTTCCTCCTTCCTTCTCTTCTTCTCCATCTTACCCAAAACTCCCTTCACCCATGCTACTGCCCTTTTTTCCCCCCTTTCATGCATCAATACCTCCATGCTTATCTCACTCCTTTCCACCTCTACGCACTCCTCCAACCAGTGCCTACTCTTGCCTCCCCCTTCCCAAATAGTTCACACATCCTCTTTTCCCTAGCGAGCCAGAACCTATTGAAACCCTCCATGCACCCACATCTCATCCTCGCTATCAGCTCCTGGCTTTCTTTCTCTCCTTTCTCACACAAATATTGCGCTCTCGCCCTTGGCATAATCCACACATAGTTCAAATTAAACCTTGTCTCTCTTATTCTCTCTTCCCCTGCTGTCTTCTCTCTCTCCATGCTGTTTTTCTTAACCAACTCATATACCTTCCTTCCTTCCTCATGCATCCTTCTCACTTCATCCATCTGCAGTCCATTCGTTCTAAAATACCTTTCTCTTTCAACCTCCATCTTCCCGCCCCCTCTCCTGTTCTCCGTCTCCCACCAACACTCCCTACCCAGCTTACTTCCCCCCTCTTCCAAAAATTTCTCTTCATATTTACACGCTCGACTCCCCGCTAGAATCCCTACACTCGTTCTCCCCGTATCCCTCCTGACAATATAATTAGGCGTGTTCCTTGCCAGCCCCAGTGTCCACTTTACATATGTCTCCTGTATCCTATTTACCTCTTCGCTTTCCTTCCACCCCCACACCTCTACTCCATACAATAGCACACTTATCACTAGTGAGTCAAACAATTTCATTCTCCTTCCAAAATCATCTGCGAATAACTTCTTTCCCAACCCCCACACCTGCCTCATCACAACATTTGCCCTTCTCACTCTCTCTTTTATGTGACCATCCACTCCGCCATTCCTCCGAAACAAGAAGCCCAGGTACACAAACTCTTTCACCGCCTGCACCGCCTTTCCCTTCCACTTCCACTCCCCTTCCTTATCCCTTCCACCTCCTTTTCTGAAAACCATAACCTTGGACTTTTCCGCATTCAGTTCTAACCTGTTCTTATCCAGGTATCTTCTCAACCTCTTCATCATTTCCTTTAAGGCCTCCTCGCTTTTTGCCAACAACACTATGTCATCTGCATACGCTAGCGACCAAATTCTAACCCCTCCTATCCTGACTCCTCCTACCACTCCGGCCTCCAGCTTACTTTCCATATCCGCAATTAAAATCGCAAAAAGCGTTGGGCTAAGCGGACACCCTTGTCTTAACCCCCTATCCATCCAGAATCCCTCCGAAATCCCCTGTCCTCCTCTTACCTTATCTTTGTTCTCTTCATATATCTCCCTTACCCTCTCGATCAGGCCTCTCTCCACTCCCGTATCCTCCATCGCCTCCCACAACCTCCCCCTATCCACCGACGGAAACGCGCCTTTTAGATCCACAAAAAACGCGTACACTCTCGACCCCTTCTTCGCTAATTCTCTATCCACAATGTGCGGCAGAACGTAGATATTGTCGATAGTACTCCTACCTGCCCTAAAGCCCGCCTGCGTCTCCGGCAATATTCCTTTCCCCTCGACATCCTTCCGCAGCCTCTCCGCCACCACCATCGCGTATACTTTATACGCCATATTAATTAGCGTAATTCCTCTATAATTTTCCTACCTATCCCTATCTCCTTTCTTATACAGAGGTACTATTAACCCTTCTCTCCACCCTCATGGGAATCCCTCCCCCCTCCATACTTTCTTCACTACCTCCTTCAGCCTCTCCCTAACCTCTTGTGTACTAAATAGCCATGCTTCGTTCTCTACCCCATCGAGCCCTGCTGATTTTGACCTTCTTAACTTCCTTATCTGTTTCTCTATCTCTTCGTCATTCAACTCCTTTATCTCTGCCTCCCCCGTTCTTCTACTGCCATCATCTCTCTTCCTTGAATCCGATCCCTGGAATGATCCTTTAAAAAACTCCCTCCACTCTTCACTCCCTATCTTCTCGCTTATCCCTACTCTCCGCTTCCTATACCTATTTATTATCTTCCAGACGTCCCCCTCTGTCTTAACATTTCCTAACTCCTCCTCCAGCTCTTTCTCATTTTCCTGTTCTTTCTTCTCTTTACTCTCTTTGACTAGTCGTTTAACTTTCCTATTTTTGTGTCTGTAATCATTCTTGAGCCTATTTCTCTCATCATCGCTAAGACCTGTCATGTTCAGCGTTTTTTTTGTGCGATTTTTCTTTTTCTTTTTGGGCTGCCGCAATTTCATCATTCCACCACGCATCGCCAGACTTTCTCCCTACCACTGCCGTACCACACATTTGAATCGCACTTTTAACAATGGTATCCCGTAATAAAGACCACACGCCCTCTATATCTTTATTCCTTTCAAGCGGCTCCCAAATTGCCTTATCTATGCGTTCGCTTATCTTATTCTGAAAATCTATTCGCAATTCCGGTTTCTGTATATCTTCAACCCTGATTCGCGTTTGTTTCGTTTGTTTGGTTCTCTTTCTTCTCCATCCCCGCCCTAAGTTCATTCTGGAGACTAAAAGGTAATGATCAGTATTGCATTCGGATCCCCTCATGACTCTTGTATCTATAACTAGTTCTCTTAGTCTTTCATCTGCAATAACGAAGTCAATTATACTGCGGTTATTTCCTTTAC
>CAKNYM010050089.1:42224-54973 GCA_932195095.1 Andricus curvator
GACGTTAAATATTTTCTGTATTAGAGGATATAACTTTGATCGATATTTTAGATTTCCATTTTCACAGTATGTGTGAAAGAAATTCTCTTTGGATCGATCGTTACAATCTCCGATGATAATACAGATTCCTAGTGAAAATTGATTTTTATGTAACATCTTGTATAATCAAGCGTATTTCAGAAAAAGGGATTCTTCCTCCGATCTCCCTAGTAGCTCAATGGTTAGAGCACCTGACCGGAAATCAGTTGATCTGGTGTTCGAATCTCAGCGGAGTGAAAGGAGAAGATCTTTTTCTCTGAATAAATTTAATTTCTATAATTTAGTAGTTTGAATAACTTTTACATCCAACTTTTTCCTTTGAAATTGTTATTTTTGAAATAATCTATACTCCCCATTTTTGCTAACTTCATTTTTCTTCCACCGAAATGTTGTTAAAACTGTTAAATGAAGGCCTTTTTGATTTTTATCAGACCATAAAATTGTATTGTTGAGAAAAAAATCACTCATAAGGATTTTATACATATTTTCGCAAAAATATCGAAACTAACGCGAGATAAAAAAAAGTGTCACTTTTTTAGAGAAATCTAGTAAATATTTCGAAGATGTTATTACCATTTATTGATGTTAAAGTCCGAATTTTAAAATTTTTAAGTAATATAAACTTCGATTTTCAAACTATTACTTCGGGCAAATAGAGAAACAATTTTTTTCTTTGAATTTTTTCGTATCTTGTGTCCTTTTGTCAAAAAAAAGGAATTTTTGGTTTTAAGGGCTGAATTAAAAAAAATCAAGAGAAAAAAAACGATGGGGTCTAAAAGCAATTTTAGATATTGTAACAGGCCTTCATCGCGTAATAATGAAAGGTCATCCATTGCAGATGAAGGAGATGTAATATAGTACGATTACTGCATTCATGTGTGTATTCATTATCGACGGGTGATTTAGTTTGGTCTTTATCGAAAGACAAAAGCAAATGCAAGGAAATTTTTGTTTGTTGTTCTTTTGTGAGACTGAACTTGCTGCATTTGTTTAAATCTCTACGTTTCGAGACCCCCTGAATCCGAAAACACCGGGTTTTTGATGGTGTCTATCAGTCTGTCTTTGTCGTCCTCGTCGTCGTCGCCGTTGTAGTGATTGTCGTCCGTATACCAGATAACTTCTGAAACACTAATCGAATTAAGTGGCAATTTGACACACACTTTCAGGGATCAAAAAGAAAAATGGAGGTCGTTAACCAGCTATTTGTGATAAAAATTCAAAATGTTGAAGCATCTTTAATATTTTTGAGACCATTTTTTTAAGATTTAAAAATTCTGTGTACGGCTAGTCGTAGCACTCGGAATATCGAACAATTTATCAGAGTTGAATGAATATTTTATTTGTGAAATATTTGATATTTGTGAAATTATTGAAATCTTTTTAAAATCTTAGGGAAAGAATTGAAATATTTGTGCAATCTGAAATCTATCTGAATTTTTTGTGAAATAATTGAAATATTTTAAGTCTATCCAAAATCGTTGCGAAATATTTGTTGAAATTTTTGAAATCTTTGGGAAATCATTGAAATCTTTATACACTCTTCGAAACCTATCTGAAAGCTTTGCGAAATATTTCAAGTCTTTATGAAATATTCGAGAAATCATTGAAAGCTTCGTGAACTCTTTCTGTAATCTTTGGAAATCTTTGCGAAATATTTTAAATATTTTTAAAATATTTGATAATAATTGTGTAATTATTTAAATCTTTGTGAAATCAGTTAAGGCTTGGTGAAATCATTCAAATCTATCCGAAATCTTTGCTAAATATTTGAAATCTTTGGGAAATCACTGAAATCTTTGGGAAATCATTTCACTCTTTGTGAAATCTTTGGAAATCTTTGCGAAATATTCAAAATATTTTTTAAATATTCGGTAACATTTGAGAAATTTGTGAAATATTTGAAAAATCATTCAAGTTTTAGTGAAATTCTATAAATCCATCCGTAATCTGTGCTAAATATTTGAAATCTTTGCGAAATATTTGAAATCTTTGGGAAATTATTAAAATATTTGTGAAATCTTCGAAATCTGTCCGAAGTCTTTGTGAAATAATTGAAGTCTTTGTGAAATCTTTTAAATCTATCAGAATTCATTGTGAAATGTTTGGAAAATCATCTAAATCTTGTAAGTCGATCGGAAATCTTTACGAAATCTTCCAAATTTTTGTGAAATCTAAAATCTTTGTGGAATCTTTGAAACCTACCTGAAATCTTTATGAAATCTATATGTTTATACTACACACTGAATATTTTAATTTTTCGAATCAAAAACAGTGTAATTCAACCATAAAATATGAATTTGCAACAAAAACAGTTCATCAATCCTGAGCAACAGCACATTCGTTGTGAATCAAGCAGTTGTATTTAAAACAAATAAAGATTCAAGAAAAAATATAGAAAAAATATGAATGTCTATGATTGCAGAATATTCAACTTTAAATTCTGAAAAAGGAATAGCTCAAAAAGTGGCTGCGAATTGCATACCTTTCAAGTGTAAATCTTTAAAATGGAATAACTTGCAACTCCATATTTGTTACAATTCAACAATTTCTCATTCTTGAAGCAGCATCTTTCTTTAGCATTTTTTGTCGTAGAATCTGAAAACAGAATGTGGAGGGGCATATTTCTGATTTCCTTGCATTTGCTTTTGTCTTGCGATCAAGACCAAACACATGAATGCAGTCATCGTACTACATTACAACCTCTTCTTCACCTGCAATGTTTGACCTTACATTATTACGCGATGAAGACCTGTTATAATCTCTGAAATTGCGAAAAAAAATTGTTCAATGATATTTTGATTAGCTGAATCAATTTCCTGATATAATTTTTAAAAAAATGAAGAAAAAAAAATTAGGAAAATCGGTGAATATTGTCAATAATGAAGTTAATGTTAAAGTAAATGCAAACACCAAAACTCTCTCAACAGAAATTGAACGGATTAACCGATTTTTTTCTATCTTTTTTTAATCATCTCGTCGTTATCTAATGAACCTAATGCAGCCTATTAAAATTAAATTCCTTAATATTTCAATAATTTTTTATTTCTCTTAACCGTCTCTAATCAGCTAACAATAGGAAGGTCGGATGAGGCATGACAGGCAGTCAGCATACCCCCTGGGTTCCAGTATTGTATTTAACCCTTTAGACTATGTGGTTAAAATCTGACATCAAGCAATTCATCCTCGTGGGAGAAAAGTTGTCATTTGTAATACATGGACTAAAAATCAAGTCCTAGGAAGCGCCTTAAATCTTCACAGTCGCGCTGACAGGACCACGAGCCTCTGTTCAAGATATTCAAATCATTTCGTCCAGGTTCGTAGATGTTCTTGAACTGATGTTATGTGGGCGAAGGATCTCCTACACATGGCGAGTCAGTCTCTGAGACCGATTGACCTTTCAAAATTGGTACAACCGTCCCAGTTTTTCTCTGATTTTACTACTCTTACCTTGAAGTCGAAACTACCATGGAGGGTCTGACATCTTTCTTGGGGCGTACTTGTTAGTAGCCCGGACTCTGAGTTTTATGATCATCATCCTGGCACACGCGACCGTATCGCAATATGGAAGTGTCTTCACCTGCAGCAAACTCATATCTTGCCGCAAGAACAGAGGGTGTATCTCAATGTTCAAGTTGCCAACTAACTGGCAGACCGTTTCTCATAGATGGTTCTTGATCTGCGAAATATAGGATGGCATCAATTAAGCACACCATGAGACGCAGGCTTTCCCCATTGAGCTCTTCAATGAGTTAAACAGGAGCAGGGGCAGGCTCTGGTGGCTGCAAGCCTAACAATTGTCGACCATGAGGCAGTCGTCCTGCTGTATCTCCCAGATCCGGCGCCCACTATTTCATAGCATCTCGTATCACGGTCATATTAACCTCCTCTTCCACCGCAACTGCGGGGTGCGACGATACTAGTTGTTGTCGCACCTGTTTTTAGATGTTACTTATTTCGACCTCGGATGTAAGGTGGCGCCGTCTAATGGATCTTAACTGATCAGCCAGTGTTGTTTGGTCACTCTATGGGTCAGCTCGGGATGAAGATCCACGAAGAGACGATGTTATTCTCCCCTCACGGGTCCTCCCAGCGCCTTTGCCCGAAAGTGACATCTGATCATGTCTCTATTTATTTCCGGCCTCCACTTGATCCTCTTTTTGGCCTGTGCACCCTGGAGTTGCTAGAGGAATGCAGTCTCAACCTCAGATCTTATTCGCTTGATGGTTCATATAGGGAGGAGGTTCTCGTCTATAATTTGACACCTTCGTTGTTTAAGGTCTTATTCAGTTACTGTTTTTATTTCCGGGAACTTCGCTACAAATTTTTGACAAAAAGCCATCCCGTCGAGAGAAGTTGTGGTCATTCCCGCCTCGTGTTCGAATTGCCAGCGCAGAAAGTACTCATCATGATAAGTTTGAAAGTTTATGCGCTGCCCTGGTATTCCTGTGGAATTGGTCGGCTGGGGCGTCCCAACCGAAACATCCTCCACAAGCGCAGCTGATGTTCTGCTGCTTACCACTGCTTGCTGATGTTCTGGCTGGTCAGTAGCCCTTTCGGGTATCCGGGTGAGATCTACCTGTCCATTAAGGAACTTCTCCATGGTGAATGGGCTTTTGGTGTTCATCTTAGTCCCTTTTCTCTTCGTTCTCTGCTCGTCTGGCATGGGAAACCCTGTCAGTAGCGATGCTACTGACATTTCAAGCCCTACCGCGACGCCAACGCGAGAACACCTTCGGTAGGGTCATTGTTATAATGATATATAATTGTCTCAGGCTTAAGGTGGTTCCAACCGAATATGTCGAAGGCATTTTTTGTTAGAGTTGGATTTTTTTTAAATAGTCTGCACGGGGCTGTCCCGGTATATATCATCAGTCACGGACGCATTTTTTTAATGCAATGAAGTGATCTGATACGAGCAGTGTGCCTAATTTGCCATATTTGGCAAAGCCTGGTTTTTACCCCAACATTCACGGACTGGGTTGCAGTCAAGCGCATGAGGGGGAGACCTACAGCTTAAGGTAGGATCCGAACAACCAGAACTTCGGTAAATGTACGTAGACAATTTCTCAGAGATACCGGCTCAGGATCGAACTCCGGACCTCTAACGTGAAGTCCAAGCGCTTAACCAACTGAGCTACCGAGGCTCTTTTTATTATTATTATACCATTAAGCCATATCCCTTTCGGGGTAAGCGTGACGCACTCGGCGAGGAAGGGAATTATAGGGGGGGGGGGTATACATTTTTAGATTGGTCTAGAATTCTCGTGTTGTTCATTTAAGTAACACTTTCGTTCCGCATCACTGCTCCGACCCAGGTCGCTGATCAATCTCTCTAGCGATCACCTGGCATACCTCTTTAGCTTCCTTCACGTCCATGCATTTCCTCATGCAAGCTCTAGTGTTTCTATGGCTTTTACCGGACACCATGCGCAGGTATTGCATGCCTAACGCGTTAATTTTACTCTTATCCTTTGCTTGGTATGTCGAGGTCTCGCTACCGTACAATACAGTGGGTGTAAGTATATAATTATATATCGCCATTTTAGCTTAACCTGATATATTTTTACTTCTGACAATGGATCCTGCTCTACCGATAACCTTCTTACCCTCATTTATACGCCTATCTATCTCTCTGTCTTATCTTTCCGTCATTAGTGAATAAGCTTCTAATATATATGTATTTATCATCTCATCTATTCTCTCCTCGTTTACGACAATGTTGCATATTGTTTTCTCACTCTTTCCTTCGAAGACCATAATTTTTGTTTTATATACGTTAATTTTGAGATCCATATTCAGCTTGCTCAACATTCTTTATAAGTCTTCGATTGACTCTGCCATAACAACATTATCATCTGCGACCGCTAACCCACGCGCCCTCACTGTCCCGAGATTCACACCTTCTTCGTCGAGGAGGGCCATTCTTAGACACTTCTCCATGAACATAATAAATAACCATGTGGGCATAACACATCCATGCCTAACACCTTGCATAAATCGAACAGTCACTCAGTTACCCATTTACTCTCACACTCGCTTTGCTACTTGCATATACTGTTTTTATTGCTTGGTGGAGCCATCTATTGAATCCGTACTCTTCCAGAACTTGCCAAAGTTTACTTCTATCTACCTAATCAAACGCTTTTTCTACGTCAACAAATGCACTGAAAACTTTTTTATTTACTCTCAAACTTTTTTCTGTTATCTGTCTTAAGTTAAATATCTGATCCGTACATGATCTTCCTGGCATACATCCACACTGTACTTTCCATATCTTTTTTTCTGTTATTTTCATTATCCTGTGAATAAGTATTTTTGAATATATTTTGCTTGCACTCATCTGGAACTTCTCCCATCTCGATACATATTTTTTACAACACTATCATGAAAATGCCGTGTTTTCGTACTTATGATCTGTGTCTAATGTGGCGCATTTCGAACGATGCGAATAAAGAACGTACGAAATGAGGAATGCTTACGAAAAGAGGCCTTTTCGTAACATTTTCCACATTTTCACAATAAGTGAAAGGAAGATAGTTAGATAAAGACGGAAATAGGTCGATGTTTTCAGTGACAACTGTAGCGCGCTCGTCTCGCGACATACCGTGCAGAAATATATACGCTATAAAAACTAATCAGTACTTAAAATATTAAATTTTGTCTTTTCAAACTGATAACATTTTTTCATGAGTAAACTATAAACTTTTATTAGTAATTTGTAATAAAAAAGTAATTTTTCATTTATCTAATTTCAATTTTCCCGCAACTTTGACTTGAGCAACTATAGCGCACCTAGCGGCGGAGAGGCTACCGGCGAAAAGGCCATCGCCTACCACTTGTAATGCAATATACTATTATCAACTCGCACAACCTGTGAGGTATATAGTCGCCACCGTATTTAAGGATTTCAGCGTTAAAACTGTCTACCCCGGCAGCCTTACCACTTTAAGTTCTTAAGGGGTAACACCACTCTAGAAGCCGAAAACAAGACTAGCTTTGTGAATTATTTTTCAGAATATTCAAGAGGGAATAGGATTTCTTTTTAAAGAAGGCATGTTTGAGCATATATTGAAGTATGGAAAAACATTTTTTTATTAAAATTTTTATACAAAATGGCGCCGATGCAGCTGATTTCGCGAAATGCCTTTTAAAACGTTTCCACGGGCGGACGGATTACATGAAAAGTATGAGACCTGGAACGAAAAACAAAAAAAAATCCTAATCTATATACCATTGGCTAAGGTACTACGTAGGGGTTTTTGTTTAAATCAAATTTTGTAAAAATGGCGCGACTTTGAAAAAAAAATCGATTTTTCGCAAAAAAAAAGGCAGAAAATTGATTATAAAATTAAAAGTTTACGACCAATCAAAAAAACGCGTTTAAAGTTTTACTAACAGAAAAATCCATGAAATCTCAGCAGCGTTTACTGATTCACAGACACACCTATACTATTTTTAATAGACATCAGCGCACCCTAGTTGACACCTGAGGAACCCTAATGACCTCCCACTTACCATTTCGACAGGTAAAAGAAATATAAAAGCGTTGGATCCGAGTGCGCCGCTGGAGCGCTCAGTACACGCTTCGAGGCGCTTCGGTTAAATCAAGATTTCGACCTGTTTAAATTTTTTTTTGCAATGGGACCAAGTGCACATTGTTTTTAGGCCCCTAAAGTACATTTTAAGCTAAGAAAAAAAAACCGATTTTTTGAAAATCCTAGAGTGGTGTTACCCCTTAATTATATCCTCAAGTCAATAAATTTCCGAAAGTTTCATAATTTTTCGGAGAATTTATAGAAAATTATTTTCCATTACCTTTTTTTAGGTCATTTGACTTTGATTTTCAATTTTCGTCTCAGTTTCTATTTGGCACTTTTAGTATCAAGGCTTATCCTTTTTTTATGGAATACATTAAATTTTATGTTTTTGAAAATATAATTTAAAACCCATTTGCGCAAAAAAAGAGCGAGTAAATGGGAAAGCTACATTTCATTATTGAAACATTCAACTTCTCTCTGGCACGAAACACGACAAATCGCACGAAACAAGGATGACGAAAAACCTAATAACCTTCATATTTTCCTGGTTATTTATATTATTTATTTATATTTGTTTATGCACATTCTCTTCTTGCTTGTATTAAATTATTAATACTTATATACTAAATGACTCTGAAGGTGAATCTGAAAATGTCCGTTTTGACTTATTTCTTTTTCTTTACGAGATACATTATATTTATCGTAATTTTAAACGTACTAGGAAAATGTTTAGGTATCTGAAATCTTTGAAACCCATCAGTTCTGAATTTCTGACTTTTGAATCTGTATATGAAATATTTAAAAAAATTGTTTTTTATTTTCAATCCTTTTCGGTTGGCCTACATTCGGTCCCAGCCGCTGAACTATCTGATAGGTTGTGAATTAACATATCATCAGAAATACTAAGACTCGTCAGGAATGGTCAGAATGTTTAGAAATTGTCAGAGCTTCTGATAATTTGTGACAATTCATGACTTTTTTTTTTAGTAGGGAAATTCTATTCGCTAAGTTTTTATGGAAATTATTTTATTTAGAAATTATACGTACAATTATTTGTAATTAGTCGTTTTTGGATTTAAACAATTTCCTACTCAATATTGAATAAATAAGTAACGAATAAAATTTTTAAAAAAACTTTCAAGGAATAGAATGACCTTTTGTAAATAACAATTGAGTGGAAATTATGACAAGTAACTATATTTCAATAAACAATTATGACCTGAACTATTTGTTGCACGTAGAACTGTGCACCTAGAACTCGAAAAAGACAGCTTTTCTTCTATTTTTACATAAAAAAGGTTATCGTCGCTATTTTTTATCGATAAATCGAAACAGGAAAAATCGAAAAACAATCGAACCTTAAAATAAATAAAATGTTAAATAAATCGCTAAAGGTGAAGCCTTTTTTTTCTAAGATCCACGGAGGTTTCGTTGTTCTGTACGATAAAAGAAGGTTGTCGCTGTTAGTTTTCATCGACATTAGACCCTTTTTTAGCAGGCTTACCGGGGCGAGGGGATTATATGTTATTAGGACGGTTGGCTATGGCCAACATCACATTATGATTAAAATTCTTCAAATCCTCAGAAGACATAACACCATTTTCTAGAATGTCTATTCTATCCATATCAGCAATTCTGTGTTTACCTCTAACTATCGAAAAATAAGGTTAATTAATTGAAATTAATAGAAATAGTAAATTACTATTTCAGGAATAGCGAATGCGAAAACGTAGACGAGTGCTTCGAGCCGCAGGTGAATGATGCAATCATAGACGATGAGTCGACGGTTTCTCTCCTCACAGTTTGCAAACATTTCTCTGCCAAAAAATAAAGGCGCATAACGTCTCTATTCATATGTTATGTCCATTTTAAGCGCCTTCTTGGTTGCTGAACCTCTGCTTCTGGTTGAATTAGCCTATCTGCCTGTGGAGGATGTGGTGGTACTGGATCATCATCAGGTTGAGAACGAACATCATTTTCCACTGTTCCATCGTGTGATGCAGCTTCCTTTAAATGATGTTCATTATCGACGTTTGTCCCTGCCAAATCAATCTGTCATTTAATCTCCATTGCTCGGTCTTCTGAGATCAAAAGATTAAGCGTGATAACCTTTACATTAGCGATAAGTTTGCTTACTGAAGCTTCCTGTATGTTAGAATACTTTATAGCATACCTCGTCCTGAGGTTATTTCCTTTTCGCTTTTGGTTTCATACTTTGCACTTTCATAACAGGGACGCACCAATTCCTCTTTCATGGTGGTATCCCACTTGTTGCTCTCCCACGGTATTTCTATTCTGGTGGTTGGCTGCAAATTGCTAGCGCTAGCCAAAGCATCCGCAGCAGGCACAGTTGATGTTCCACTGTTTACCGTTTGTCGCAGATGTTCTTGGTGGCTAGCTGTTTGATTAGTGAGCTCTGCCTGACCATCTCGCAGCTCACCATCATCACCGTCCCGTATGCTGTGACCCCCCGCGGTGGCTCCAGGGGCGTCCCGGCGATCCTCGGGAAGGGACAAGCGTTTCAAAATATTCAGAATACTCTCCATGTCTTTAATGGGTTTTGGTGTTCCTCTTAGTTCCTTACCTCTTTGTTCTCTGTCTGTCTGGCATGGGAAAACCCTATCAGTAGCAATGCTACAGCCGACATAGCCGTCAGTCATGAGAGGAAAGCTTAAGGCAGTTGATTATGAGAACTAAAAGATGGTCTTTGTAGCCTTGCTACAGCCTGCTAAGCTTGAAAAGAAGTGCTTGATATTTCACCCGTTTTCTTCCTCCTCTGCCATGATATTACCATCGGCTGGTGCCGAGAATTCAATCACGTAAATTATCTTCGTCTTCAGATCTTGGAAGACAATATCATGCTTTGTATCACTGATACGTTGAGTGTTGGAGTATGAGAGATTCCAGTAGATCTTACATTGATCATTCTCCATAGCGGACTTGAGTTCCCCCTGGGCATATGGTAAAACGGGCAATAGATCAACACCATAGAAGTGTCCTAAGATGGTAATATAACACTTTTAAAGCCCCATTGTGTCTCTCTATGTACCCGTAGCGTGTATATTTTGAGCATCCACTGAGAACATGTCCAAGTGTTTCTGGATCTTGCTTGCACGCTCGGTAGTTGGTATCGCCTACAGGTGCATTCATTATGCGCTCGCGGTAAACTAAGGTGTCTATAACGCCGTCTTGACAGGCAAAAAGAAATCCCTCAGTCTCCGATTTTAATCCAGCAGACTTGAAAAACATGTTGGACAGACCCATCGAGAGCTCTTCTCTACGTATAATCCCGTAGAATTTACCATGAAGGGGCTTGTCAGCATGTTCTCTTAGTAGGCCATGTGTAGTGTCGCTGGAATCAAATGGGAGGCCAAGCTCATCTGCGGCACGGTATAGAAACGACGCAGCATTGACGACTTCATGTTTATTATTATTATTTATTATTTGAGAAGTTGTTGGCTCCGGAAGCTACGATCATGGTTCCTTAAAGCAACCAATCCCGACGCAACTGGAACGTGTACGTCATCCGCTTCTACTCCTTCTGTCCTAGAAGGTAAGCAAGAGCGGGAAATTTACGCGAGATAACATCGGGCAACACTGTTCCTTGGAGTCAAGTCTCTAGCCGTGGATGACCTTACGCGGCAGACGGGACAGTTGGAGATAAAGGTTTCACCTCTGGATACTTTTTTAGAGCTACCAATCTTTGTAGAATATTATGAGGAACAGTGTTGATGGACCAGATGAAGTGATCCCAGAAGAACAGCTTTTTGCATCCGGTTCGCGATGGAATGAGCCTGACGCTGGCAAGTCGGAATCTTGTTGAGTTCGCTAATAAATGATGCTTTCATACCTCCAAGACAGCCGATTATGAGAACTACAAGATGGCTATGTGTAGTGTCGCTGGAATCAAATGGGAGGCCAAGCTCCTCTGCGGCCCTATCTGCGGCACGGTATAGAAACGCCGCAGCATTGATGACTTCATGTTGATGTACGAGTCACATAAGAGAATCTGTGCTATTTAGAACTGAGCAGGCTATAGCCAGAACCGTTCTTCGATGAAGACACTCTAAGCTTAGCAAGCCTCTACCTCCTTTATCTCGAGGGAGGTATATTCGAGGAACGGAAGATCTAGGATGATGATCTTCGATGGATTGTCATCATCTTGCTTGTGCTTCGGTCAAGTTGCTTCAACTCGTCGTATTCCATTTTACTGCACCAAACGTGTAGAGCAGTATAGGAACGGCCAGCATACTGGTCGCCTGGATCTTATTCTTTCCAGATAATTCGGAAGCCCAAATTTTTCTGAGAATTTGGCGATACCTTTTTCCAAGGGCTGTTTTTAACACACGCACATCTTGGGTTTCCGCTTGCGGTATTCCAAGATATGTATATGTTTCTCCAATACCAAGATGTTGAATGGTATTTCCGCCTATGAGTTGAACATCCTGATCGTGACGCGATTATGTAGTTTCTAGTCTGCCTTGGTGTAGGTGGACGCAGGCACACTTGTCCAGTCCGAAGCTCATGCCAATCGCTTTAGAGTACCTATTTACCGCCTCCACAAGGATATTAAGGTCCTCTTTCGAGGAAGCAAAGAGTTTAAGGTCGTCCATGTATAAAAGGTGGTTGACCTTATATTCTCTTTTGTTCGGCGGGTTACATAGGTATCCAGAGCTTTTTCCTCGGAGCATAAGCTCTTTTATGCATCTGACTATTTTTGGATGCACCTTCAGGCACTCAAGGAGCTTAATAAGTAGCTCATGGTTCGTGTTATCGAATGCCTTACGGTAGTCAATCCAAGCCATGAACAGATTGCGTCTATACCTGATCGAGTCCTGGGTAATACACCTGTCTATTAACAGGTTCTCCCTGCAACCTGCCAGACCTCTCTTGCATCCACGTTGTTCAACTATTGCACTCCATACCGGCTCGATAGATGTTAATATCCTCTCTTTGAGGATGCCAGTGAATAGGTTGTAGCTGGTGTTTAAACAAGCAATGGGCCTGTAGTTCTTTGGACTTGGCAAATCTCCGGTCTTAGGGATCAATACCGTACGTCTTTCCACTAGCCACTGCGGGACGGGTTGTTCTACGTTTAAGAAAGTAGTAAATATACGAGCTAGACGTTGGTGCGTAGAAGTAAACTTCTTCCACCAAAAGTTGTTGATTTTA
>CAKNYM010050089.1:71861-103539 GCA_932195095.1 Andricus curvator
GGATCGTCGACTGATGATTGGTAGTTATTTTGGCTGTTGGAACAATTTAAATTTTTAAAAAGTTCTCGTAGAATACGCGCTAAACTACCTGGTGCGCGACCTGGTGCACCCGGATCTTCGACTCACCACTGTTTGTTATTTTGGATGTTGGCACAATTTAAATTTAAAAAAAGTTCTCGTAGAATATGTGCTCAACTACCTGGTGCGCGAACTGGTGCACCCGGATCGTCGACTCACCACTGTTAGTTATTTTGGATGTCTCACCTTGAAAAGTTTATAAAGAACCGTAGAAACATATCTACTCAACTACAACAAAATGTATGCATGATCTATTACTTATTAGTATTTATGTACCACTAGTGCAGTGGTCGGCAAACTTTTTGCTCGCTTTTCAAGTCAGGGCAGGGTTGGCACAAGAATTTTTTTTCGCCTGTCGGGCTTTGTTCGTCAACGCTATGGTTCTCCTGCGTAGTGTTCGGTTGTATTAGCTTTTCTCGACCGGGGTTCATTGTGAGACGGAGTACTCAATGGGAATAAAAAGTTAGCAATCAATTTTTTTAAAATTCTTATGTTAGCGATTTAAAAGTTTTAAATTCGGAACCTGCGACTTTTTTGCGATTACACACATCTAAAGTTGTTCTTGGGAAGTTAAAAGTCAATGTTTTGAAATATTAAAAATGTTATTAACGGTTACTTTTAAACTAACTTAAAAAATTGACTAATATTATCAATAAATCCAATTTATTGAAGTGCGCTATTCTTCTGTTCATTTTTTCAGACCAATATTTGAAAGTAAGAGAGCTCCTTCCTTCGCTCTCTCTCGTGAGCCACAACCATGCTGGTAAATTTCATACATAATAAAATCAAATTATTATATATAATATTAACCTGCAGCTCTACTGTCTCTCCGTTAATAAAAAGGGAATTTAAAAAACCTTAAAACAAGTAACAAAAGAAAATTCAGACACAAATATTGAAAAATATGAAGCATTGCGAATCTAAAACTGAAAGGTAAAAAGAGATCAAATGCGTCACATACGAAATTAATGCGAGGGATGTCCCTGTTTTGCGCTCACTAATTTCTTAATGTCTGGATTCATTGACGCGTTAATTTTTAACAACAAATTGCTTTCGACGTCTTCTAATCTGTTCCTATACTTATTTTTCAAGTGAGCCATTGACGAAAAACCTAATTCGCACAAATAGGATATATTAAACGGAACCCGCATTTTTAGGGCCGTTACTGCAAGTTCGGGATATTTCCGTTTCATGAAAACCCAAAATTGAGAAATCGTGTGCTCTTGACGATCAGCTTTCAGTAGTTCATGACAAGAGAGATCAATCAGCTGATGTTGGGCTTTTGTTTCCAATCGGGCATGTTCAACCAAAACTGGTTTAAAAGGGTTAAGAACCCACCCATTCGCAAACTCACGCTGTTTAGGAAGAAATGCACGAATGTCAGTCTTCAATCCTGTCAAATGCTCGATAAAGAGCATTTTAACGCTGGATTCGATGACATGCTTTTTCATACACTGCGAGTGAAAAGAAGGCATCGTACTGATTACATTCAAATTGAGTGATCCAGTAATCAACCTTCTTCAAAAAGCCCTCGATCGCATACTGAACTGAAATTATGCCGGTATACGCACCTTGCATATTCAGATTGAGATCGTTCAAAAGCCCAAAAATGTCAGCTAAATAACACACCTTCAAAACCCAATCGTTATCTTTGAATTTTGAAGCCCAGGCATTGTTTGATTCACACAAAAAAAGGTACACTTCTTCTCTCATAGCTACCAAACGATGAAGTACTTTTCCTTTTGAACGCCAATGTACCTCAGTATGGTAGAGTAACTGAGAGAAAACAGCTCCTAAGTCCTTACACATTTTTTTAAATAAACGGCTGTTCAATGCACTGGATTTAATAAAGTTGACAATTTTGATGGCATCATTCATCACATTTCGCAAGTCTGTTAACATATGTTTAATACCAAGCGCATATTTATGGATCATACAATAACGCCATTCAGCATTTGGTGCGATAACCTTAAAAAATTTGATGAATCCAACATTTTTTCCCGTCATAGCAATAGCACCGTCCGTACAGATGCAAGTGCATTTTCTCCAATCGATGCCAAAAAAGCTCATATTGTCCATAGTTGTTCGATAAAGACACTCACAAGTCGTTCGACCGGTTAAGCCCGCGCAAAAAATCATGCGTTCTTCTATGTCATCTTTGCCAATGTAACGGACAAATACTAATAATTGGGCTACGTTGCTGACGTCAGTTGACTCATCGAACTGGATAGAAAATACGTCACTATGCTGAAGATTTACCTTCAATTGCTACCGGATGTCACTGGCCATATCTCCGATTCTGCCATGAATTGTTTTGGCAGACTGTGGAATCTTTTGAATCATATCTCCATGATCTTTTCCCCATAAGATATTAGACCACTCAGCAGCAACTGGGTTTAAAATATTTTCGACTTCATTGTATGGCTTGCCAGCCCTTGCTACAGCTAATGCTGCAACATACGAACACTCTGTCAATTTGCTATTTATTAACACTTCCTTATCAGACTCATGAGTGCTACCACTGAATTTCTGTTCCTGTTCTGCAAGGTCACTCAGTTTCTTTTCGTAAATCGAAATTGGCACATCTAACATATCCGGATGCATTTTTACTCGGTGGCGATTGAATTTCGAAGGACATTTCGAATTCGCGGAAAGAAATTTGTAGCAAATAATACACTGCGGAGTATTATCTACTAACCGAACCCATAGCGCAAGTAATCACTCATATTCCCGTTTCGAACACCAATAAAAATTTTCACTACTGTCTGCCTCAAATCGCTAAGAAAACTGATGCTTTCTTCATTAATATTCTGAATACGTAAGTGTATTTCCTCCTTTCCCACCTTTTCCCCAATTTGACAATTTTGAACCAATCATGAGTCGCAACATTTCGCTTACGTTGCTGTTACATTACCCATCTCCCGCCTTTTCCTAATTGGACCCTTTCTGACAAATCATACTCTCTAAATATTAAATTTTTAAGAAAATTTAACAAATGGAAGTTTAACTAATAATTAATTAAATACTAGGTCACTGAATCACTGACTCATTTTATATTTTATTTAGCAATTTGTAATTAATTCAAATTTAAAGTATAAGTTCAAATATTGCAATTAATTAAGAACTAGGTGAGTGAATCAGTGACTGACTTCGTTTCTCATTGGGTCATTGTGAAATAATTCATATTTAGAGTACAATGTTTGAATATTGCATGCACTTTGTTAACACTTTGCAACCCCTTCTTTCTTTCTTGCCTTATCCTCTCCTTTTTTCCATTTTCGCCCTATCGGATCAATCATATTATCAATTACAGGTACTTGCAATCATAAAAAGCACAGAGTTTGAATTACAAAGTTTCAAATTGCCAATTTTAAAACTGAAAATCTTGTCTTCACATTCTCATGCGAAAAGTATGAGAAATATTTTATATTTTCCATACAAAAGTATCGAATATTAAAATTACTCAATAAAATGCCATTGGACACTCAGTTTGTAAATTAAAAATGTTCTTACGATGAAAATTAAATTCCAAAATTAGGTATTTATCGTTAATTGAATTTTCTCTTAGGAAAAGATTGTAGCTTGTTATGTAGTCGTAAAAATAACCAATTTTAAATTTTGTTGTTTCAAATTCCTCATTTTTTAACTAAAAATGTTTTTTTCGTATTCCTGCATGAAAAGTAATTTTATATTTTGTTTATAAGAAGATCGAATATTAAAACAATTTTATAAGCTTATACAATGCCATTCTACGCTAATTTTGGAAATTAAAACGTTTCTAATAATGAAAATTAAACGTAAACTAAAAGTGTTATTGTTCATTGCTTTTTTGGGTTTTGAGATGTTTCTTAGATTCTTTTTGATCGCAAAAATCCACAGATTTCGAATTTCAAATTGCTAATTTTGAAATTTAAGAATTTTTAGTTTTGAATTTTAATCCCCGTTACTCGAACCGCTTAACAAAAAAAGCATCCGTGGCGGGTTGGACCTTTATGGCGGCAGCAAGTACTGCCACGAGATTTTGACTCGACCCGCCACGGCAGCTAAGGCTGCCGCGCGGCAGTAGTTTGCCGACCACTGATCTAGTGCGATGGCCCCCATCCGAGTATAACCGATCCAAGCGCTGCTTAACTTCGGTGATCAAAATAGAAGCCTAAAAAGATTCCATCTCTAACCGTTGATCAAATTATTTAATTAGTAATCAAGGATCCCTTCATTTTAGTCGTGATTGGACTATACAGACTATACCATACTTTAGATTGAAGACTTTATAATGACAACTGATTAAAGAAAATTTTAAGTTGAAGTTTTGGAAAGCTCAAACCCGACTTGATCCGATCGAGCTTAGCTCGAATCGTCTGAAAGCCTAACAAGCTTGACGCTACTCATTCGAACTTTAAGTTTCGAAATTCTTGAACACTTCTAATATCAGTATTAGCATATAGAACAGGATAAAATATTATAAAAAGCACTCGCCGCTACCGCTGTGTCAGGAATCCTTTAACTGCTCGTCGAGTATTAACCACCGGAAAATTTCGACACAAACAAATGTTCTAATCCAACAAATTTTGCCAGAGATGAATTTTCTAATCCGGCAACTTTAATTGTCAACGAACTTTCTTTGCCGGCATAAATTTTTGTTATACGTTATTTATATAATATGATACTTTTCTTTTTTTACTACTACAGCAGCGATGTCTACGGATGTGTCCCTGACACACTTCTCTTCTCCTTCTCCGAGCGCTTCTCTTCGCACGCTCGTTCGCTCCCTACCGAAGGCGGTAAGAGAAGGGATTGACGAGTAACAGATTTTTGCACTTTTAGTGGACATCTCTACACTAAATTAAAAAAGTTGATTTGCAAATTCACGTAAACTGTTATAATCAAGAATTCTAGAGAGTAGATGTTTTTCAAGTCAGCACAACAACCATAAAATATGCAACTATTTTTAATGAAAGCGCTTGGTCATCATTTGGTCATTACTGGAAACCATATTGTAATATTTTCAATAATGCTAGAAAACTGGGCATTTTAAAGCAGGAAGCTTGGAGGGGGGGGGGATAAGTTAGCATGTATTCTGAAGGGCCGGAATGAGGTGATGAGGCATTTTAAAGGGGTGATCTTGGAGAAGGGGGATATGATTTGTAGTAGGATGTAATCATCTCACTCCTCCACACGGCAAATAAAGTTCGTTGACGTCTAAATTTTCCAGAATAATCATGATATTGAAAGAACAGAACCAGCGCAGGCTTTAAGTACCTTTCCTCTTTTCCAATTTCCCATTCGTTTATAGCCAAGCTCACTTTAGTATTTAAAAAAAATATTTAATTGAAATTATCTTTCCCATCGTATCATAAGCTATGTACACTAACAAGTAACCGCCCACACCTTTAAATCAGGGATGGTGGAATGTTATATATTTCCTGAAAGCTCTTGTCATGAATAACCCAAATGTGAAATACTAGCGTCAGTCGGTCATGTATATGGGAGTTATGGGCCTTTGAAGTTAACATGGGTGTCTATGAAAATAACAATCAATTCTTCAACAAACAAAACTGTGTGTGTGTTATTATGTCTCCCAACTCTCATAATCTCCCGATCTGCTTGCTCAGGTCACAGATAGTGTCTGTTCATAACATAGCAGGGTGATTAGGGCTTATCTGACAAGAGTAATGATTTTTCTCATAAACTCCCATGTTAACTTCAAAGGCCCGTAACTCCCATATATATGACCGACTGACGCTAATATTTAACATTTGGGTTATTCACGATAAGAGCTTTTAGGAAATATATAACATTACACCATCCCTGATTTAAAAGGATGAACGGTTACTTGTAAGTATTAAATCATGTCAGATTGAGGTTAAAATATATTGCGGCTTACGACCTTCTGGAACTGGACGATATACATGTATTTGGATAAATAAATCTTTAAAGATATAAGGACTTTTATGTGTAGAGCTTACGGCGAATCTGCTGCTGTTTTATATTACAACAATATGGCATGTATACATCAGGCGTTAGGTAAACCCAACTTGGCTTGCTTTTATTTGCAAAAAGCTATGGAGGAGAATAAGAAGGCTACGGAAAACTTACAGATAGACGATACAGGTACTATTTATACACATTCTTTCTCATAATTTACAATTGCTAATAGAATGATTTTCGAAATTCCTTTGATTGAGAACGTTCACATATTACGTCACGGACCAGCAAGGGGAGGGGGGGGGGGGCGTTTACTGACAAAAGTGACAAAATGTGACATGAAGAGGGTGCGCTCTTGTTTAAAATTATACCTTGTTTTAAAACGTTGTCATGGGCCAATAGTATTTTCATGAAGTCATTTAATTTAGCTCACATCACACATTTTCATTAAAAAGTGCACTAATATTTATAGGAAACAAAACAAAGCTTTTAGTTTTGACAATTAATACCAGTTAAATGAAAACAGTACATGACTAACGCTGAGCGGCACATTAACCTAATTTTACAGAAGCAACCAAAAAAAAGCATTATCTTATGTAGAATTACTGACTTTCAAATACTAAATAAAAACCGAAGGTAGTAGTAGGGTGTTTATTCTCGACTAGGCGATATTTCGAACGTTAATCACGAATGGGCGCGATTAGCGCTCGGATGGGTGTCCGTCCGTGATTCTCCCTTAGTCGTGTTTTCACTGCGTTCAACTACTGTCAAAGGGGAGGTTTGATGCCAAGGCTGGGTGCGAGCACTCCATGCTATTTAATGTCTACATCCAAACTCGTTAGCCGGTAGTCCGCTTACGCTCGGTACTTTTGGTTTTCTGCAGTTTTACACTCTCCTGGTCAAATTTCCAGGCGAATGCGAGCGCTTCTAATAAAAAATCAGAATGTAGACAGTAGGGGATGTAGGAACACCACAGGGTGGAGTCCGTCAAGCATTATCTGAAGGTTTATTATGAGGGCGGGGGTAATTAGGAGTTTTTGCTGGGACGTAAGCCGAAGGGTTTAATGTCTGGCGATCTCCTGTGGGAAGGGCAATTTTGATATGTAAAAACCCCAAAAGGGCATGCTTGGAGTAAAAGTCGAATCTAATTTAATATTAAATGTAACAATATTTGGTTACCTATTTGTCATTTTAACTTAAATGAACGCAAGAAAAATTTTCTACTCTATATATTTTAATAATAATTGACGTATACTAATTAATCTAAAATACTAAAGTCGGGTCCAAAAGTCGAGGCCCCTCACTTTTTTCGATTGAAACTCGCACAAAAAAATCTCTGAAATGTCTAATAAAAATCATCTGAAAGCTTAAAGTCTTCCGAATGCAGCGATATGTTCACTTTTGTCCGAAAGAATTTTGTTAAATAGCTAGAGTGCAAAACGTACCAAAAAACAGGGGTTTTCGGCCTCCTTTTTCAAGGGTCCACTTTGACCTGTTCCCAGAAGGAGGGCGACGTTAGTAAAAATCTGAAAAAACTCACAGATATTCTTGGAACATTCCTGAATGCAATGCATTTTTCGAAATGCTGAAATATGCAATAGTTTTCTTTTTACGGTGATTTATTTACAAACATTTTATCTTGAGAACGAGTGAAGATAGGAAGCCGTTCAATGGCTTCAAATGTGCAGTTTTGCCATGCAAGAGACATAATTTTGCATTTTTCTGACTTTAATCAGTGTGGGCGTGTGGCCAGCACAGCGGGACAAGTGGCAGCAAAAAAAGTACCCTTTCTATGACAATAGTAATTCCAGAAGCAAGTCAAATGCCCGAAACAGATGTGGTTGAACGAAGCAGGGCCGTCTCAACGTCTTCAAGATGCATTTACAGAGCTGGTCCTCAGAAAATCGAAACCCAATTGCGAATATTAACCCGATTAAGAATATTTTCAGTAGAAAAACATTTTTAAAATAAGTTTTTTCTAAAACTCCTACAATCCTGGATATTTTTTTAACTGACTTCAATTTTTTTGTGAAATCCACATTATTTTTTAATGTTTCAGAAATCTTCATAAATATTCATGGAAACGTACTTTTTCAAAATGAAAAATTATTAAAAATTGTCCCAAGAATCTTTACGACATTTTTATATTGTTATGAAACCTTCAAAAATCCTGAAGAAACTTGAAAATTTTATTTTAAATGTAACAAAAGCTATATTTCGTTCTGCATTATTTTTAAAGTTTCTTAAGGATTTTTGACGGTTTCATAACAATATAAAAATGTTGTAAAGATTCTTGGGAAAATTTTTAATAATTTTTCATTTTGAAAAATTACGCTTCCATGAATATTTATGAAGATTTCTGAAACATTAAAAAATAATGTGGATTTCACAAAAAACTTGAAGTCAGTTTAAAAAATATCCAGGATTGTATATCTTGAAGACGTTGAGATGGCCCTGCTTCGTCCAAACACATCTGTTTCGGGCATTTGGCTTGCTTCTGGAATTACTATTGTCATAGAAAGGATACTTTTTTTGCTGCCACTTGTCCCGCTGTGCTGGCCACACGCCCACACTGATTAAAGTCAGAAATATGCAAAATGATGTCTCTTGCGTGAGACTGATTTCATCATAAATTTAGTTATTGCACTGCAATCGCATGGCAAAACTGCACATTTGAAGCCATTGAACGGCTTCCTATCTTCACTCGTTCTCAAGATAAAAGGTTTGTAAATAAATTACTGCAAAAAGAAAACTATTGCATATTGCAGCATTTCGAAAAATGTATTGCATTCAGGAATGTTCAAAGAATATCTGTGAATTTTTTCAGATTTTTCCTAACGTCGCCCTCCTTCTGGGAACAGATCAAAGTGGACCCTTGAAAAAGGAGGCCGAAAACCCCTGTTTTTTGGGACGTTTTGCCCTCTAACTATTGAGCAAAATTTATTCGGACAAAAGTGAACATATCGCTGCATTCGGAAGACTTTAAGCTTTCAGAAGCTTTTTATTAGACATTTCAGAGATTTTTTTTGTTCGAGTTTCAATCAAAAAAAAGTGAGGGGCCTCGACTTTTGGACCCGACTTTAGATTAAGGTCCATTTCGAAAGCGTTACGACATAGGAAGAAGCTGATGATATCAAAATTGTTCTTGTGTAAGAATTCGCTATAAACTGAGGGTTGAGTGACTAACTGCGTATAAAAAGCTCTTTTTTTAACTAAAATGTGTATCAAACAAAAAAATTAAACTAAAGTGAGTATCAATCAAAGAAAACTTTCTATTTCGATTGATCTCAGGCACTGGCGTTTTAGTCTAGTGGACTAGAGTTAAAATATGGTAGCACTATGTATTTTATGATTAAAAGATAAGCCTTCGTAGACATGTTCAGAAGACCTGCTTTATCGTTTAGAAAGTGGAGGCAACCAATTTTCTTTTTCAAAGCGGTTGGAGGTGGTTTTTTTTTCAAAACGATGGAAGGTTTTTTGCGATTATCTTGTGAAATATTCATTTTTGTTAAAAATGTGTAGGCTAAAAGTTGTAGAGCCAGAAAAAACAAATAGTTTATGTAGAGTACATATTTCGGTTGAAATTAAAAGTTTCTGATAAAAATGAGTTTTTAGCACACATCGTGAGAAAGTATCAAGATCTTATATAAGTGACCGTCCGCAAAGAAAGGGACCTAATGCGGAAAAAATCGATTTTCATTTTCTTATGTTAATCGGTAGTTTTTGAGTTACTTGTTATTGTTATTAAGCTACAAACATATGCATGATAAGCGTACGCGGAGACCGAACGAGAGGCCTACGAAATCCAGCCCCACCACTTACCATTACAGCTGTAAGTGGTAAGTGGTAAGCCCGTCATGTAAAATTCAGCTTTGACGCATTAGGTCCCTTTCTTCGCGGACGGTCACATATGTGAAAGGGAAAACATCTTCTGGAAATGTTATAGATCCCATTAAGTGCAATAATTATCCAACTTTCAAGAAACCTAACATCAACAATATTCAGTCTTAAGTCAAAGCCCAAACAGTTACACTAAAAAATGATTACGCATTCTTTATCCGTGTCTTTATTGCATATCAGCAACGAGAGGAAAATTTTTATGTGTTTTTCAAAGTCGAAAATCAAGCGTGTCTTCCTGCTTTCTGTGTTTACGACCAGCCAAGAACATACCACAAAGCTGACCTAATGTGCCTCCTTCAAATAATTTCATCCGCGGTACCTGAACCTCTTGTGGACGTTAATGTATTTGATGGAGCAATGTTGGTACATCTGCTGCACAAAGGAAACTCAAAAACATTTGAAGAGTACATAGACACTGCATTCGTACTTTACATGAAGAGACATCTAGAAAATGTGTAACGCATTACCACTGTTTGAGTATTTAGGTAGAAAACAGCCTCAAATACTACTGGCCTCAAAAGAGGCCCCTTGGAAGTCTATTCCACTCTTGGATCTGATGTTATCTACTCTGTGAAAGGATGTGACTTAAAGGAATGTAACCAATGAATCACGAAGAAGCTGACACTAGTTTTTTTTCTACACGCACTTAATGCTACTATATGCTGACCAGATGCTCATTGAAGAAATGTGGATTGCTTTTGGTAGAGTTTTTACATTTAAATTCATTCGAATTCATGAAATTTATTCTGCTTGTGGACCAAATAAACCTAAAGCTTTAACATGTTTCCACGCTCTGCCCGGATGTAACACAGTGTCATCTTTTAGTGAAAAATAGTTCATGTATAAGAAAAATGAAAACCGAAAATGCGACGATTAGTTCTCGATTAAAAACTAAAAACTCATTTTTTTTCAAAAACTATTAATTTTATCAGAAAGATGTATTTTACATAAAGTATGTATATTCCAAATCCCAAATTTTGTATGTACACAGTTTTATGTTTAGAGCATGTTTTTTGGGTTTGTTTTTCCGAGATAAGAGGTTATTTTTTACAAATTATTTTTAAGGTGATTCAAGAGCTCTAGATGAGCCCTCAGTTCCTGTGAAAGGAAATAGTTGATGCAACAAATATTTCTACCATGGAACTTTTAGCTTCACATAAAGCTGTCAGTACCATGCATTTTTGTTTAAATTGAGAGCCCTAAATTAGTCTTTTGGGTACTAAATAAGCCCTCAATTCTGTTACGTATCGTCGAAATTATTTTTGATTTAATTGAAAATCGTTTATCGTCCTTTTCTAATTAACGTTTTGGTATTTTTATATGAGATACATGGAGGCTTTACAAACTGCGAAATTTTTATTTTACATGAAATCCGCTTTTATTACTGGGTCGCTTCATTACTACTCTCTTACTGACAAAGCTATTTCTACAGTTATACTTATGTCTGGGGGAATAAATGTAAGAAGAGACAAAGGCTCATTTTTCAGTGAGATGCAATATTTTAGGTTTAAAATTTCAAATCATTCGGTGGGTATTTTTGATGATCAGGATTTTATTTTGCTAGGCAAAGATGGAATTTGCTGACCAGGGTTCGCTGCGGATGTACGCCCGCAGTAATAGAACGCAATCTTGTGCTGTTGTCATCAATTAGAAGCTTTCAAGTCACGTTTTCGTGCGACTGAAATTTTTACAATAATATTGCTGAATCGAGTAAACTCATTTTTAGTAATGGTTAGGAGTATACTTTTATATTTTCCTGTCTAGGATCGATAATTAAGAAATATTTTGGTAGTTGTTGTAATTCAGCATTCTGTTCACTCAATCACCACATGATCGAGTTCCACCACCACTTCCTTCTCCTCAGGTCCAGAGGCTTGGGGGGTGGTCGCTCTCTGAAGTTTAATGAGTAGAGGTCGGTGGTGGTGAAAAAATCACATCTGGCAAATGACTCGATTTCCCCTATTTGGGCAGGCATGGTTCAGACTTTGGTCAGTTAAGTTGAGTTATGGTGGAGAGGGACGGGGAGAAGTGAAGGGTGAACACTAGGCTTCGACCACGAGTCGACGAGCGCATAGATGTAGTGACAATGCACATATGTCGATAGCATTGCGAATAACCGTGAGACTAGTTGTGTGTGTGTGTGTGTGAGCGCAACTTTTCTTGCGTTCTTTTTCTTTCTACAATCTTTCTTGACTTTCTACATTTGAAATTCATGGAGGTATATACCTTAATTTTTATGACTGTGTTCTTACAGATTATGTGTAATTAGTAATTCAAAGTTTATTTATAATTCCTTTGCTATATTAAATTTTACCTTGGCAGTGATATGCCGACTTAGCAGTTTTATTGGTATGCCCAGGTTACGAGTCGTTTGAGTGAGATATTTCTGACTTTTTGGTATAGAGCTCATTTAAAAAAAATGAAAATTTGATAGGCTTTTACAAGCAAGGCACGTAACAATTCTGACTTAGAGCATACGTTGTTTGGGCATAGTGACACTTCAAGGTTTACCCACATTAATTAATGGACAATTCGTGGGCGGGTGATTTGACGCAGAAGTTAAATCGCATGCGATTTTGCACAAAACAGTGGGAAAACAGTGCAAATCGCATGTGAGATTATCTTCTGATTTGAGTTTTTTATTTCTCACATGTCTTACCCCTAAATTGTCTTGAAATTAAAATAATTTATTACAGGTGAACGATGAAATTTAAATATAAGTTATGGGCTTAAGGCTATGTCAGGGTACCACCTAATACTTGGCGGCTTAGCAGATCTTTCTGTTGTCTTGCGCTCAAGCTCGATGCTCGTCGAAGCGATGTGATGCTCAACCGGACGCCACTCCATTCCGTTGAGGTGGTGCCTTTAAATCTAATCCTCATTTAATCCAGCCGACACTAACACTTCTGTATGCTTTTTTGTTTGTTTTTTAATTAAAGAAATTTGTAACCATTTTAATACTTTTTTTAAGAAAAAAAACATGGAAGCGTGATTATTCAGGAGACGAAGCTTTCCAAGGACACTGAGCGGTCCATAATATTAGATCTCAGGAGGTCGCTCAGTGTCTGGTTATTTGACACTAAAGAAAAAAATGGAGATTACCGCGCCTCTGGTTGAGCACCGCATCGCCCCGACGAGCATGTAGCTCCAGGGAATAAGATCAAAAACGTGCCTTTTCACCACAAAATTTTAGAATGAAAGCGAGACATGCGATCATGTAATGTTCATGCCTGGGATGAAGGCTTGCATGTTTGCAGGCAAAAATATGTGATCCGAGCGAATCGCTCAATGTTCAAAGTTGGCGAAATCATGTTTTTGGGAGATTGCGATCAAGGTATTGATTTGCGAAAAAGAAGTTTCATTATAAATTGAAGGTGTTAAAAAGAGCTTTAATTTGGTAGGTCGCACATTGAGATTGTTTGATTTGTTCCCTCACAGAGTAATAAAAACCGGCAAAAGTGGCCGTTTTGCAAAATTTCGTTATTTTTGCAAAAAGTGTATGCACATCTATTAAAATCTCTGAAAATGTGTGTTTCGTTAAGCTGAAAGTATATGCAAAATTTCAGGTCAAAGTAATAAATAGTTTTTGAGAAAAGCTATTTTGTTATTAAAAAAGGTACTGTTTTTACGCTGGGGCTAACTTTTTTTTCGGCGGTCGCAAAGCCATAAAAGTGGACACATTTTAATCCTAACGAGTTGTAGTGTCATGTACACTTAGCCGCTAATTGATTTTTGAGTATTAAGTACGTTTATAAGTACGTTACCCCGTCGTGGGTGTGGTGGGCCCACACTGGTAGTAAATATCCACCTAGAAACACTACCCGAATCGGGTAGTGAGGCAATGAACTTTCGAGTTCAAACTGCTAATCAATTTTTTTTTAAGTACGTTAAAAATGGCTGCTAAAAAATAGTTCGTTTTTGTCTCGTAAACAAATGGAATAACTTCTGTAATTTTTATCCTAAACTATCAGCGTTACAGTCAATCGAAACTTACAATTTGTACATGATTTTAAGATGAAAATATTTTCTGTACCTTAATTTGAGGGAGGGAGTTAATTATTTTTCTTATACCAATTATTCCAGTCGTAATTTTCAAGATGCACAGCTAAAATTGGTAAATAGTATTAACTGAATACTGAATTTGAAAATTGAATTCGCGCATTCAAAATGTATCAATTGGAATAATCGCATAAAAGAATGGACATATCGAGATGTTTTTTTTCAATTTCAGCTTTTTGCGCTGATTACAAATTTTGCATTGAAAGCTCAGAAAAAGCACGTCTTATGCTTGAAAGGTAAGTGTCCTTTTTTAGATTTTCACTAATTGTACAATTACTGAAATAATTCTTCGATGTAATGTAAGCACTATTTTGTTATTTTAAAGTTTATTCATTAATGTAACAAAAAAGGTGTACTGAATGCAAAATTTGTTTTCCATTAAACTCGGGTCATAAAGTTTTGTGGAAAAATTAAGAAATTAAGGGTTAAGGCAAAATCACTAAGAGGATTGTTTTGTAAGCACAGCTTACTCGATGCTCATTGGTTACGTTGCGATGATACATTTATATTAAATACCTAATGAACTCCTTTCCGCACCACCATGCAGGTCGAGTTCAAGGCGTTTTTTTGTGTGGTGATCCCCAGTAGGCCTAGTCCACTTGTCAATGAAGCATGCCTTTTTCCCCCTAATAAAGTAATTCATAATTATTTCCAAAAAACCAGGTTAATTAGCGATGTGGAGTAAATCTGAGGATACGGCAAAGTTTGAAAATTGAAAATTTACTTCAGTAAATTTCGTGAAAACAACATGACATGAGTTTAATGGAAAACAAATTTTGCATTCAGTACACATTTTTTGTTAAATTAATGAATAAACTTTAAAATAACAATATACTGCTTACATTGCATTGAAGAATTATTTCAGTAATTGTACAATTAGTGAAAATATAAAAAAGTACACTTACCTTTCAAGCATAAGACCTGCTTTTTCTTCTTCTGAGCTTTCAATGCAAAATTTTTAATCAGCGAAAAAATTTAGCTGAAATAAAAAAAAAATCTCGATATGTCCATTCTTTCATGACATTTTTCCAATTGTTACATTTTGAACCCGCGAATTCAATTCCAGCGCCAGCGTCTACCAGGCGCTATTCTAAACCGTATTTTCGCAACTGATTTTTCTGTCAATTATATTAAAATCAGTATCAGTATTCAGTTAATACTATTTGCCAATTTTAGCTGTGTATCTTGAAAATTACGACTGCAATAATTGTTATAAGAAAAATAATTAACTCCCCCCTCAAATTAAGGTACAGAAAATATTTTCATCTTAAAATCATGTGCAAATTGTAAGTTTCGATTGACTGTAACGCTGATAGTTTAGGATAAAAAATACAGAAGTTATTCCATTTGTTTGCGAGACCGCCCAGTATCAGGTTGTGCCCTGATATCGCCTTAAGCCAAGTTATTTAATTCAATTAATTATCAATATATTGTAATATCAAACAATAACAGTTTTGCACCAAATCGCCCGAAGTGGCGGGTAACTTGACGCAAATTTCAAGCTACCTATTATACCAATATACCTATATACTATATACCTATATACCAAGCACCATTATATACGGTAGTATATTTTTCTTTTATAGTATATTACACTATTAGGGCAGAAAGTTTGAGATTCCTGCACTGCGCGCCATGATGTCCGAGGCGAAGCTGAGGGCATCACGGCGCGCAGTTCAGGGCTCTCAAACTTCTGCCCGTGTAGTGTATACTATTTTTCTTTATAGCCGGTCGAAAGTACGAAGGAAAAATATTAAATTAAAATGTATTGTATCGAAAAACAAACAAATTTTTTTTTAATTCAATAATAAATTTTAGACACGTCACTTTCAAACGATATCTCAGTACTATAAATTATAAATGAGCAGCGTAAAGAAAACACACTTAATAACAAATGATTGATGACAGTCGGGGTAATAAGAGCAGCTTCACGTATCGGAGCAAATCAAACAAATTTTTGCTCCCGCTGTTACAGAGGGCGTATGTGCGGCATTACCGATGCACAAATCTTTAACTTTCTGCCCTAAAATAGGTGCAAAAGTTGCGTACTTTCGACCGAGGTATAAAGAAAAATTAATTTTTTTCTTTTAGGTGCACCAGCGAACCTACCCTCCTCTCCCCTGTGATAGCAATCAGTCATTGTCCAAACATCTGTAGCGCTTCAGTTGTGTAGTTATGCATTTCTTTGTAAAAATCTCTTTAAAAATTGAAAATAGTAGTAAATTTGCAAAGCATCATAGTAAAGAGTCATTAGAAAGATATTTTCAGATGATTTTACACAAAAAATTGAGTTAATTCATTCAGAATTGTGTAATCGTGCATTTCTTTATCAAAATTGCCTAAAAAATTACCAAATAGCATCTATTTTTTACTAATCGTTATCAAATTTTAATTTCTCTCACATTTTATGTATACCGAAACTATGGATTTTAAGGAGCCGATCATTATAAACCCCGGAAAAATGACTTTTTATTGACTTTACATTATGACTTTACATTATAAACAATTTGCAGTGGAGGGACTTGCATGTTGGTGGCGGAAGTGAGAACGTGTTCAGTGACAGGTGGTGAGAGCATTTTACGGAATTTGTGTTGAAGGTGTGAGTGGAGTGTTAGGGTGGAAGCCTAGGAGGTGAGTAGGGTTGTGTGGGGTCAATTGGGGAGATAAAAAGTAATTTTCAGCGTAGGTTAGGTGGGATTTAGTTAGATAGAGATAGTGAGGTTAAGTTGGCAAGAAATCGGGGGAGTTTGAGGTCAGGAGTCTTCGGCCTTCGAGGGGTCAAGGGTGGTTCTCGCAGAGTTGGGGGATGTTAAGGGAGAGAAAGGGGTGTCTGCGGGGGCTGTGAAGAATTGTAAAAAGGGAAATAAAGGGAAAATTTGGCGGCGATAGAGGGCAGCATTCTTCAGAGACATCTGTCGGTTGCGGAAGGTAAGGCATGGAGAGGTCCCAGTTACCGACGGCAGAGCGGGAGGTGGGCAGCGAGAGTGCTGGCAGTGCTGGTAGTGAATTTGATGGGGAGGAAATTTTCCACAAGCCACGACGGTCAACAGCGCGTGGTCCGGTGTCGAGCGGCGCGTCGGTGAGAGGGAGAAAGCGGAACGGTGGGATTGAAGGAAGCGAGAAGGTAAGGGAGAGATCGTCTAGCAAAAGTGATGGAGAGGATCTCTTGAATAGGAAGAGAGACAGCCAAGAGAGTCCGGAGAAAAGCGAGGTAGAGAGTCCGTTTAAAAAAAGCGGGAGAACACGTAGGTCGGGGAAGGCGGCTCTCGGGATGCTGTTAGGCGAGATCAGGGGTTGAGGGAGGACGTAAGGGGGACTAAGGAGCAGATGGAAGGCATGAGGAAGGACTTGAGAATCAGAAATGAGAAATGGGAAAAGTAGGTGAAAGAGCTGAGAGAGAGAGAGTAGAAGTATTAGAGAGGTTAAGGAAAGAAAAAGAAGTTAAAATAAATCAGATGGAAGAGGAGATTAGGGTGTGAAAGAATAGGACGGAGAAAAGGCTTGAGAAGGTGGAGGGCAGGGCGGAAACGGAAGTAGGTGACGGGGGTGGGGGGCGGGAGAGATTAAAGGTATTTGGGAGAGGGTAGGGAATATGATAGAAGAGAAAGTGGGAGAGTGTAGGAATGAAAAGGAGGAGAGGGCGGAGTGGGAAAGGATAAGGCCAATGGAGTTGAGAATGGAGAGATAAGAGAAGCCAGACAGGAGAAATAATATTGTGATAAGAGGATTGAAGCTAAAGAGCGGGGAAGAAAGGGAGGGCGTAGAAGCGCTGCTACAGAGCATAGGGTGGGTTAAAGGCATGGTAGGGAAAGTTAAGTTGGAGGCAAGAAAGGAGAAGGAAGTGGCGGTTGTTGAGTTGGAGAGCTGGGAAGGAAAGTTGGGATTAATGCGAAATAAAAATAGGATAAAGGATAAGGGAGTTTTCATCGATCACGATTTGACGAGAAAGGAAAGGGATGTGCAGAGAATGCTGTACGACAGGGCTAGGAGGGAGAGAAGTGAAGGGAGATCGGGGAAGGTAGGATATCGGAAAATAAAAGTAGACGAGAAAATGTGGGTGTGGGACGAGGAGAAAGAGGTGTTGAAGGAAGTGCAGGGGAATTTGTTACGTAGAAAGTAGGTGGTGGGGGTAATGCAGGGTAGAGGAGTTGTTAAGGTGCTGTACTGGAACGTAGCAGGGGTAAAGAAGAAAGATGAGGAGTTCTGGAGGTATATCCAGGAATTTGATGTTGTGGGACTGGTAGAGACGTGCGTTGAAAGAAAGGAATGGGTTAGAATAGAGCCAAAGCTGCCAAGGGGGTATATGTGGAGACTCCAGGAGGCGGTCAGAGTGAAGAAGAAAGGAAGGGCTAGTGGGGGAATTTTGACGGAGGTTAGAGATGGATTAGAGGAAGAAGTTCATGGAGAGGAAGAGGGGGAGGGAGTGCAAATGAGGGAAGTAAAGATAGGAGGGGTAACGTGTAAGTTTCTGACAGTGTACAATAAGGATGGGATGGAAAGAATTAAAGAAAGGGTGGAAGACTTGCTAGGCGAAAGAGAGGAGGGTATGGTGGTACTGGGTGGGGACTTTAAAGCGAAGATGGCGTGGGAAGGGTGCCTTTACAGGGAAGGGGAGAGCTTCGAAAGGAAATCGAAGGATAAGATAATAAATAAGGAGGGGGAGATTCTAAGGGACTGGATGAAGGATAGAGGCTGGGCGGTAGCGAATGGTATGGCAACTGGGGACGAAGCGGGAGAATACACATATGTAAGTAAGGTAGGGGTAACGGTGATATACTATGTAGTCATGAATATGCAAGGGTGGGAGGAGACGGAGAGATTGGCAGTAGAAGGGAGGGTAGAATCAGACTATCAGCCATTAGGGTTGTGGATAAAAGTGAGAGCGGCGGAAGTCAAGGTGGGGAAGAAGTGTCGACGGGGGAGAGGGTGAGCTGGGCGAGGGAGGCGATAGAGAAGTATAAGCAGCAGATAGGGAAGGTTCGCTTTGAAGGGGGAAATTATAGAGGGATTACGCTAATGAATACGGCGTATAAAGTATATGCTATGGTGGTGGCGGAGATGCTGTGGAAGGATGTCGAGGGGAAGGGAATATTGCCGGAGACGCAGGCGGGCTTTAGGGCGGGTAGGAGTACTATCGACAATATCTACGTTCTGCAGCACGTGGTGGATAGAGAATTAGCGAAGAAGGGGTCGAGAGTGTACGCGTTTTTTGTGGATCTCAAAGGTGCGTTTCCGTCGGTGGATATGGGGAGGTTGTGGAGGATAGGGGAGTGGAGAGAGGCCTGATCGAGAGAGTAAGGGAGGAATATGAAAAAACCAAAGATAAGGTAAGAGACGGGGAGGGGATTTCGGAGGGATTCTGGATGGATAGGGGGTTAAGACAAGGGTGTCCGCTTAGCCCAACGCTTTTTGCGATTTTAATTGCTGATATGGAAAGTAAGCTGGAGCCCGGAGTGGTAGGAGGAGTCAGGATTGGTGGGGTTAGAATTTGGTCAATAGCGTATGCAGATGACATAATTTCGCTGGCAACAAGCGAGGAGGCCCTAAAGGGGATGATGAAGAGGTTGAGGAGATACCTCGATAAGAACAGGTTAGAGCTGAATGCGGAAAAGTCCAAGTTTATGGTGTTCAGAAAAGGAGGTATAAGGGAGGGGAGTGGAAGTGGAAGGGAAAGGCGGTGCAGGAGATGAAAGAGTTTTTGAACCTGGGCTTCTTGTTTCGGAGGAATGGGGGAGTGGATGGTCACATAAAAGAGAGAGTGAGGATGGCAAATGTGGTGATGGGGTAGGTGTGGGGTTGGGAAAGAAGTTATTCGCAGATGATTTTGAAAGGAGAGTGAAATTGTTTGACTCACTAGTGATGAGTGAGCTATTGTATGGAGTAGAGGTGTGGGGGTGGAAGGAAAGCGAAGAGGTAAATAGGACACAGCAGAGGTATGTAAAGTGGATACTGGGGTTGGCAAGGAACACGGAGAACGAGTGTAGGGATTCTAGCGGGGCGTCGGGCGTGTAAATATAAGGAGAAATTTTTGGAAGAGGGGGGAAGTAAGCTGGTTAGGGAGTGTTGGTGGGAGAAGGAGAAAAGGAGAGGGGGTGGGAAGATGGAGGTTGAAAGGGGAAAGGTGTTTTAGAACGAATGGACTGCAGATGGATGAAGTGAGAAGGATGCACGAGGAAGGAGGGAAGGTATATGAGTTGGTTAAGAAAAACGGCATGGAGAGACAGAATCAGAGAATCAAGATGTGCACTGGTTGGAGGAGTGCTTAGAGGAGGAAAGGAGTGGGATAAGCATGGTGGTGTTGGTGCATGAGAGGGGGGAAAAAAGGGCAGTAGCAAGGGTGAAGGGAGTGTTGGGTAAGATGGAGAAGAAGAGAAGGAAGGAGGGAGAGGAATAGAGAAGGAAAGATTGTAAATAGAAGAGGAAATAGATATAAATAAACTGTAAATACTGTAAATATTAGATAAGTATTTGGTATAAGCCGCGAAGGCAGAGTTTGGCAATACGAGGCAAAGCGAGAAAGTAGGGACATGCGTGCGTGGCGAGGTGAAGCGAGGAAGGCATGACGATAAGAGCGAGCGGCATTAGGGATAAGGTGTGGATGGATGTTAGTTTTAAGGGTTAGTTGTAAGAAAATTCTGTAAAAAAAGTGGAAGTGTAAGCAAATTTCATAAACTTTATGGTAATGAGAAAACAAAAAGTTCAACGCAAAGAAAGTGTAGGCTAAACATTGATTTGTTTCCCAGGTACATTTTTGCCTCACCATGGGGTACGGCGCGCATCGGTTTAAAGAAACCGCTCCGGCGATCGTAGTTTTCACTTTGTCTATTTTGAGGGGTCATTGTCCGTCAAAAATAATTATCTACTACATTTATATTAGAATACGTTTTCAATCTCTGCATTAGAAAGTCACTTGGATGCTCAAAGTCAAATTTAGGAAATTCAAATCTGAAAAAATGAGCTTTCTTTTCTTTCTCTTTCTTTATAAGTCTCTTTAACAACAACTGATAGTTCATAAGCCTAAAAAATGCTCAGTCATGTCTAATTCTGCTTGAACGCTGTGAGTCACAGAGCGACCAGTTAGCACCTTGATGACGTCATCTCAAGGTCACGCCGATGAGTGAGGTCAACAAAAATGGGTAGTTTTCTTTCATTTGATACCCATTTTACTTTACAAAAAAAACTTAGCCTTTCATACACAGTTAGTAACTTTTTCGAATTCTAGTCGACTTTTTGCATATCGGTTACTCGCCTATTGTCAGTCTGAAAAACTGCATGTATTCTGTGTACATTTGTACAACAGAAAATGGCGTCCAACAACGTGGTTGGCGCTGATATAATGCATGTATACTAATGCGTGAGAATGTCTGCCCCGAATTCCATGAAAAAGATTATCTTGCATTTAGTTTTTTCTAGCGTAAATGACTCGTAAATTGAGCAAGCTTAAATTCATGGATTTGTTTATTAAAATAATTTTTCAGACCCATCGTCTTCTCAACCACTGTGTACACTTGGAGAAAACAAACACTATGAGTTAATATACAGTTTAGGAATATGTTACTTGTATGCTGGACAACATGCTAAAGCATTTGCCTGCTTAACTGAAGCAGCTCAAAGCTTACAAAACAGTCCCAGGCTTTGGTTGAGAATGGCTGAATGTTGTATTTTTAACTACAATCCGGTAAGCTATTGCTTACCTTACTATTATTTTTGCGTTTTTTCTTTTTCATACATGTATTTTTTATTATATATAGTAGGGCGCAATGTAATTTAAAAATAAAGTTTTATTGAACAGGGGTGGGAAAGTTGTTGATTGGGTTCAGAATTACAGCCCTAAAGTTTCTTTCATAAAAATTCTTATCGCACCCATATTGATGTTATACATGATAATAAAGAAAAATCATACCTCGTCATAAAATTGATTTATTGTCCTGAAATTTTGAGAATTTTTCAATTTTGTTAATACTAAATTACATTTTTGAGTCTTGTGAAACTATTGAAGGAAGAAAAACCTAAATATTTTAATATACAAAAAAGGTTTTAATTTTTTTTTGAGACTGCAAAAATAATAAATTTCAAGCGCTTTGTTCATCGAGCGAATTTTAATCAACACACCAGTGAGAAAGTTATTGACTAAGGTATAAAGAAGTTTTCTGGCAAGTTTTAGCTCAATCGTATTAATGGTTAAAAAAATATGAATGTTTTAAATTGCAAGCGGCAATCTTGACGCTAATGACAAAGTGAATTACTTAATAGACCAGCTTCAAAAAAAGCTATTTCAGGTGAAAACTCGATGATTATAATTAATATAACAATCGAACGTTAATTCTATTTTTGCTAATATTTTTTATAAAATGACAGTACATATTTTTAAAAGATTTTTGAAATTCGTATTACTTATTGTAGCCGTATGTCATTGAAAATGGCTGTTTCATCCGTCCACTAGACGAACGTGAGCAGGTGCCAGGTATGCAGTCGGCTATTCAGCGTCGATTAGCCGACTGGCCACCTATTCGGGTAAGCGACTGGGTCGGCTATTGGGCTACGACATATGTATATCAGTGCACCACGCGCGCGTAGTAGCGAACCTCGTTATACGGAGAATTGAATGTAATGATTTTGAGATCTTCTGGGCAAATAAAATGATTAAGTACCCCACAAGAAGCGACAACTGTTTCCAGAGTTTCAGGAAATTATATTTTTGTGGGAGATGTATTATGCAACAAATGCCGAAAATTTATTTATACGATATAGAAGACTGTATCGTATGAATAATTATTCGGAATTTGTTGCATAATAATATAATAATTGCAAATGTGTGTTAAATACGATTCTATAGAAAAAAACAAGATGCAAAAAGCTGCCAGCACAATATCCAACTAAATTGGAAAGTCAAAGTAAAGGCACTTTGTATTAAAGTCAATCGGTCACGACTTCTTATTATACTCAATTCTCCGTATAACGAGTTTCGCTACAACGAGCGCGTGGTGCCACGCTACAAAGAGAGAACGTCTTCCCCTTTATCTCCAATTCCCCACTATGTGTATGGGAGAGAGCGCGCGAATGCACATTACTCTGCGCATGACGTGACCATCTACGTAGTCTTGCATTGAACGTCACTTAGTTTTCGTAACCATGAAGTAGTATAAGAAGACCCCACTCCCAGAAAATTTGGATGCGTGGATTCGGATTTAGTTAGTTTGCATCGCTCGTAGCGCCCCTTGCGGGAAAATGCATACATACATACAGATCTACATACATACAGGCGTAAACATTCGTAAAAACATTTGTTTCGGGTTCAGAGGATCGTTGTTTTGTTTACACCCGGCTTACCCTGTAGGCGCCACCATTTGTAAATCTTGTATTTCAACGCTTTCCTGCAAGAGGCGCTGCGAATGATGCAACATGTGTCGAGCGCGGGCTTATTTCAAATTAATAAATTTTTTTTTTCTTTAGTGACGTCAAATTTCCCGAGTACGAAAATACACACAACAATTTTAAAATGAGTTTTTATTAAAATTTTTATTAAAAATAAAGAATATATATATATATATATATATATATAAATTCGAATTAGTCAAGAGATATTTAGAATTTTTGATAAGATACAAAAATAATTAAACTTGTAATTAAAATTATAATAATAAATAATTTAAATAAAATTAGTTTGTTTGTATGAACATGATTATTTCCTCGTCAAAAAATTTGGTGAGAGAAAATTTATTGAGAGCTGTAAAGTAGTCTAATTGTGAACTCAAAGAATTGCAAAAGTGAACTTCGATTCGATAATAATAATAATATATATATATATATATATATATATATAATTAAAAAAAAGTTAAACAACCACCGCAGGGTCCCACTAAGAGCAACTGTCATCCAACAAAATGTTAATAGCCCCCAGTAGCAACGCGGTAAATCACACCTATGGCCACGTCTCACAACCGTGAGATGGGTTGTCATAGGCAACGACAAAATCACAACGACAGGCCGGCGAAACCCTCGTGTGTCTTGAGGATACGAAGCGACCCAAGGATAACAGCTTTCTGCATCTATCTCGAAAGTGCCTTGGCATATTTTTGGCACGCGGGTATGGCTTTAAGGTTACGAACCAATGATAGTTTCGCACGTCCGAGAGCACCTATGACAAGGACAATTACTTGTACCGAATATGTTGGGTACAGTCGTTGCAGCTCTCTTTTAAGGGCTTAAAGTTACTCCATGGTTCACCTCCAGCCCCTTGACCTGTTCGTTGGGGTCGTATTGTTCCGCCCGAGTCGAGTCCTGGCAGTACAGTCCTCCTCAAGATACACTGCTACAGCCTTTCTCAAGCAAGCAGCGAATCATGGATACGAACCATGGAGCAAGCAGTAGCAGATGCAATTAGAAAGAGAGGCATCAGAAAGAGAAAGAAGAGACAGTGCAGAGCAAAGTAGTATTAAAATCGAGGGGTTGACAACTCGACCGATTGGGTGTACACGTACTTCTGACTTCAAGATACTTTAGGATATTTCAATGACTTCAAAAGATTTCACGACTTCAGGAGATTTCAAGTGACTTCATGGGATTTCACGTGACTTCAAGTGCGTTCACGTGACTTCATGTGAATTCAAATGACTTCAGATATATCAGGAGATTTCAAGTTACTTCAGGAGAATTCAAGTGACTTCATGGGAATTCACGTGACTTCAAGTCACTTCACGTGATTTCATGTGAATTCAAATGACTTCAGATATTTCAGGAGATTTCAAGTGACTTCAGGAGAATTCAAGTGAATTCAGGTGATTTCAAGTGACTTCACCTGACTTCATATGAATTCAAATGGCTTCAGATATTTCGGGAGAATTCAGGTGACTTCATGTGAATTCATGTGAATTCAAATTAGTTCAGATATTTCAGGAGATTTCAAGTGACTTCAGGAGAATTCAAGTCACTTCAAAAGGGCCGTCCATATACCACGTGGACAATTTTGTACTACATCTTCACCCCCGTCCCCACCCCTCGTGGACAAGCGTTGACTTTTGACGAACCCTCTCCCCCTGGCTCCTCTGTCCCGGTGGACTTATTTCATATTTTAGGAAAATATGGATATTCTTGGTATTCAAAAGCTGCGAAGCCAAAAGGACCTGTGAATTGTATGAGAATTCGGTTTTTCTTAAAAACATAAGCTTCATGATACAAAGTAAGAAGTCCAAACAAAAATGAGTGAACATTTTTTTAGTTTTTTATGTGTTTCTAAAAAGAAATCCGCAGATTCAGGAAAACGGGAGTCCACGTTAGGGTGGTCCAAAAATGCGTCGGAAAATTGTTTTTTTTCTTCGAATTTTCATGCATATCGCCCCCAAATTTGTTCGAATCCACACAAAAATTAATGCGTTTAAAAAAAATGATATTCAGATTTGTGAGTGATTCTGAACCAATCTATTTAGATTATTACATTTTCCGAAAAGTGAGGTAGTTTGATGTCTGGTTTTTAATTGTGAATCTTTTTCATGCTTATTCTGCATAAAATTATTCATGAAAAAGTATATTTCTTTTCTACCTTGAATAAAAAATGATACTCGGAGTTTCCGCCAGCCCCATGAAGTTTAACACATATTTCCCAGAAGAAAAAAGTACGTTTTTGTACATTTTATTCAGAATCGTCAATATTAGGTCAATCGACTTGAAAATCAACATTGCTCTTCACAATAAGCTATAGAATACAAATAAATAATTAGTTTTTAAATATCACCCCCATATGTTTGTTTTATAGGGTCCCAAAAACGCCCATAAGTAAGAAATTGGGTTTTGCGAGTTGCTGGCGCTAATTATGATTTTTTTGCGGTTTTTTTAAACAAATTGTTTCTAATACATCAAATACTACTTCTCACTGATAATTAGATGTTTAAATGCATTTCTTAAATAAATTGTTATTGCTTTTAGCAATTTTCTCTTAGAGTACACTTAGAAAGTCGCAGTTTTTAGTTATGAACAAATAATAAATAAACAATAGAGAGAATTATTGGACATGGGTTCGATACAAAAGCAAGCTACAGCCTTGATTTTGTTTATAACAACATCTGTGTTATAGTTCATACTGTCAACTTGTCAACTTTCTTCTCTATCATAAAGTTATCTAATAAACCACGCTCTTTTATCAGTTACTAATGTTATTTTAATATTATCTATATTCCGCTAAGATCCACCTAGTTACAACAAGAATAATTTTTTAAACAATGTTTCTTTTTGTAAATATATTTTTTTGAAATAAAACAGATATTTGAAGCATTCTTCAAATTTTCCAGATGGATCATATTATAGATGTAAATCTTCCTTGAGGTAGTTACTGATAACTAAAAAGTTCAAGAATAGCTGAAAATTTCAGAAAAACCCGCAACTTTTTAGCATTATTATAGGGGAAGATAGTTAAAAGCAATAATAGTTTGTTTAAAAAATTATTTTTGTTTACTTGATTTAATTATTACCCTACTATAATTTGAAAGTGAACCAAAAGTGGAAAATTTTAGAACACACTGCAACTTACTAGCATTATTCTAAGAGAATATTATTTTGAATATTAAATTGTTTAAACAATTACTTCCGTTAAATCCAATGATTATTGCCTCGCTCTAACTGAAAAGTTGAGAATCAGTACAAAAATTCAAATAAAACCGCGACTTTTTAACTCCATTCTAAGATAAAATGGCTATAAACAATAATGAATTGTTAAAACAATTTATTTGAACATTAAATTATCACAATAAAGTAATATTTTATGTATTAGAAATAGTGTTTACCAAAAGAACCCTAAAAAAAATAATAGCCAGCGCCAGAAACTCGCAATACCCAATTTTTCACTTATGCGATTTATTTGGGACCCTATAAAACAGATTTATGTGGGTGAATTCCAAAAAGTAATTTCTTATTCGTATTCTATAGCTAATTCTATAGACAATTTTTCAGGGTCAACTCGATACACCTAATATTGACGATTCTGAATAAAATATACAGAAACGTCTTGCTTTCTTATGGAAAATACGTGTTAAACTATACGGGGCTTGCGGAACCTCTGAATATCATTTTTTTCAAACGCATTTTTTTTTTTGGATTTGAACAAATTTGCGGGACTTTGGATAGACCCCTTCGGCCCCCCTCGTGGACAATCGTGGAGATTTCATTACAAGTGTACACCTGACATCACGAGTTGTCAACCCCTCGATTAAAATTTTAACAATTTTAAAAATTCAGACTTGAAGCTTTTAATAGATTCACCTACGCTATAATTCCTGAAAAACAGTGAATAGTATAAGAAACCGAAAATTATGAATCAGAACAATAAATTAATCCTTCGTCAGACAAAAAGTGCATACCCAAACAAGGCCAATCTTCTTCTTCATATAAATGTTCTTTTTGTTAACTGAAACATTTATAAAAAAAATGAATTAAAAAAAGTACAAATTTCATTTTAATTTACAATCAATTTACGTTAATATTCTTCGTCCTCATGTGATTGGAGGAAAATGCACCAATAAGGGCGTTTTCAGAACATTTTAATTACGGCCTTTACAGGTAAATTACATTTATGGAAATATTTTGGATGAGTAATTCAGTTTACGAAGCGTCGTCTACCTAGTCGGTCGTAGCAGTACATTTTTGAAATGGAAATCCTAAAAAGTTTGAGAGTTTTTAACCGCGAAGTCGAAGGAACCGGTCTAATAAACTTTTTCGTTTTTTGGGGGCTTCTTCAAAAAACAAAATTTTGTGACATGTGTGGGGGAAACTTCCATTTAAAAGAAAATGGAAAAAATAAAAACATTGTCTACCAGTGCGGAAGAAAAAAATGTAGGAAGAAGATTAACGCAAGGGAGGGGACATTCTTCAAAATTTTCAAAATTAACATCGTCGTCATCCTTCAGGTGTTCGTCTGCTGGATATTGAAATATCCATCTTGTGTCATATGCAGGGAAACATATGTTTTTGAGTCTTCTGGAAGCCATCCAGTACTTCTATCCTCAATAAGGTGATTAGTTTTACTGGAGATAGTATGTGCTTTTCAGGACAAAAAATTTGTTAATCTTAAAATCGGCCCTTTTCAGGGCCAACACGTTTTTTAACGAAGGATTAATTTATCGTTCTTATTCATGTTTGTTTTTCAGGAATCATAGCGTAGGTTTGAATTTAAAATTGATCAAATTTTAATATTCCCTAGTTCTGCACTGTCTCTCCTTTCTCTTTGTGTTACTCTGGAATGGAAGCTTCTAATGTGTCCCCTAAGGGTTTACATTTTTTCTTGTATCTCTTCCCTATTCCTTTACACACACCCCCCACACACTTTCTTGGTGGTGGGAGGGGGACCTACAGTTCAAGGTTGGTACCGAACCACCAAGAGTAACAGCTTTGAGTACTTAGAGAACCTTTTTCTCTAGAGGTACCCGTCCCACGACTCTCCGGAGATGAACAACTCCCTTGCTAGGCAAGTGTTCACCGCATGGGCCGCCGAGGCTCTTCCAGAGTGCGAGGCGGGAATCGAACCCGCAAGCCGACGGAGTGCGTCAAAAGTCTCTTCTTTCTCTTTCTAATGCCTCTCTTTCTAATTGCACCTGCTACTGCTTGCTCCATGGTTCGTATCCACGGTTCGCTGCTTGCTTGAGGAAGGTTGTAGCAGTGTATCTTGAGGAAGACTGTACTGCCAGGACTCGACTCGAGCAGAACAATAGGCCCCCAAAGAACAGGTCAAGGGGCTGGAGGTGAACCATGGAGTAACTTTAAGCCCTTTTAAGGTCTTGATACCTCTCCTCTTTTTCTTTCTCCTTGGCAGTGATGTTGTATTTGAACGGAGCCGAGAATTCCATCATGAATATAGTTCGTTTCTCGAAGTCTTGGAGAAAGATGTCAGGCCTCGAGTGTGCAACGGAGACTGCGGTCCGAAAATCGTAGTTCCAGAAAATTTGGCACTTCTCGTTTTGGACAATTGACTCTATCTCCCTTGGAGCGTTCGGCAGGGCAGGGTCGCGACCAACACCGTAAGAGCGACAAAGATGGTAATAAAGCACTCTTAGGGCCGCATTATGTCTATAGATATACGTCGTTCTTGCGTGGGTCGGACACCCCGATAGTATGTGTTCCAGGTACTCAGCGTGTGCATGCCACGTTCTGCACCTATCACTGGGAACTTCTTGACATAAAATGCGGTCACGGTATGCTAAGGGGGAAATGACACCGTCCTGCCATGCGAAAATAAAACCCTCTGTACCTGAATTAAGCCCTGATGATCTGAGGAAAGCAAAAGTTTGCTCCTTCGACAAGGGCTGTTTTTCTACATTTCTGTGAAAGTTTCCGTGCATTTTCTTGTCGAGTAGATCTTGGTAGAATTTTTCAATCTCTGCTTTCTTTACTTCGGCTTTTAGAAGTGAAGCATCTAGATGGACTAATGCACTTTCCTCACTTCTGATGTTAAAATTTAGGCCAAGGGTCGCTTAGAACAATTCGGTTATGAAGACACTGGAGATTCAGAATTCCGCGTCCGCCTTGACGGCGTGAAATGTATAATCACGGAACTGACGAATTGATATGCAAGCTTTTATGCATATGCATGATCTTACGTGTGGTGATATCAAGGGCCTTAAGCTCATTCTTCGTCCATTTAACCACCCCAAACGAGTAGAGTAGAACCGGGACGGCAAGCATGTTAGTCGCAGAGACCTTGTTCAACGCCGACAGATTGGAAGACCAAATCTGTCGAAGAAGATGTTTGTATCTGCTTCGGAGAGACTCCTTCACTGATGTTACGTCCTGAATGCGGCTTTGAGGCACGCCCAGGTATGTATAGGTCTCTCCAGTATTAAGATGTCTAATAACACTTATATCCACCAGTTCAGGGTCCTTGGGAACGCCAGTAATCATTCCTTTTTCCAGATTAATTTTGGCACACTTGTCCAAACCAAAGTCCATCCCAATCTCCCCTGTGTAATTCTTGAAGATATTTATAGCAGTTTGAAGTTTGCTTTTACCAGAGGCAGAGACATAGATCTTCAGGTCATCCATATAAAATACGTGAGTGACCTTATGCTCGCGCTGATTAGTGTCGCCACAGAGGTATCCAGAAGAATTTCGTAGTGCAAGAGATAGAGGCAGAAGTGTGATGCAAAAAAGCAAAGGGGTCATGGTATCACCCTGAAAGACGCCCCTCTGGAAGATGACGCTGTTCGTTGTCACATGATCATTTCTAGAAGAGATAGTAAATCTAGTTTCCCAAAGAAGCATCAATCTCTCTATTCATCTCTCCCTCTCTCTCCCTCTCTCTTTAAATATTCTCTTAAAATAAATTTTTTTTAAATTTTCTTATAAATCTGAAGAAAGCTTGTGTATTCTCTTGAAATCTTTTTCTTAAAAAGCTTCTAAGTTTTTAGTTCAAAATCTTCAAAAATGTACATTTTGTTTCAAATCGGTTGATTTAAAATCGTCTACATTAATTTCCGAAATTTGAGAAAATATCAGAAACCTTGAAATATCCATATTATAATATATATATATATATATATATATATATATATATAATATATATATATATTCTTTATTTTTAATTAGAATTGTAATAAAAACTCATTTTTTTATTTTTTTTATTTTTGTACTCGGGAAATGTTACTCTATTGATAATTCTATCATTCAACTACAATTTGACGTCACAAGAGAAAAAAACTTATTTAATAATTTTAAATAAGCCCGCGCTCGACACATGCGCAGTAAAAAGAAGCATTGCGTCGGCGAATATACCGACCATGCTTCCAGTCAGCAGTGCAGGAGGGGAATTCGTCGCCGACAAGTGCAGTGGAGGGGGAAGAGGTCGCAGGTACGTGTCGGCGAATTGACACAAGTGTCTACACTCCGACTGCAACTTTGCGCTCGGGGACGATCAGCAAGTTTCGTGTCCAAATTTCGTATCGCGATCGTTTTGAATTTCGTGCAAGTGGAATAGTTTGATCCTTTTTGATTTTCATGCCATTGGAAATAGATTTATATATCCATAAACATGGATCGCTTTATGTGCATAGAATGCAAATTTACTTTCACACGTAACAGTGATTTAAGACGTCATGCTCGAAAGTTACACTTAAAAAAACTAAATGAGATAGTGGAGGTTAAGTCGTACCCCTTTAACTGTGAACGTTGCACGAAGAACTTCAGCCTTCTTTTTTTGTTTGAAAAAGAATTTTTAGTTTGGTACAGGTATGTTACAAGACATTTTGGGTATTTCTTTATTTATAATTTCTAAACGAAGTCGTCTACAATTTTGAAACTTGACTAAAATGTGCTTTCATACAAGCACTTTATTGAGATATATTTTTAGCTAATGTATAGTAGTATACCATTAAGCCATTTCCCTTTCAGGGTAGGCGTGACACTACCCGATTCGGGTAGTGTTTCTAGGTGGATAGTTTTCTTGTAGTTATAAATAACTACAAGTTTGGGCTCACCACACCCATAAAATGCCAACAGCACACAGTATTCTCAAATGGTCACCCATCCAAGTACTAACCGCGCCCAACGCTGCTTAACTTCAGTGATCTGACGAGAACTGGTTTTGTCAGCGTGGCATGGCCGTTGGCAATTCCTGAAAATAAAACAAGAATTCAACGATCAAATTTGGACAAACACCACAAAATGCTCCTATTGCAATTCCTAAAAACAAAGGAATTTGTTTCTTTGCACAAAAATAAAAAAGAGGAAAGAAAAATGA
>CAKNYM010050089.1:108539-134651 GCA_932195095.1 Andricus curvator
ACATTCTTTGAATCAAACCAAATTTTCTTTAATTCACAAAGGTGAAAAGAATGAAATATTAGAATGAAATAAAATGCTTTTAATTTAAAATGCGATTTGAATTATTTGAATTATAATTATTGTTTATACTAATCTCTATTAGACTAGCAATGGTCAATTAATAAACCATATTCCTTTCCGGAAATATTTATGTAAAAACATGCGTTTCTTACTTTACGTAACGGGATCATCATATATTGAAATTAAAATTAATGAACTGCGTTAATTTACTGCAAGTTCGAAGAAAATTTTTATTTCCTAACACAAACTTTTTATAATTATTAAATTTGAGTTGTAATTTTTGCTTATATTAATATCTATTAGACAAGTACAAAATAGTTGAATAAAAGTGCAATAAAGTTAAATAATACAAAGAGTTTTTCTAATTCATTCAAATGAAATATACGATTAAAATCCCAGATATTCCTAACATGGTTGCCGTCCTGGTTCTACTCTACTCGTTTGGGTCGGTTCAATGGACGAAGAATGAGCTTACGGCCCTTGATATCTCCAGTCATGCAGAAGAGCTTGCATATAAATTCGTCCGTTCTGCGATTATACATTAGGGCGAAGTGAAAATGATCAAGTTCGTCGAATCGTTTGAGCTGAGCGAAAAAAAATTATGGCGAATTTTTGTTATGTACAGTTTTTGCTAGTGAATAGTAATAACAAATTCTAGATTTAAAAAAAAATCTTTTGTTCAATTTAGGATTTTTTGAAAATGGCAAAAACACGTGTTTTTTTGGATTCAGTCCTATGCACACATTTTGAAAAAAGTTGAATATGTCGAACCTGAATTTTCTTCAGCTTGAATCAAAGAAACATGCTAGTATTTTGTTTTTTCAAAAACAATTTTTTAGTGATGTTTCAAGCATTCAAAAATGGTCAATTTTACGTGTTTTTGAGCGATTTTGACGACTTGCTAAAACTACAAAAATTTTGTTTTGAAAAAACAAAATAAGAGCATGTTTCTTGGATTCATGCTGAATAAATTTCAGGTTACAAAGCCGCGGAGCAGGCGGTCGAGACCCTTGGGCTCTTACGTTGTTGGCTGCAACCCTGCCCTGTCGAACGCTCCGAGGGAGAAAGAGTCAGTTGTCCAAAACGAAAAGTGCCAAATTTTCTGGAACTACGATTTTCGGACAGCATGCTCCATTGCACACACGAGGCCTGCCATTATTCTCCAGGACTTTGAGAAACGAACTATATTCGTGATCGAATTCTCGGCTCCGGCCGATAGTACATCACTGTCAAGGAAAAGGTTGAGAGGTATCAAGACCTTAAAAGGGAGCTGTACCCAAAATATTCGGTTAAAGTAATTGGGGGCTATTCAAGTATTACGTAGGCATTTTGAGATGGAGGGGGGGGGGTCTAAATGAATGCTTATTGTTATACAAGTCATACCCGCGTGCCAAAAACATGCCCAGACAGTTGCGAGATTTGTGCAGAAAGCTCTCGTTCTTGGGTCGCTACGGGTCCTCAAGACACACGAGGGTTTTACCGGCCCGTCGCTGTGATTTCATCGTATCCTGTGGCAATCCATCTCTGGGTCATGGGACGTGGTCATAGGTGTAGTTTACCGCGCTTCTTCTAAGGGCCTGTGTAATTTTCACAGATGGCAGTTGCTCCCAGTGGGACCCTGCGGTGGTTCTTCAATTTGTTTTTTTAATTACATATATTACAGACAGACCTTAGGTAAAGAAGGTTTGAGGACTTGAAACCCTTGATCGCACATGTTTCTTTCATTGTTATGGTCGAAGGAAGTTTTGCCGAAATATTAACGGAATTCTTCGGATAAATCCGGTAAATCAGGGTACTGCTATTCTACAGCTTCGACGGGCAGGAGAAATACCGACCGGAGTTCTGCAAAGGTCCGGCGAGCAGTTAGTACTGCTTTCCTAGATTCGCAGGACGCTGGAGAACAGGAGGCAGTAAGAATTCTACTGCTCGTCCCATCTCTACTAATTATTGCAAAGGGTAAACCATAAAATTGTTTATTTTTCACTTTGTTTATTTGTAGATAATATTTTAAGCTTATGTTTGTTGGAATTAACTTTTATTAAAGAAAATATTATTTGAGAAACATTACACTGTATATAAAGCAGGGGTCTTCAGCGAGGGGAAATTTGGCCGTATTTATTTATTTTCCAGATGTCTCGTTTCCACCACTACGCCTCCTCACTCAGCACGGAAAACTTCCGTCTCAATCTTTCAGCTGAGGGAGGAGGCGTAGTGGTGGAAACGAAAAATGTGGCAAATAAGTAAATACGGCCGAATTTCCTCTCGCTGAAGAGGCCTGATATAAAGTAATGTTAATTGTCATTTAATAGTAACATTGGAGAATGGAAAAAAAGGCAGGCTAACTATGAAAAAATAAACTTTTCCATTACTGGTATTTTCTTTTTTAAGAAAAATGAAGTAAACTTCAATATCTTAAAGCGGCGTCAGGATGTGGTACAAAAAGTAGTCGTGTCAGGATTCCACAAGAAAATCGTTTTAACTTCATCATTGTCCAAGAAAACGAAGTATCAGAGTGATGGTTTATCGCACGTGATACCTCAACCGACATTAGAGTTTGGAATGCTCTGTCTCAAGAATGCTTTATATCTTTCATCTTGTAATGCGGAATCGGTTCCTAGTCAGGTTATAGGTAAAACAATGATAATTTTCCTTTACTTCTTGTTTAATTCTTTAAATTTAAACAGCTTCTAAACGTAAAGGTTCTTACTCTATAATTTGATTATTCGATTATTTCTAGTAAAGTTAGAGCAGAATATACATTAATATGTTCAAATTACTATTTTCCAAACACGAGTTTATTACTTTTTCAAAATAAAGGCTTGATAATATTTTTCGCTTTATTTCAGCGGGTCAGCACGCTGTACGCGTTTCACAGGCAACCGCCATTGAAGCCTTAAACCTGAAAATAAGTATTTTAGCTGACAGTGCTTACGTATCATTGTGCCTCGGAGAATACACTATAGCACTGGAATACGCTAAAAGCCTTTTAACTCTTAATAATCTTCCAGGTGCATATACAATGTTGGGGAAACTTTACACTGCAGAAAGTCTAATTTTTTTGGACAGAATTAACGAGGCCCTTGATTATCTGAGACCAGAAATGCTTACCGATCTTGTTACATCTGTGCCCATTCCCGATATTTTGGATAAAGATAAAGAAAAAGTGGAGGAAATTGATAGAAAACCAATGAAAGGTACGTGGATCGCTGATGTTTTGTAAATGTTTATAAAGTTAGCATAAAGAAGATAAGCATTCGATAATTTGTTTAACAGCTTGGTATCCGACAAACATTCTGACTGGAAAAGCCGTGTTACTTTACAATATGGCAGTGGCTTATGCGATCCGTGGGCAACTAGATAGGTCAGGAGAAATAGTAGGACAGGTAATCAACTACTTCATATTAGCAAATTATATTGTCCATAAGTCTGGAATTAGCTGCAGTTACCAGTTTACGCAGAAACACTACTTCTGCTGAAATCATCAAAAATGACCTTTGTCGTGTTTTCATTTATGCTTCTGCAGAGATTGTATCCTTCTTTCTTTCTTTGTTCTTGACCTCTTGGACGAGTCCAATAGCCATGTAGCCGCGGTAAATTCATATAAAATGAATGAATAACAATAAAAGCTTTCTTTCGGCTGTTTGAAGGGCGGATAAAAATGTTTTCATCAACCTTTTTCAACTCTAGGGAGAGAACCATGGTATTAGCGTCTTTCAAACGCGAGCAAAACATCTTGCACGAATTTGAGCATTCCTAAGTATCTGACTAGGACCCAAAAAAACCTGATCTATCTTATTAGCTAAAGCGAACTGGTCATATTTACGTGCATTCCTGTATAAGTTCCCGTTAAAGTAATTGTTATTTAATATATGGCTCAATAATTTCTTAAATAATTGAAAAATTGTTTAATTTCGTTCAGTTTAATTTGATACCAGTCCCGATTCTCTGCCAGACGCGGCGAGCTGCTAAACCCCGCAAAACCGTAACCAGAACGTGCGAGGGCATTCGGGTGTGACATAACGTCGAGTTCAGTGGGAGTATTTCTAAAGAAAAAGAATTAATCAGCCATCGGTTTGACTGAATGAAAGTACATCAAAATCCATTAGATACATTTTTTTATTCAATGGACCTTAGTTTTCGAGATATTGAGGCTTGAGTATTTATACACGACAAGACGCTCGAGCACACGACTCGGCACTGCACAGCCCGGGCCCCGGACTTGACTCTCACACAGTCCGGCACTAATTTTGTAATAAAAGGTAATACATATACATATCATTACTAGTATTTTTCACGTAGATTGCGAAACTCGAAACGATATATCTTTCGTTTTTGTCAATTAATTAGTATTGGATTGTGTAAGTGCCAAGTCTGAGGTTATTAGTTAAATTTAAATATTATAATTAGTAGGTCTAATATTAGTCTACCATCAAATTCCAGGGTTTTATATAATCAACCAATTGATAGCTACAAAACCCCAGACGCTAATTATGCGGGCTAAATATATCATTGAAAATCCACCCCACAGCAGGTAGAAACTCAGGGAGTCATCGTGGCTTAGATGGTATTGGAATCGTTCCAACACGATAGTTTTGGTAAAGCTAAAATACGCTGACGCGGGTTCGATTCCCAAAGCAGGGCGCGAGTATAGACGCATTTTCGTAAATTTTCGCTTTTCTCCCTTGGCATACTACCCACAGATACCATAAAGTTATAATTAACCCTATAGTGTAGGCGCTAATAACCCTGGCAGTTGATGCGACTATAAACCTTCAATTAATAAAAGGTATGAACTCAAATTCTGAAAGTAGATATAACTCGCAAAAAAATTAAGCAATCGTGCTTAGCTAGTGATTTAAATAAGGTTATATTTGCAAACTGGAAAAGCAAAAGTAAAAACAAAAAAATTAAATTTCTCCAAAGCCAGAAAGTGAGCAGACAGCTGCCTAAAAGTTAACTGAGGATATGTTCGGGAATAAGCACTCCAATCAAAAGGACGGTATCCCTAGTTTGAGTCAATGCATACCCTGACAGAGAACGTGGAAGCAGTTAAATTGGTTGACTGATACATCCAAAGCAATCTTAAGCCTCTGTGAAGGCTAACATATACGTTGCCTAACATTGAACTTGGATCGCAGAAGTCCGAGAGAAAAGAAAGCATTGAAGGCTGCAAGTGCCCAGGAAATTATTTGCCGATTTTTTAATTTAATCTTCGATGGCCATGCACTATAATGAAATGTAAGCCTTACTTCGATTTTCACTGCTGTTAGAATAGAGCGGTTTTGAAAGCAAAATCCAACACTTTCTAGGTTCAGACAAGATATCTTAAGCGTTAGTTGACGCCAGAAAATAGTTTTAATCAATTTTCCTATAAGTTCTAACTAGAAGCCACAAAGCGTTCGTGTACTTCTTCGTCCAAGCCATGAACATTGTAGCTATCTAAAAAAATGGCCCTATTACAAGTCTCCAGTAAACCAAATTCGCGTGCTACGTTTCAAAAATGAAAAATGGCCAAAAACTTTTCTTTGTTGCACTTCTGACCTTGATTTTCTCAAAAACCTAACGTGATAAAGAGATTTCGCTTTCAAATTTGGATTCAGCCACTAAAAATCTGTGAGTCGCTACTAATCACATATAGCCATCTCGCGTAATGTTGGAACCATGGGATTCATTGTTCTTTGCTTTATCTTACCTAATGCTACCTTTATGTTATCTCGGGTAATTCTTATTCTATCCGAACTGTTATCTTGTATTAGTAATGTGCAAAATGACTTAGGGGTGGTTCGGATCGGGTTGTCATTGGATCGAGTTCTTATTTTCCTTTCTCCCGTTCCTTTCTCTCCTAGTTTCCCGGTACCTCATTTCTTACTATCTGTTCCCTTTCTTCGTCCCAATCCCACCATACTCCTTCTAGCTGTATTCTGCCATACTTCACCCACGTTCTTTTCCCCTTACTTCTTTCCTCTTCCGCTATTTGCCTTAACTTATACTGCATATTCCTTTCTGCCCATGTCAAATCATCCTCTTTTCTCTCCAAGCTTCCATATAACAATTTCTTCTTTGTCATCACTTCCCTTTTATGTTCCCATTTCTTTAGCTTCACTAGTACCATTTTTTCTCCTCTTCGCGTTTCCTTTCCTACACTTCGCATTTCCACTATCTCTACTTTAGCATCTATCCTATTTAGCACATTTTCCACTCCTTTCAATTCCTTCCCTTCTAATCTTAGACCCTTTATCACTATGTTTCTTTTTCTTTCATCTCTTTCTTTCCTTTCTAATCTTCTTTCTATTTCCCTTATCTTTTCCCTTTCATTATTCCCAGTCTCCCCTACACCAAACTCCTGTTTTGATTTTTCGATCTTCACTATCTTACCCTCTAATTGTGCTACCTTTTTATTATGCTCATCCTGTTTTTCTAAACTTTGTTCTAAATTCTGCATTCTTTTTTCTAAATTTTCTCGAACTTCTTCCCACTTTCGCATCTCTTTTCTAAGTTCGGCCATTTCTTTCCTAATTTCTTGTTTTATTTCCTCTCCTCTGTCTTCCTGCCGGTTTTCGTTCATCTGTATTACCTCTATCATCATTTGACTCAATTCTTCTAACTTTAACTTTTCAAATTCTATCGGCCCTCTATGTTCAACTTTATCTTCTTCTTTGCCCTTGTCTTTCTCCCCCGCTCTATTCTGTTCTTTTCCCGATGGTGTTCTGATTATTTTCGGGGTTTTTAGGGTGGATCCTACTTCTAACTTGTCTTCGCTACTTCCTCTTTCTGCCCTATCCCTCTTCCTATTTATAAACGGTTCGATTGTTTCTCACTTTTCGGCGTGCAGAATACGTCCTCGTCTGAATCCATTAAAACGGCACTTGCGTACTGCGTACTTACTGTCACCACGGCGCTACCTCAACCTGCTACCGTACCTTCTTCCGTGCTTCTCTCTCCCTATCCCTCCCTGTCGCCGCTACTCGGCTGCACCTGTCTCCCCACCCTGTTCCTCACGCTAAACCTCTTAGCCTACCCCCAATAGTCTCAATCTCTCGAAATACCACAAAACTCTTCACTTTAATTATTTTAAACATACAAACCCTCACTCACAGAACCTTCCAACACACTCGTCCCATCAACTCACCTCAGATTCCACTGCAAACTCACTACAGTTAGCACCACTCAATTACCGCTACCTAACACTTTCATGCCGGAAACGGAAGTCCTACTTTTTTCTTACCCTTTGCTTCAAGCACCATAATTTTGGTTTTATTCACGTTATTTTTAAGGCCCATGTTCTTCATGCTAGTATTCAGTCTGCTCAAAATTCTCTGCAAGCCCTCGATTGTCTCTGCCGTAATAAACTTATCATTTGAAAAGGCTAACCTACGCACCTTTACTGTCCCGAGATCCACACCTTGTTCGTCGAAGAGGATCATTCTCACTACAGACGCTTATCCTTAACAATAGTATTATACTGTGCATTGATGACAAATGAGTAATATGGCATAATTAAATATTTGGTTTACATATATTGAATTGAATATTTTATAGAATTAAATATCTGAATCACTTTAACCATTAAGAAAGCATTTTGGCTGATTAATATGTTTATAACAAATACCATTCTTTATATTAGTATAAAAAGACGTAAGTGAGCATTCTTAGAAAGTATTTTCACTGAACGTTTAATGATTTTGAAAAGTTACGAGCAATTGCATACTGATTCAATAAACGGCCTAAATCTTCAGAAATTTCTCCTTATTTCATTTTGGTAGTTAAATCAAAAAATTGAACCCTTTTCAAAGATTGGGCCTCACAGTGCGGTGCTCAGCCTTAGTGCGCAAGCATGTTTACAAGTGCTACAGTTACGTAAATATAAATTGGAGAAAAATGGAGCAATCTTACATTTAAAGATCGCTTATTTTAAAGTTCGCTTAGTTTAACCTCCCTACACGCACTTATTTTAAGTTGCGCAGTTTTATCACCTCCCACCACGGTCCCTGTACGGTCACGCCCGCGGTAGTGGCTGACCAATGAAAAAAGGTGCTCGAAGAGCGGGAAGCCTTGAATTGAATATTTTTTCACGACGTCATGGGAATACGTCCCACGACGTTTTCGAGAAAATATGCTAAACGTAAAAGTAAATCAGATCGATTTCATCCGTACCGGGTACTCTCACCTTAAATTTCGGATAGTTGATTGTATTTCGCGAAACACTTAAAAAATATTACTATCGAGACCTTTATAACTTACCTTTGTGTTTAGAATAAAAACTCGTATGCAGTTGCAGTCCCATATGATAACCTTTCTGACGGCTGACATTTCCACCAATCCTAGCATTCTACACTTTGAATCTATTAATATTCAGACCTTTATAATTTACTTTTACGTTTAGAATATTTTCTCCAAAAACGCGTGTGCAGTGGCAGTCCCACATATGCTAACCTTCCTGACGGCTGCCATTTCCACGTCTAGCCTGGCATGGCCGCGAAGCCATGCTGAAAAACTCACTATTCCGCGAAATATTTGAGTCGTTTTTTGATCTATTATATTGAGTTTTAGTAAAATAGCTGTCTATGCATCTTCGCCGCGTATAATGTAGAATATATAATCTATAATATAAACATTTTATTGAAAAATCGGCTCTGTGTGCTTCAAGATATGATTATGTAGATGGCGTATGCAAGGAATTAGACTAAAATATTCAACCGTGCGGCCACAAAATTCCGAACCGATTACTCAATTGCTAAATATCGTAAACCAAAAAAAGTACCTTTACTATTCGTTAATTATGTTATCCATTGCAGAAAGTATTATTTTTTTACGATTCATGGGAAAAAAATTGTTTGAACAAATAAAATTTTGTTAAACAGTACTAAATATCCTGAAGAGAATATATTAATCTCTAAATGTGTTCATTGTGTTATTCATTCCAGAAAATAACTTTTCATAATTTTTATGACTTACAGTAGGAAACAATTGTTTAAATAAATAATAATTGTTTAAACAAGTCAGAGTTATTTAAAAAAAAACTTGGAAACCCTCTAATTATGGATGAAAAATTATTCATGTGGAAAAAATTCGAAAAAATAGCGTTTTTAGCGTGAATTTGGTAGAAAACTGCAGTGTAAATGCATAAAAGTTATGTAGTGCCTGAATATTTCCATTATTACTCAAAATATTAACTGATTTTCATTTTCTTGATAATTCGACTCGCTCCGGGGTGTCGGCCGACTGGAGTTTGACAAGGGTCCATACTCACGCGGCGGAAATGCATGGACAGCTAACACTGAGCGTCACTGCTATTGTTCTCGCGTTTTTGAATTATTAAACAAAATATAAATATTTAATTCCACTAACATTGCTCTCATTGCCCCTTTCTTCAGTTAAATCCTTTTATTTACCAGATAATTCCGGTACACACGAGTTTCCTCCGCCGGTTACTCAAGGCACCCCCGAGATACCTTTGCGGCTGAGAGAGTTGCGATCCACAGGCACTTGAAGCCGCCCTACTCTTTATCTAATCTAGAATTTTAGTCTTGCAAACCCTGTTTACTTTCACCAAAATATTTTTGAATTTTCCTAACCTTTTGGTTATTATGTGTAGACGGTCATGTTAAATCTGTCGTCACTTAGCGATATGATTGTCAGTACGGTCTCTTTATTAAAATAATAATGTCACTAAAAAAATTTGAAGAAAAAAAACTGAAATAAGTGAAAATAATTTAAAAAATTATAAATACTCCTGGCTAAACCTTGTCTGATACGGTAGCTCTATTTCTTGTCCTCAACTTCTTCCTTCAAGCTCTCAGATAAAACAGCTACATATACTTTATACAGTGTTGGCATTAGCTTCACTCCCCTATAATCTTTAACCTTTGCCTTTAATCACTATGGATACCACTAGTCCTTGTTTCCATAACTCTGGCCAGCCCTCTCCTCTCCATACATTTGGAACCTCGTCTATGCCAGGTGCCTTTCCGTCTTTCATTGTTCCTAACACCTTGACTATTTTTTCCCATGTTATGTCCTCTTCCTCATCTCTTTTCCTACCCTATTTTCCCCTTTTCTTAACTTTTCTCGCTACCCTCCTAGTTAATCCAAAAAATGTTTTTTTCATTTTACCATCTCAATATCTTGGTTTACTCTTTTCCTTCTTTTTCTCTCTATATTTACTACCTTCCAAACCTCTTCTTTCGTCTTAGCCTTCTCCGCCTCTTCTTGAGATCTTTTATTTTCCTCTTTTGTATCATACAATTCAGTATATTCCTTTTTTCCCCGATATCATTCTCCACTACTTGTCTCCATTGTCTTATTTACTTTCTCACTTCCTTCTTCTTTTTACATTCCTCAGAGCATCCACTTCTATCCCCTCCTTCACTAACTTCTTTTTTGCTTGTGCACTCTAATACTATTTTCATTTCTACTATTATTATTTCTATCTTCTTGTATACATTTCCCTTTCCTATTTTGACATTCCTGACCTTTTACTTAAACTGTTCTTTTTCCATCCATCGACCAATCCCCTCTTCCTGTTTTTTTTACCTTTGCTTCCTTGTTTGCCATATTGTTAATACTCTTTTCTTCTTCTAATGTCACTATTATGGGAAAGTGATTCGAATCTACATAGTCGCCTTCCTCTAGTTTCTTGACCTTCGGCGTCCACTATCCCATAGCCTGTCGTCCATTATCACATAGTCAATTACCTTACCCTTTTTTTCCTGAGCGTGTATATTCCCCTTCCTCATCCATTGATATTTTTCCGTGTAAGATAAACCATCCCATCTCCTCCAAGCTTTTCAACCATTTCCTTCCCTCCCCATTCAATATCTTGTCTTTAGATTGTCTTCCTCGCTCTCCTTCATATTTTCTTCCTCCTCTATTTCCTGTTCTCACATTAAAAGCTCCTGTCATAAGCCTAAACTCTTTATTTTCTTCTATCAGTTCTCTCATCTCCTCTGATTTCTCCTGCAGGTCACCGTTGACGTACACCCCCACTATCTTCCACCTCTCTCGTCCCATCTTTACCTCTTCCACTATCCTATCTTTGAAAGCCCATCTTCGTGCGTTACCGTTACCGTTACCATGATTTAGTTTTGTGCACCAGGCCGTTGAAGACGTCATCTACGATAAATTTTTAACAATTTAAATTGTGCCAACATCCAAAATAACTAACAGTGGTGACTCGACAACCCGGGTGCACCGGGTCGCGCACCAGGTAGTTTAGCTCGTATTCTACGAGAACTTTTATAAAATTTAAATTGTGCCAACATCCAAAATAACTACAAGTGGTGAGCCGAGGATCCGGGTGCACCGGGTCGCGCACCAGGTAGTTTAGCGCGTATTCTACGAGAACTTTTTAAAAATTTAAATTGTGCCAACATCCAAAATAACTAAAAGTGGTGAGCCGAGGATCCTCGTGCACCGGGTCACGCACCAGGTAGTTTAACGCGTATTCTACGAGAACTTTTTTAAAATTTAAATTGTGCCAACATCCAAAATAACTAAAAGTGGTGAGCCGAGGATCCGGGTGCATCGGGTCACGCACCAGGTAGTTTAACGCGTATTCTACGAGAACTTTTTTAAAATTCAAGTTGTGCCAACATCCAAAATAACTGATAGTGGTGATTCGACGACCCGGGTGCACCGGGTCGTGCACCAGGTAGTTTAGCACGTATTCTACAAGAACTTTTTTAAAATTCAAGTTGTGCCAACATTCAAAATAACTAATAGTGGTGACTCGACGACCCGGGTGCACCGGGTCGCGCACCAGGTAGTTTAGCACGTATTCTACGAGAACTTTTTCAAAATTCAAGTTGTTATAACAGCCAAAATAACTAACAGTAGCGAGTCGACGATGCGGGCGCATCGGGTCACGCACCAGGTATTTTAGCGCGTATTCTACGAGAACTTTTTTAATATTTAAATTGTTCCAACAGTCAAAATAACTAACAGTGGTGAGCAGACGATCCGGGTGCACCGGGTCACGCACCAGGTAGTTTAAGACGTCATCTGCGAGAACTTTTTCAAAACTTAAATTGTGGCAACAGCCCAAATAACTACCAGTGGTGAGTCGATGATACGCATAAAGCGATCTCATCGACGTTGGGCGAGCTGTGTTTATTTGAACTCGAGATGTTTGTTTTCATAAGAAGCTTAGGGGAAGTCTATGCATGTATACTTCGGTATATATACGATTCCTTGAGCTCATTTTTTAATATTTTATTCGTATGTTGAAAAATTCATTTTGGATTAGTCATAGTTCATTTACATTTCAAAATGTTTCAAAATGTTTCAAAATTTCCGAATTTTGAGTACCGTTTATATTTTTTAATTGAAGCTTTTGACATTTCGGAAAATTTGTGTTTGGATTTTTTATAATAAATGTAGTTAATTTTTTATTTAAAAAACAATTTTTTAATATTACGCAATTGAAAATATGATTTCATTCATTTCAATACTTAGTTTTCGTTTCAATCCAGTTCTATCCAGTTTTAGGCTTTGACTCGTAGATTCGAAAGGCGATGTCTTTCAGATTACTTTTTTCTATGATGCTAAGAAAAGTCTTTCTGATGACTATTTTCTATGTTGCTTATGTAAATTCACAAGAACGATTAATCATTTAAACAATTTCCATAAACGAATAAGCTCAATTTGTTTACGGAATCAACTAAGAATGTCTTTCCGATGACTCTTTTCTATGTTGCTTCGTAAATTTACAAGAATTAATGATAATTCAAATAATTTTCATACAGAAATTAAATGTTTGCCTATTTTTTAACAAATAGGTAGAGTTTGGCTATTTATTAACAAATATGCTAAATTTTTTACAGAATTAGCTAAGAATATCTTTCCAATTGCTTTTTTGTAGGATGATTTGCAAATTTTCAAGAATTATTAATTATTTAAACAATATTCATCAACAAATTAAGAACCAGGTCATTTTTCAACGAATAGGATCAATTAGTTTAGGGAATCAAGAAACAATGTATTCCCAATAAATCTTTTCTACGATACTTTGTAAATATACAATAATTAATCATTATTTTAATAATTTTCCTGAACATATTCACAGTTTGTCTATTTTTGAACGAATAGGCAGAATTTGTTTACGGAGTCTCTTTTCTATGTTGTTCTGTAAATTTACAAGAAATAATAATAATTTGAATAATTTTCATACAGAAATTTCAAGTTTGCCTATTTTTTAACAAATATGCTAAATTTTCTTACAGAATTAGCTAAGAATATCTTTCCAATGGCTTTTTTGTATGATGATTTGCAAATTTTCAATAATTATCAATTATTTAAACAATTTTCATAAACAAATTAAGAACCCGATCATTTTTCAACGAATAGGATCAATTAGTTTAGGGAATCAAGAAAGAATGTATTCCCAATAAATCTTTTCTATAATACTTTGCAAATATACAATAATTAATCATTATTTTAATAATTTTCCTGAACATATTCAGAGTTTGTCTATTTGTCAAGGAATAGGCAGAATTTGTTTACGGAGTCTCTTTTCTGCGTTGTTCTGTAAATGTACAAGAATTAATAATAATTTGAATAATTTTCATACAGAAATTTAAAGTTTGCCTATTTTTTAATGAACAGGTAGAGTTTGGCTATTTTTTAACAAATTTGCTAAATTTTCTTACAGAATTAGGAAAGAATACCATTCCAATGACTTTTTCGTATGATGATTTGCAAATTTTCAATAATTATTAATTATTTAAACAATTTTCATAAACAAATCAAGAACATGGCCATTTTTCAAGGTATATGATCAATTAGTTTAGGGAATCAAGAAAGAATGTATTCCCAATAAATCTTTTCTACGATACTTTGCAAATATACAATAATTAATCATTATTTTAACAATTTTCATAAACATATTCAGAATATGTCTATTTTTCAAGGAATGCTGCTTTGTAAATTTACAAGAATTATTATTTGTAATATCATTATTTTTAACGAATTGGCTCAATTTTCTTACAGAACCAAAAAGAATGTATTAAAAATAAGTCCTTCCTATGTTACTTTGCAAATTTACAATAATTGTTATTTATTTCAACAATTTTCATAAAGATATTCAGAGTTTGGCTGTTTTTCAACGAATAGGCTCAATTTGTTTACGAATTCAACTCAGAATATCTTTCCGATGACTGTTATCTATCTTGCTTTGTAAATTTACAATAATTTTCAATTATTTAAACAACTTCAACTAAAAAACTGAGATTTTGGCTATTTTTTAACGAATAGGCTTTATTTTTTATAGAATTAAGTAAGAATATCTTTCCAGTGACTTTTTGCTATAATGCTCTGCAAATTTCAAAGAATAAATCATTATTTAAACAATTTTGATAAACAAATCAAGAGTTTGGCTATTTTTTAAAAAATAGGCTCAATTTGTTTACGGAATCAATAAAGAATGTTTTTCAAATAACTCTTTCCTATGTACGATACTTCGAAAATTTACAATAATTATTAATTATTTAAACAATTTTCATAAACACATTCAGAACGATTTGTTTGCGGAGTCAACTAAGATTGTCTTTCCGATGACTCTTTATTATGTTTTGTAAATTTACAAGAATTATTAATTATTTAAACAATTTAGATTAAAAAATTTAGAGTTTAGCTATTTTTCAACGAATAGGCTCAATTTTTTACAGAATTAGATAAGAATATCTTTCCGGTGACATTTTTCTATAATGCTCTACAAATTTCAAAGAATTAATTATTATTTAAACAATGTTGATAAACAAATTAAGAGTTTGACAATTTTTCATCGAGTAGGCTCAATTTGTTTTTGGAATCAATAAAAAACATTTTCAAATAACTCTTTCCTATGTATGATACTTTGAAAATTTACAGTAATTATTAATTATTTAAACATGTTTATCAACATATCCAGAATGTAGCTATTCTTCAAGGAATAGGCACAATTTGTTCACGGAGTCAAAAAGTATGTCTTTCCGAAGACTCTTTTTCTAGGTTGCTTTGCAAATTCATATTTTGGCTATTTTCAACGACTAGGATAAATTTTTTTATAGAATTAACCAAGAATATCTTTCCGATTACTTTTTTTCTATAATGCTATGAAAAGTATTTCCAATGACTCTTTTCTATTTTGCTGTGTAAATTTACAAGAATTAATAATAATTCAAACAATTTTCATTAAAAAATTAAGAGTTTGGCTATTTTTTAACAAATAGGCTGCATTTTTTTACAGAATTAACTAAGAATATCATTCCGATGACTTTTTTGTATGATTCTTTGCCAATTTCCAAGAATTATAAATTATTTAAACAATTTTCATAAACAAATTATGAGCTTGGTCTTTTTTCAACGAATAGGATAAATTAGTTCAGGGTATGAAGAAAGAATGTAATTCGAATAACTACTTTCTACGATACTTTTCAAATATACAATAATTATTTCATCAATTTTCATAAACATATTCAGAGTTTGGCTATTTTTCAACGAATAGGCTCAACTTTTTGCAGAATTAACTAAGAATATCTTTCTGATGACTTTTTCTATCATGCTTTGCAAATTTACAATAATTATTAATTATTTCAACAAATTAAGAGTTCGGCCATTTTTAAATGAATGCGCTCAGTTTATTTACGGGATCACCAAGAATGTATTTTCAATAACTCTTTCATACGGTACTTCGCAAATTTACAATAATTATTATTAATCAAACAATTTGTTTACGGAGTCAAAAAGTATGTCTTTCAGAAGACTCTTTTTCTATGTTTCTTTACAAATTCAGATTTTGGCTATTTTCAACGAATAGGCTAAATTTTTTTATAGAATTAACCAAGAATATCTTTCCGATTACTTTTTTCTATGATGACATTGAAAGTCTTTCTGATGACTCTTTTCGATGTTGCTTTGTAAATTTGCAACAATTAATAATGTTTTAAACCATTTTCATTGAAAATTTATAATTTGTCTATGTTTTAACGAATAGGCTACATTTTTTACAGAATTAACTACGAATATCATTCCGATGACTTTTTTTATATGATGCTTTGTAAATTTCTAAGAATTATTAATTATTTAAACGATCTTCATGAAGAAATCAAGAACTTGGCCATTTTTCAACGAATAGGATCAATTAGTATAGTGCATCAAGTTTTTTTTGGCAATTAAAAAAAAAATTCAAAGTTTGGTTATTCATCAACGAACAGGCTTAGCTTCTTTTAACGGAATAAACTAAGAATGCTTTTGCGGTGACTGTTTGATATGAAACTTAGCAAATTTGGAAGCATTATTAATTATTTAAACAATTTTTATAAAGAAATTCAGAGTTTTTCTATTTTTCAACAAATAGACTCAATTACAAAAAAATTAACTAAGAATATCTTTGCGATGACTCTTTTCTATGGTGCTTTGAAAATTCCCAAGAGTTTATAGTTTGTCTATTTTTCAACAAATATGCTAAATTTGTTAAAAAAATTATCTAAGAATATTTTTGCGATGACTCTTTTCTATGGTGATTTGAAAATTCCCAAGAGTTCATAGTTTGTCTATTTTTCAACAAATATGCTAAAAAAAAAATTAACTGAGAATATCTTTGCGATTACTCTTTTATATGTTGCTTTGCAAATTTAAATTTTAAACAATTTTTGTAAGGAAATTCAGAGTTTCCTATTTTACAACGAATAGGCTTCATTTGTTCACGGAATCAACTAAGAATGTCTTTTCGATGAGTTTTTTTCATGATCTTTCGCATATTACCAAGAATTATTAATTATTTTAAGCTAAGATTTTTTTATAATGAATTTTGTTTTTCAATGAATAGGCTAAATTCTTTTACAGATTTAACTGAGAATATGTTTGCGATGACTCTTTTCTATAGTAATTTACAAATTCCAAAGAATTATGATTTATTTATTTAAACAATTTTTGTGAGAAGATTCAGAGTTTGGTTATTCATCAACGAACAGGCTTAGCTTCTTTTAACGGAATAAACTAAGAATGCTTTTGCGGTGACTGTTTGATATTATACTTTGCAAATGTACAAGAATCATTAATTATTTAAACAATTTTCATAAACAAATACAGAATTTGGCTATTTTTCAACGAATAGGCTCAATTTTTTTTACATAATTATCTAAGAATATCTTTAGTTTGGCCATTTTTCAACTAATAGGCTCAATTTGTTTACGGAATCAACTTAGAATGCCTTTTCGATGAGTCTTTCCTACGGTACTTTGTAAATTTAAAATAATTATTGATTATTTAAATAATTTTCATAAACAAATTCAGAGTTTGGCTATTTTTTAGCTTACATTAAAACATAGTTGCAGCTATAACATTTTTAATAATAAGCACAACTTTTCTATCTGAACTATAATATTAAAATCAAAACCATTTGAACATTTTAAACAAATTCATTTTTAGAAGAAAATATATGCACAATATATCTAATGAGAATTCAAAACCCAGTACAAATTTTAATAATTGTAAAAGTTTTCATTAATTTCAGTCTTTATTCTTTTTGTTAATTGCTTCCAGCACATTAATAATCTCTTCAATACAATGCTATTGTGCTTTTTAAAGCTTTTTTGAAATAATTTTTCACATGCAATATACTTTCCCCTCATTTTTAGTGTGATGTAATAATAAAGCATTTTAATGAATTCATTCTGTGTTTTTTTTCAATTTTTTAAAAATTTAGATAGCTTTGAAGCAAGTTTTAAAAAAATTTACAATTTCAACTACAAGTTGAAATTTTTTTATTATAATTATAAATAATGGAAAACAGCCATACCACGCTGAAAAAACCAGTTCCCGTCAGATCACTGAAGTTAAGCAGCGTTGGGCGCGGTTAGCACTTGGATGGGTGACCATTCGAGAAAACTGAGTGCTGTTGGCACATCGTGGGTGTGGTGAGCCCACACTTGTAGTTATTTACTACAAGTTATCAACCTAGAAACACTACCCGAATCGGGTAGTGTCACGCCTACCCCGAAAGGGAAATGGCTTAATGGTATACATGAATATTTAGCAATTCATTTTATGTTTATTTTAGTTGCATTTTCGACGTCTATGACTTTTTTCAAATTTAAACAATTTTTGAAATCTTAAGCAAATCAAAATGATTCCACTCTGGGCTAATTATTTTTAAAGACAAAATTACAAATTTTAATTAATATTTTGGCTCATTTTTTAATATTTCTTTTTAAAATTATAAAGCCTTATTTTTTTCGAAATTTTTGTTCTATTAGAATAATAAACAATACAAATTATGAACATTTAGAAATTTCTTTTATTTTACTTTCATTTATATTTTCAAAGACGATTACATCCTTATAATTTTAACTAACAATAAAAAATTATGAACGTTTATAATTTTATTTTATTTAACTTTCAGTTACATTTTAAAAGAATATAGCTTCCTTCCAATTTTAACTATTATTGCAATCTTAAACAATTGAAAATATGAATTCATCTGTCATATTTTTATGAGAAAACATTAAAATTTGAATTATTTTTGGAATTTATAGAAGTTTAGAAAATTTTAAAAAGGGGTTTACCCTTGGCTTATTTATCTTTAAAGAAAATGGAGTCAACTAAGAATATCTTTCCGGTGACTTTTTTCTATGCTTGATATATTCCCAAGAATTATTAATTATTTAAACAATTTTCATAAACCAATTCATAGTTTGGTCATTTTTCCACGAATAGAATTTTGGGTATTTTTCAACAAATAGGCTTATTTTTTTTACAGAATTAACTAAGAATATCTTTCCGATGACTTTTTTTATGATACTTTGCAAATATGTAATAATTATTAATTATTTTAACAATTTTCATAAACATATTCAGAGTTTGGCTATTTTTCAATAAATAGGTACAGTTTGTTTACAAAGTAACTACGAGTGTATTTCTGATGACACTTTTCTATGTCGCTTCGTAAATTCGCAATAATTATTAATAATTTAAACAATTTCAATTAAAAAAATGAGATTTTGGTTATTTTGTAACGAATAGGCTCCATTTTTAATACAATTAAGTAAGAATATCTTTCCAGCGACGTTTTGCTATAATGCTCTGCAAATTTCAAAGAATGAATCATTATTTAAACAATTTTGATAAACAAATCAAGAGTTTGGCTACTTTTCAAAGAATAGGCTCAATTTCTTTGCGGAATTAATAACAAACGTTTTTCGGATAACTCTTTCCTATTTATATTCAGTACTTTGAAAATTTACAATAATTATTAATTATTTAAACATGTTTATCAAAATATCCAGAGTTTAGCTATTTTTCAAGGAATAGGCACAATTTGTTTACGGAGTCCATTAAGTATGTCTTTCCGAAGACTCTTTTTCTATGTTTCTTTACAAATTCAGATTTTGGCTATTTTCAACGAATAGGCTAAATTTTTTTATAGAATTAACCAAGAATATCTTTCCGATTACTTTTTTTCTATAATGCTATGCAAAGTCTTTCTGATGAGTCTTTTCTATGTTGCTTTGTAAATTTATAAGAATTTATAATAATTTAAACCATTTTCATTAAAAAATTTAGAGTTTGGCTATTTTTTATCAAATAGGCTACACTTTTTTGACAGAATTAACTAAGAATATCATTCCGATGACTTTTTTGCATGATGCTTTGCAAATTTCCAAGAATTATTAATTACTTAAACAATTTTCATAAACAAATTGTGAGCTTGGCCTTTTCTCAACGAATAGGATAAATTAGTTCAGGGTATCAAGAAAGAATGTGAATCGAATAACCATTTTCTACGATACTTTGCAAATATACAATAATTATTTCAACAATTTTCATAAACATATTCAGATTTTGGCTATTTTTCAAAGAATAGGCACAATTTGTTTACGGGGTCAACTAAGAATATCTTTCCGATGACTCTTTTCTATGTTGCTTTGTAAATTTACAATAATTTTGAACAATTTAAACAATTTTCATACAAAATTCAGAATTTGGCTATTTTTCAACGAATAGGCTCATTTTTTTGCAGAATTAACCAAGAATATCTTTCCGATGACTTTTTCTATGATGTTTTGCAAATTTACAATAATTATTAATTATTTCAACAAATTAAGAGTTCAGCCATTTTTAAATGAATGGGCTCAGTTTGTTTACGGGATCACCAAGAATGTATTTTCAATAACTCTTTTCTACGGTACTTTGCAAATTTACAATAATTACTATTTATTCAAACAATTTGTATAAACATATTCAGAGTTTGGCTGTTTTCAAGGAGCAGGCTCAATTTGAACAGAATTAAATAAGAATATATTTCAGATGCCTTTTTTCTGTATTGTTTTGCAAATTTACAAAATTTATTAATTATTTAAACAATTTTCATTAAAAAATGAAGAGTTTGGCTATTTCTGAAAGAATAGGCCCAATTTGTTTCCAGAATGGACAAAGAATGTATTTTCAATAACTATTTTCTACGATACTTTGCACATTTACAATAATTATTAATTATTTAAACAATGTTCATAAGCATATTCAGAGTTTGGGCATTTGTCAAGGAATAGACAAGATTTGTTTCCGGAGTCAACTAAGATTGTCTTTCCGATGCTCTTTTCTATGTTGTTTTGTAAATTTACAAGAATTATTAATTATTTAAACAAATTTGATGAAAAAATAAGAATTTGGCTATTTTTCAACGAATAGGGTGAATTTTTTACAGAATTAACTAAGAATATCGTTCCGATGACTTCTTTCTATTATGCTCTTCAAATTTCCAAGATTTATTAATTATTTAAGATATTTTCATGAACAAATTAAGAGTTTGGCAATTTATCGAAGAAACCCTGCCGTCAAACCTCCTGCTCGACATTAATTGAAACCGAGGTTAAAACGCAGCGAATACACAACTCGGTCGTATACGTCGCAGATGGTCATCCATCCGAGTGCTATGCACGCTCGAAATGGCTTGACATCTGGACTCTTCTCGAGTCGAGATCATTTACTGTGTATTTCTATGAAAATTTGTACGCGCCGACATTTTATAGGTTTTTTTCCGAAGTTGCATGAAAATGTTTAGAGTTGCACAATTATTTATTCTGCATCGTGAGAAGGTATCCATGCGAAGCCGTGTACAAATCAAAATTATTGAAGTAAAAATTAATGTAATGGTATTTTATTGAACTTCATTTCAAATAAAATAATTACATGTGAAGAAATTGGTCGCGCGCGGAGCGCGCGTATGAGCCTCTAGTTAACCCTTATTTTTGTGCTTTCATCTCTTTCTCATCTTTCTCTGTTATACATTTGTTCTTTACTCCCATCACCATTCCTTACATTGCTCTGCCTTTTTCATTCTTTACCTTTACATTTTGAACCTGAATTTGTAACCTTTTGGTAACCTTTCCCTTACTCTTTCCCATTTCTTTCCTCTTCCTCTATTTTCCTTAACTTATACTGCACATACCTTCCCACACATGTAAAATCATCCTCTATTATCTCCGAGCTTCTTTATAACGCCCTCTTCTTTTTCATAGCTTCCCTCTTATGTTCTCATTTCTTTAATTTTATCAATACCATTTTCTCTCCTCTTCGCGCTTTCTTCCCTACACTTCGCAGTTCCTCTACCTGTACCTTAGAATCTATCCTTATTAGCACTTCTTCCACTCCTTCTTTCAGTTCCTTCCCCTCTAATTTTAGAGACCTTTATCTCCAATTTTCTCAGCCTTTCTTTATCCTCATTCCCGATCTCCCGCCGTCCCAACCTCCCGTTTGAGCTTTCTATATTTTCCATCCTACTTTCCAACCCCTATATCTTTTCATTAGGCTCTTCCTACTTTTCTTGTCTTTGTTCCAACGTCTGTATCATTTTTCGCTTAATTTCTTTCTTTATTTCCTCTCCTTTCCTCCTACCTTTCTTCACATATCCTCATGACTTCTATTATTATTTTGCGCATATCTTACAATTTTTCCTCTCCCATCAGATCTCTAGCCTCAGCTCTACTGCCTTCTTTCCCCTTATTGTTCTCATCATTCTCTACGAAACTACGTTTTCCCGGTGGCCATCTGAACATTTGCGCAGCGATTAGTTTTGCAGAATTATTCTGCGTGGCACAGTCAAAAAACAATTTTCGGCACAGTCCTATACGATTAGAAGCTATATTTAGCTGTTCTAGATACTATGAAATGCAACTGCGTAGCTGCGTGAATTGTAGGAGACTACTGCACAGCCATGGTTGTGGCAGAATAATACTATGCAGCGCTATGAATAGTAGGAAACTACTGCGCAGCCCTAAGTATAGTAGAGCTGCACTGTGCAGCTATGACTACCTCGATCGGTACGCTGCGCGTGTGTTTGGTGTATACAATTTTTACAACGGCACTGAATATTGTGAATATTTCAACCGAAGCGACTTGTACTTTTATTTTCGGGTCGAGTTTTCGAATTTTCCAGCCGGGTCGGGTTTTCGGGCCGGACTGGGTTTTCAGGTCGGTTACGAACCTAAAACCTGACCCGACCCGATACTTCGTGTATCTTATGTTACCCTATGGTTGAGTGGATGTGAAGGACGAGAATTGAAGGCGGCGTTTGCAAGAGATGTGATGGGAGAATGCTGTACACTTTTTTTAAAACATTTTCAAGTTTTTGACGAAAAAAAAATGTTTTTCCAGGGTTCTCAATATTTTTTGTTCCATTATTTAGGGGATCATGCACTTTATGCAAAAAAATCGATTTTTTGTTGGGTAAAGCTGTTTTTAATTTTTTTCAAACACTATAATATGAAGATGATTTAAATTTGATTACGTTTCCTTCCCCGAAAATCCTCAGACTCATTTTGTATTGTATTTTTTAGCTCTGGAAGTCCAAGGGTACAGATTACGACGTTCCCATTCACGTGATTATGCTAGCGTTGTACATAGAATTACAATTAGGTAAGGTGACACATGATGAGTAAGTGAAATATATATTTATGAAACGAAAATTTAAAAGAATATTTGAACTGTTTCAGGACGAACGGATAAATGGAGATCGATTATCAAGAGAAACTATCCACAATATTTTTAATGATATGAATTGTAAATCTTGTCAAAGTGTTTAAACTTAATGTTAGATATCTTGGACAACATGTCAATTTTTCCTTCAACATACACACAGTACATGTTTATTATTTCAGTACTTCAGTGGAATGGTTAAAAAAAATTGATTGTAAATGATATGCACATATATTAATGAAGAAAAATTGTTTCAGATTTTTATATGTGACCGACCGCGAAGAAAGGGACCTAACACGCGGCTAGGTCCCTTAGCATTGGGAATAGGAGAAGAGAAATTATACAAAAAGAACAATCTCTTATTGATTAAATTTTAATATTAAAAGTCGGTTTCCTAACTAGATTAGAGTTCGTTCATACAGTTTCGCTGAAGTTTTTAACAGTATAGATATATAGATTGGAATTATTAGACACATATAAAATATTTTTGATTTGAGGACTATTTGTAGTATTTAATAGGATTGTAGTTATTTAAAATAAAGTGAAATATTATAGGTATAAGCCTGGAAAAAGTGCGGAGGGAAAATTTTGGGAAAAGAAGGGGACCAGGAGAATGATAGAAGCGTTAAGTGGAGAAGGAAAGAAGGCTCGAAAAGGTAAAAGTCCCTGGCACTAAAAAGTCCTACTCCGCAACTCGACAATTGCTCCCCGTCGATTGAGAGTATTTAGAACATACACCGCAACTCGAATGCACCGACCCTCGAGGCCAAGCAAGGAACAATAGGTTTTGTATGAACGCTAGCCGCTCGTAGGACCTGAGATGTAAATGTCTGAAACCCGCACACACGTGCCATCGCGTATGCCTCTTCTCAGCGAATCCATCGGTTTCCAAGTTTATCCGGGCCAGCTTCTGTGTTATCTAAAAATTATTTCCCAGTAATTCATAAAATTTTTGTAATTATTTATTTTCTGTTACACTTCTCAAAACAACAGCTCCCTACTATACTAAAACAGACCGACGGTCAAACACTTCTATTTTAACTATGGTTGTTACCCAATGACAACCTTTTAACTTTTAGTTCATTTGAATTTTTGCGCGCCAACCGCGACTTTCGATGAATCGATACATCGATAGGTCAATTAGTTGCTACTCACGCCGCAGCGCTGCTCTCAGACGGTTGAGGCATTCGCTCGCGGTGAGCTCCTAGTCAGTACTGATCCAGTCTCCAACTGGTAAAGTTGACACTCCGACTTTAGTTCATAATTTCGGCGATTTTTTTAGATAAAGAGACGAGAGCCTCGCACTCGATCGGCGTTCCTTCGCGCTCGAGCAGTATTCGCGAGCTACCTGTTGTGCTTCGACTAAATACTACGGAATAAACTGTGCCCGGAAATCTAACCTCGACTTATTCATTCGAAATCCTAACCCCGACTTAATCATTTTTTCGAAACCCTAACAAAAAGAGTCCGTCTTATTTACGGTAGCCCAATATACGAAAGTGAAGGTGGAAAAACTCGAAGGAGCCTGAAATTGTGAAGAAGGAAGTCTCCAGAAACCTGGAGAAATTATCACCAGCCGATAGCTCCTTAGCGAGTTGTTTTTTTTCTCTCCGCCGATAAATTTAACCAATAACGGTAAGTGCTCTACCATTTAAAAAAAATTAACCCTCATGTTTCTGCTCTCCGCACTTCTATAACTTTTCTCTCTTATTTCTTTCCTATTCCCCTCTCTCGGTCCTCTGTGAAGAGGATCTGGGAAGTTCTTATTTTATCTCTCGGTCCTCTGTTAAAAGGATCTGGGAATTTTTTCCTTCTGTCTCTAAGTCTTTTCACTCTCTCGGTCCTCTGCTAAGAGGATCTGGGAATTTCTCCTTCTATCTCTTAGCCCTTTTACTCTCTCGGTCCTCTGCTAAGAGGATCTGGGAATTTCTCCTTCTATCTCTTAGTCTTTTTACTCTCTTGGTCATGTGCTAACAGGATCTGGGAATTCTTTCTTCTATCAATTGGCCCTCTTACTCTCTCGGTCCTCTGTTAAGAGGATCTGGGAATATTCTATTTCATTTCTCGATCCTCTCTCAAGAGGATCTGGGATTTTTTTCCTTTTACTTCTCGGTCCTCTGTCAAGAGGATCGGGTCCTTTTCCCTCTTACTGCTTGTTCTTCTGTTAAGATGATCTGGGAATATTTCATCTCCTTTTCTCGGTCCTGTGTCAAGAGGAATCGGGACTTTTCCCTCTTGCTACTTGGTCCTCTGTCAAGAGGATTGGAGATCTGTTTTATTCCTCTCTCGGTCCTCTGGCAAGAGGATCTGGGATCCTAGTTGCCCATCATGATGGAATCGGTAACCACCAGGAAATGGCTTTTTGACTTTAGATGGACCAGCCCCGAGTGAATCGGTCAAGCCAATACAAACGCTGAACAGAACGCTATCGCCGAGCCCTTGATGACCAGCAGACAAACCCGGGAGCCTACGTTCCCCTGCCACGTAAACGAAAGAAGAGGAACCGCGGAGATCGCCGGAATCGGGCCAAAGGGCTCACAGCCAACCAACCTTCAATTGAAGCCGCTCCTGAAACCACCGACCAGGCCATTCCTCAGGAAGAGGTTATCGAGGAGCTCAACCTCCACCAACAACTCGATCAGGTCCTGCCAGACTTGGAGGGATATTCCCCGCCGGCCGATGTCTCTAACTTGGGGAACGAGGAGCTCATTCCTCTTGAGAACCTCCGCCACCCTCAGAATTACGGAGCCCTGCCGCAGGAACTACAGGTATTCAGCCTTTAGGGGAGAAGGACCTATTAGAGCTGCGTGCCTCTCACATCGACTTCTCGCCGCCGAAGCCCATCGAAGTGTCGCCACCAAAATTGGTATACTTTCTTTCGGCCATAGCAAAGCCCCCTCCCAGGACTACACTGAGGGAAATCTCCAGTCATCCTTCAACGAGAGCGGAGCCTTCCAGAAAGCGGATACACGAGCTCGGAACTAGCCTTACTCTCCCTGACACGAGTTATAGTGAGAGAAAGAGGCCAAAATCTCGCCCTCCCCCTCGACGCTCACCCAGGAAGTCGAGGACTTACCCGTCACCGCGGAGATCACCTCGCAA
>CAKNYM010050089.1:134751-154282 GCA_932195095.1 Andricus curvator
CAAAGTCTCGCCCTCTCCCCCGACGCTCGCCCAGGAAGTCAAGGACTTACCCGTCACCGCGAAGATCACCTCGCAAGCAGCAGGCTCTCGCCCAAGTATACCGACGACCTCCCCCACCGGTCGTTGTTTCAAGCAAGGCTCCCGAACGGGACCCAATACATACATTTTTCTTGTAATTGATAAAATAAATGTTTTTTACTATTGTTTCATAAATAGTTGCAGAATTTCTTATAAAATTCTTTCTCAAAGTTAACATATTGTTTATAAAAATCCATAAACATCTCATGATTTTTTTTTCGTTTCCTAGAATATAGTTACCAGTTGATGTATGTATGTATGTATGTATGTATACCATTAAGCCATTTCCCTTTCAGGGTAGGCGTAACACTACCCGATTCGAAGAGTGTTTCTAGGTGGATAGTTTTCTTGTAGTTATAAATAACTACAAGTTTGGGCTCACCACACCCATAATATGCCAACAGCACACAGTATTCTCGAATGGTCACCCATCCAAGTACTAACCGTGCCCAACGCTGCTTAACTTCAGTGATCTGACGAGAACTGGTTTTTTCAGCGTGGCATGGCCGTTGGCTTTTTCATAAACAAATTATTTCTGTGCGGAGCTCATAATGACAAGTGGCGGCTAGATTTATGTAAATTTATATACAAAGAAATAATAGAATATGCTTCAGAATTCACAGAGTATAATGGATTCTTGCAAATCTACATCATAAAACGGTGCCAACTTTATACGCAGGTGTAAAAACAATATTGTTAAAACTCTTAATTAGTAGATAAAACGTTTTGCCCTAGCAAGCGAAAAAATGTTGAAAAGAATTGAATTTAATTGGTATCTGGAATTCCTGTTGAATCATGTTTCTATACCCTTCAGAATTCAAAAGAATTGAATAAAATTCAGAGTTTTATAAGTTAGAAAATAATTTGTTCAATCTTATTTCTCACTCAGTAATTTAAAAAAATGACAAGGTACGGTCTTTCCTGTGTCAATTAGTAATTGATAATGCACTACATAACCTCCCGGTAAGAAGGAGTGAATTAAAATTGATTAATATGATTACAAATATGGTCAAATTCACAAAACTTTGAATCCAAATTAAATGTCGCTTTCTGCCGTTAACGTTTTATTTCGCATAAATCTCAAACATTTGCGCTTCAATTGAATCAATGCGTGTGCCTACTTGAAGGCGCCGGAGCCACCCTTTTTTTTATGGCTTTTTTGGGTCAAATAAGGCGGGAGGTTCAAATGTAGTATGGAAGAGAACTTACAAATAGTAATAAAAGTCATTTAATGTTAATGAAATATAATAAAAAGTAATTAAATAAATAAATATAATAAAATAGTATCAAAAAGGTAAGCCGATGGGATTTCAAATTGGTGGAATACACATTTTGTAAACACATGGTTTAGATTATTTATTTTTTTCTGTTGGAAGATACAATAAAACTTTGAAGTTTTTATAAGTAAACAATATAATAATTGTAATATCCTAAAAATCTGTATACATTAGATTTGTGTAACACGTTTTGGAACCTTTAAAGGCTACAAATTTGTACAAAATAATTTTTCTGCAGAATAAAAAAGTGGTATGAAATTGTAACGATGACTCATGGATTTTATAATTACAAAATTAATGTAAATTATAATATGAAAATCATTATGAAAGTCCTACATGAGTTTTCATACTTCACAATAATTAAAAAGATTAAAAGGAATAAAACTCGTGTAGCATGTGCGTAAGTTAAATAATTAATAATATTAACATTATGCCAATAATATTGTGCAATTCATGAATATGAACTTTAAATTAATATTCAATAAAAATGAACATAGAAAAAAGTATAACGTATAAATATACAAGATAAAAATACATATTGTAAAAAGGACATTTACAATAGGAGAAAATCCTCTTCACTTGAATTTCAAACTGAATCATTACCCTTATCTTACCAAGCCTTCCAGTTGTTCAGGCAAAAGGGTTTTTTGCAGCTATGGAAAAAAAATGGATAAAATTATAATTATATGCTACGAATGGAGATAATGAAGTATAAATTAAGGTTGTATAAAAAATACAGCGGAAAAAATACTGAAAGAAATTAATAAAGTTTATTGTACTGGAAAAAATAATACAATATTTTGGCATCAAATTCACGTGCAACTTGAAATCTTATAGAATCAGTCAATAACTACTACCACACTTTCACTTTAAACCATCAAGTAATACATAAGGCTGACAAAAACGTACATTCATCCAACTAATTATAGTAATATTGCAATATAACATAATTTGTTCAACAATAAATTATAAAATAAATATAGATTTAGTATCACGATACTTAAAATAAATAATACATGCAGTAATGAGTGACCAATGCTATTAATTATATTAATGTTTGCATATCACGTAAATAAATATGGATTTAGTATCACGATACTTAAAATAAATAATACATGCAGCAATAACTGACTAATGCTATTACTTATTTAAATATTTGCATATCACATAAATAAATATGTATTTGGTATCACGATACTTAAAATAAATAATACATGCAGCAGTGAGTGTCTAATGCTATCAATTCAATATTTAAAACTAAGTGGACCTGCATGTTGGTGGCGGAAGTGAGAACGTTTTTAGTGACAGATGGAGAGAGAATTTTTCGGAAAGTGAGTTTCAGCGTGGGTGGGAGGTGGTATCTAGCTGGATAGGGAAAGTGAGGTTAGGTTGGCAAGTAATCGGGGGAGTTCGTGGTCAGGAGTCATGGGCTTTCGAGGGGTCAAGGGTGGTTCTCGCAAAGTTAGGGGATGCTAAGGGAGAGAATGGGTTGTCTGCAGGGACTGAGGAATTGAAAAAAAGGGGGAAAAAAAAGGAAAATTTGGCGGCGAAAGACGCCAACATTTTCCAGAGATATATGTCGGTTGCGGCAGGTACTGCATGGATAGGTCCCAATTACCGGCAGTAGAGCGGGAGGTGGGCAGCGAGAGTACTGGCAGTGCTGGTAGTGAAACCGACGGGGAGGGAATTTTCCACAAGCCACGACGGCCAACAACGCGTCGCCCGGTGTCGAGCGGTCCGTCGGGGAGAGGGAGAAATCGGGACGGTGGGAACGAAGGAAGCGAGAAGGTAAGGGAGAGAGCGTCAAGCGCAAGTGACGGGGAGGATCTCTTGAAAAGGAAGAGAGGCAGCCAAGAGAGTCCGGAGAAAAGCGAGGTCGAGAGCCCGTTTAAAAAAAGCGGCATAACACCTAGGTCACCCCCAAAAAAAATGGAGGAGATGTTGGAAAAGGAGGCCCTCGGGATGTTGTTAGGCGAGATCAGCGGGCTGAGGGAGGACGTAAGGGGGACCAAGGAGCAGATGGAAGGCATGAGGGAGGACTTGCGAATCAGAGATGATAAATGGGAAAAGGAGGTGAAAGAGCTGAGAGAGAGAGTAGATGGGGTAGAGAGGGAAAGAAAAGAAAAAGAAGTTAAAATAAAACAGATGGAAGAGGAGATTAGGGCTTGGAAAGAAAGGACGGAAAAAAGGCTTGAGGAGGTGGAGGGCAGGACGGAAATGGAAATAGGAGACGGGGGTATGGGGGGCGAGATTAAAGGTATTTGGGAGAGGGTAGGGAATATGATAGAAGAGAAAGTGTGAGAGCGTAGGAATGAAGAGGAGGAGAGGGCGGATAGGGAAAGGATAAGGGCAATGGAGTTGAGAATGGAGAGAAAGGAGAAGGCAGACAGGAGAAATAATATTGTGATAAGAGGGTTGAAGATGAAGAGCAGGAAAGAAAGGGAGGGCGTGGAAGCGCTGCTACAGAGCATAGGGTATAATAAAGGCAGGGTAGGGAAAGTTAAGTTGGAGGGGAGAAATGAGAAAGAAGTGGCGGTTGTGGAGTTGGAGAGCTGGGAAGAAAAGTTGGGGGTAATGCGAAATAAAAATAGGATAAAGGATACGGAAGTTTTCATCGATCACGACTTGACAAGAAAGAAAAGGGATGTACAGAGAATGTTGTACGACAGGGCTAGGAGGGAGAGGAGTGAAGGGAGATCGGCGAAGGTAGGATATCGGAAAATAAAAATAGACGAGAAAATGTGGGTGTGGGTCGAGGAGAAAGAGGTGTTGAAGGAATTGCAGGGGAATTTGTTTCGTAGGAAGTAGGGGGGTGGGGGTAATGCAGGGTAGAGGAGTTGTGAAGGTGCTTTACTGGAACGTAGCAGGGGTAAAGAAGAAGGATGAGGAGTTCTGGAGGTATATCCAGGAATTTGATGTGGTAGGACTGGTAGAGACGTGGGTGGAAAGAAAGGAATGGGATAGAATGGAGCCAAAGCTGCCACAGGGGTATAGGTGGAGACTCCAGGAGGCGGTCAGCGTGAAGAAGAAAGGAAGGGCTAGTGGGGGAATTATAACGGGGGTTAGAGATGGATTAGAGGAAGAAGCTCACGGAGAGGAAGAGGGGGAGGGAGTGCAAATGAGGAAAGTGAAGATAGGAGGGGTAAGCAGTAAGTTTGTGACAGTGTACAATAAGGATGGGATGGAAAGAAATAAAGAAAGGGTGGAGGACCTGTTAGGTGAAAGAGAGGAGGGTATGGTGGTACTGGGTGGGGACTTTAACGCGAGGATGGGGAGGGAAGGGGGCCTTTACAGGGAAGGGGAGAGCTTTGAAAGGAATTCGAAAGATAGGTTAATAAATAAGGAGGGGGAGATTCTAAGGGACTGGATGGAGGATAGAGGCTGGTCGGTGGCAAATGGTATGGCAACTGGGGACGAAGAGGGAGAATACACATACGTAGGTAAGGTGGGGGTATCGGTAATAGATTATGTAGTTATGAATATGCAAGGGTGGGAGGAGATGGAGAGATTCGCAGTAGAAGAGAGGGTAGAGTCAGACCATCAGCCATTAGGGTTGTGGATAAGGGGTGAGAACGGCGGAAGGCAAGGTGGGGAAGAAGTGGCGACGGGGGAGAGGGTTAGCTGGACGAGGGAGGCGATAGAGAAGTATAAGGAGCAGTTAGGGATAGTGCGCTTCGAAGGGGAGACGGTGGAAGAGATATGGGAGGATTTAAAAGAGAAAGTGAAAGGGTGCGTGCAAAAGAAGGTATTTAAAAAGAAGAAGAAAGGAATGATGAAGCTGTGGTGGGAGAGGGAATGTAAAAAGATGAAAAGGAAGGTGAAGAGGAAATATAAGATGTGGAAAGAGGGTACTGCGAAAAGGGAGGAGTACGTAGAAATGAGGAAGGGGTTTAGATTGATGTGTAAGAAAAAAGAACAGGAAAATGAGAAAGAGCTGGAGGAGGAGTTAGGAAATGTTAAGACAGAGGGGGACGTCTGGAAGATAATAAATAGGTATAGGAAGCGGAGAGTAGGGATAAGCGAGAAGGTAGGGAGTGAGGAGTGGAGGGAGTTTTTTAAAGGATCATTCCAGGGATCGGATTCAAGGAAGAGAGATGATGGCAGTAGAAGAACGGGGGAGGCAGAGATGGAGGAGTTGAATGACGAGGAGATAAAAAAACAGATAAGGAAGTTAAGAAGGTCAAAATCAGCAGGGCTCGATGGGGTAGAGAACGAAGCATGGCTATTTAGTACACAAGAGGTTAGGGAGAGGCTGAAGGAGGTAGTGAAGAAAGTATGGAGGGGGGAGGGATTCCCACGAGGGTGGAGAGAAGGGTTAATAGTACCTCTGTATAAGAAAGGAGATAGGGATAGGTAGGAAAATTATAGAGGAATTACGCTAATGAATACGGCGTATAAAGTATACGCGATGGTGGTGGCGGAGAGGCTGCGGAAGGATGTCGAGGGGAAAGGAATATTGAAGGAGACGCAGGCGGGCTTTAGGGCAGGTAGGAGTACTATCGACAATATCTACGTTCTGCCGCACATTGTGGATAGAGAATTAGCGAAGAAGGGGTCGAGAGTGTACGCGTTTTTTGTGGATCTAAAAGGCGCGTTTCCGTCGGTGGATTGGGGGAGGTTGTGGGAGGCTATGAAGGATAGGGGAGTGGAGAGAGGCCTGATCGAGAGGGTAAGGGAGATATATGAAGAGAACAAAGATAAGGTAAGAGGAGGACAGGGGATTTCGGAGGGATTCTGGATGGATAGGGGGTTAAGACAAGGGTGTCCGCTTAGCCCAACGCTTTTTGCGATTTTAATTGCGGATATGGAAAGTAAGCTGGAGGCCGGAGTGGTAGGAGGAGTCAGGATAGGAGGGGTTAGCATTTGGTCGCTAGCGTATGCAGATGACATAGTGTTGTTGGCAAAAAGCGAGAAGGCCTTAAAGGAAATGATGAAGAGGTTGAGAAGATACCTGGATAAGAACAGGTTAGAACTGAATGCGGAAAAGTCCAAGGTTATGGTTTTCAGAAAAGGAGGTGGAAGGGATAAGGAAGGGGAGTGGAAGTGGAAGGGAAAGGCGGTGCAGGCGGTGAAAGAGTTTGTGTACCTGGGCTTCTTGTTTCGGAGGAATGGCGGAGTGGATGGTCACATAAAAGAGAGAGTGAGAAGGGCAAATGTTGTGATGAGGCAGGTGTGGGGGTTGGGAAAGAAGTTATTCGCAGATGATTTTGGAAGGAGAATGAAATTGTTTGTCTCACTAGTGATAAGTGTGCTATTGTATGGAGTAGAGGTGTGGGGGTGGAAGGAAAGCGAAGAGGTAAATAGGATACAGGAGAGATATGTAAAGTGGACACTGGGGCTGGCAAGGAACACGCCTAATTATATTGTCAGGAGGGAGACGGGGAGAACGAGTGTAGGAATTCTAGCGGGGAGTCGAGCGTGTAAATATGAGGAGAAATTTTTGGAAGAGGGGGGAAGTAAGCTGGTTAGGGAGTGTTGGTGGGAGAAGGAGAACAGGAGAGGGGGCGGGAAGATGGAGGTTGAAAGAGAAAGGTATTTTAGAACGAATGGACTGCAGATGGATGAAGTGAGAAGGATGCATGAGGAAGGAAGGAAGGTATATGAGTTGGTTAAGAAAAACAGCATGGAGAGAGAGAAGACAGCAGGGGAAGAGAGAATAAGAGAGACAAGGTTTAATGGGAACTATGTGTGGATTATGCCAAGGGCGAGAGCGCAATATTTGTGTGAGAAAGGAGAGAAAGGAAGTCAGGAGCTGATAGCGACGATGAGATGTGGGTGCATGGAGGGTTTCAATAGGTTCTGGCTCGCTAGGGAAAAGAGGATGTGTGAACTATGTGGGAAGGGGGAGGCAAGAGTGGAGCACTGGTTGGAGGAGTGCGTAGAGGTGGAAAGGAGTGAGATAAGCATGGAGGTATTGATGCATGAAAGGGGGGACAAAAGGGCAGTAGCATGGGTGAAGGGAGTTTTGGGTAAGATGGAGAAGAAGAGAAGGAAGGAGGAAGAGGAATGGATAAGGAAAGATTGTAAATAGAGGAGGAAGTAAATATAAGTAAATGTAAATATTGTAAATAGTAGATAAGTATTAGGTAATAGCCGCGGAGGCAGAGTTTGGTAATGCGAGACAAAGCAAGAAAGTAGGGACATGCGAGCGAGGCGAACCGAGGAAGGAAATACGATAAGAGCGAGCGGCGTTAGAGATAAGGTGTGGAAGGATGTAAGTTTTAAGGGTTAGTTTTAAGAAAATTCTGTAAAAAATGGATGTGTAAGCAAGTCAATTTTTTAAGGCCAGCAGGCTAAAGAATAAACGTTTATCTATCTATCTATCTATCTATTTGAAACTAAGTTTAATAAAGTTTCGGTTAGACTGGTTTAATATGATAGAAATCTTTTTGAAGGCCTAATACCAGTATTTTTTATGTTAGATTCAACAGAGGTCTCTATTGTAGAATCGTTGATAAGTAGATAATCTACTATATCAAAATTAATTTTTATTATGCGAAATTAAATTAAAACGCGAGAAATTAAGTTCTAAAAAATTCACTGCGAACTGGATTTGAACCAGCAACCAACTCATTACATGTGAGGTGCTCTACCAATTGAGCTATAGCAGTTCACCAGTGAAAATTTCAGAACTTGTATTTCCTTAATTTTGATCGAAATTATTATTTTAGAGATGTTATTATTTTAAGCCAGTTATTAATTCAATATTTGAAACTAAGTTTAACAAAGTTTCGGTTAGACTGGTTTAATATGATAGAAATCTTTTTGAAGGCCTAATACCAGTATTTTTGATGTTAGATTCAACAGAGTTCTCTGTTGTAGAATAGTTGATAAGTAGATAATCTACTATATCAAAATTAATTTTTATTATGCGAAACTAGTTAAACTTAGTTTCAAATATTGAATTAATAACTGGCCTTAAGACTTCCGTTTCCCGCGTGAAAGTGTGTGATAGCGGTGAAAGTTTGATGCTGAGTTTTTCGGATAATTGTGGTGAAATTTGAGGTGAGTGGATTGTGGATGAGTATAGAAGGGTTCGTTTGTGAGGGATTGATTGAGAGATTGAAAGATTGACGAGGGGGTGAGGATATTTTTGGGGATAAAGACAGATTTGTGTGGAAGTTGAGGTTATGTGGGTTTTAGGTTTGTGCAGGGTGGGAGGACCAGGTTGGTCGTAGCAGGGCAGGATAGAGAAGGAGAAAGGCAAGGCAGGTAGACGCAACGATAGATAGAGACAGAGAACGATAGAAGGCGGGAGAGTTTGAATTGGATTCATGGCTAGCGGAGCGAATGCCAGCAAGGAAAACAGGGATTTAGACCACGACGTTTTCAGTACACCGATTGGGGGAACAAAGAAAGGAGGACAAGGGGGAAGTATAGGAAAACAGTAGAAAAGGATAGATTGAGGACGAAGAGCGTGGGATCCATTGAGGCATTTATCAAAAGGAAGAGAGAGGAGAGGGGAAGCAGTGAGGATAAGGAAGATATAGAGTCAAGCTTGAAAAATCAAAAAATGTAAAGATCGCCGCCGGAAAAACATAGTTTTGTAGAAAAGGATGAGAAAAATAAGGGGACAGATAGAGACAGAGCTGAGGCTAAACATCCGTTGGAAAAGGAAAGATTGAAAGAAACGCGCGAAATGATGATAGCAGTAATGGGGATGTATGAAGAAACGCAGTAGAAACGGGTAGAGGAAATAAGGAAAGAAATTAGGCAGGAAATGGCCGAAATTAGGAAAGAAATGAGGAAATGGGAAGAAGTCAGGGAAAAGCTAGAGAAAAGGATGCAGACGTTTGAGCAAAGACTATAAAAGAAGGAAGAGCCTAATAAAAAGGTAGAGGAGTTGGAAGGCAGAATTTAAAAAATTGAAAGCGCAAACAGTGAGCCTGGAGGTGGGGAGAGTGGGAATAAGGAGAAGGAAAGGTTGAGAAAGATAGAACAAAGACTCGAAAAGAAAGAGAGAGAAGAAAGAAAAAGAAACATAGTGATAAAGGGTCTAAGATTAGAGGGGAAGGAGCTAATGGAAGGCGTGCAAGAAGTACTAAAAAGGATTGATGCTAAGGTAGAGATAGAGGAAGTGCGAAGTGTAGGAAGGGAAGAGCGAAGAGGGGAAAGAATGTTACTAGTGAAACTGAAGAAATGGGAACATAAGAGGGAAGTGATGACAAAGAAGAGGGTGTTATAGGGAAGCTCGGAGAGAATAGAGGATGATTTGACATGGGTAGAAAGAAACATGCAGTATAAGTTGAGGAAAGAAAAAAGGGAAGAAGAACATGGGTTAAGTGTGGGAGAATACAGATAGAAGGTCGTATGGTGGAATTGGGACGAGTACAAGGAACAGATAGTAAATAATGAGGAGTCGGGAAACTAGGAGAGAAAGGAACGGGAGATCAAGAAATAAGAAATAGTAGGAAACAAAAAGAGACGAGGAACAAAAGTAGGGAAGATTGGAAGATATGCTACTGGAATATAGCAGGCTTAGAAGGAAAGGATAGGGAGTTTATGAAAAATTAACACAATGGGATGTAGTAGTAATGATGGAGACGTGGCTAGATGAAAAGGGATGGGAAAGAGTAAGGGGAAAATTACCAAGGGGTTACAAATGGCAGGTTCAAAATGCAAAGAGGAAGGATAAAAAAGTCAGCAATGGGAGGAATGGTGATGGGTGTAAGGAACGAATGTATAACAGAGAAGGATAAAAAAGAGTTGATAGGACATAAAGAAGGATTAATAGTAGAAGAGATCAATATGGGAGGAGAGAGGTGGAAGATAGTGGGGGTTTATGTGAACGGTGATATGCAGGAAAAATCAGAGGAGATGAGGGAACTGATGGAAGAAAATAAGCAAGAGAGTAGGCTTATAATAGGAGGAGACTTTAATGCGAGAACACGAGATAGAGGAGGAAGGGAATGGGATGGAGAGCGACGGAGAAAATCCAAGGACAAGATACTGAATGGGGAGGGAAAGAAGTTGGTAAAGAGCCTAGCGGAGATGGGATGGTTTATCCTAAACGGAAGTATAGAGGGGGATGAGGAAGGGGAATATACACGTTCAGGAGGAAAGAGGGGAACGGTAATTGATTATGTGGTAGTGGACGATGAAGTAAGAGAGAAGGTTAAGAAACTAGAGGTAGGGAATTATGTAGATTCGGATCACTTTCCCTTAAAAGTGACAGTAGAGGGAGAAATGAGTAATATCAATAAGGCTAAAAAGGAAGCAAAAGTAAAAAGAGCAGGAAGAGGGGATTGGTCAATGGAAGGTAAAGAACAGTTTAAAGAAAAAGTCAGGAATATCAAAATGGGGGAAGGAAACGTAAACGAGGAAATGGAAATAATTATAGGAGAAATAAAAGGAGTATTAGAGTGCACAAGCAAAAAAGAAGTTAGTGAAGGAAGCGATAGAAGTGGATGGGATGAGAATTGTAAACAGAAGAAGAAGGAAGTGAAAAGGGAATTAAGAAAATGGAGAAAAGGGGCGAGTAGTGGAGAAGAATATAGGAGAAAAAAGAAGGAGTATACTGAGTTGTGTGATCAAAAAAAAAGAGGAGGAAAATAAAAGGTTTGAAGAAGAAGTGGAGAAGGCTAGGACGGAAGAAGAGGTTTGGAAGGTGGTAAATAGAGAGAGACGAAGAAGGAAAAGAGTAAACCAGGATATTGAGATGGTAGAATGGAAAAAATATTTTATGGAATTACTAGGAGGGGCAGAGAGGAAAGTTAGGAAAGGAGGAAAAGATGGTAGGGAAACAGATGAGGAGGAGGACATTACAAGGGAAGAAATAGAGAAGGTATTAGGGATGATGAAAGATGGAAAGGCACCTGGTATAGATCAGATTCCAAATGAAGTATGGAAATATGGGGGGAAAGAATTAAAGGAATGGGCATGGATAATGTGCAATAGAGTATGGAGAGGAGAGGGGTGGCCAGAGTTATGGAAAGAAGGAGTAGTGATTCCAATAGTGAAGAAAGGCAAAGGGGAGGAGGTTAAAGATTATAGGGGAGTGACACTAATGCCAACACTGTATAAAGTATATGTGACTGTTCTATCGGAGAGGTTAAAAAAAGAATGGTAGTAATATTCGTGGACTTGAAGGCGGCGTTTGACCCATTAGACCGAGGCGAGATAGAAAAATTTATGGTGAAAAAGGGGATACGAGAGGGATTAATAAAGAGAGTATCGGAAATTTTTAGAGAGACAAAAAGCAAGGTAAAGGTAGGAGAGCAAGTAGGAGATAGTTTCTGGTTGGTGAGAGGAGTAAGGCAAGGATGTCCTCTGAGCCCACTTTTATTTAATATATTAATATCAGACTTGGAAGAAGAAATGAAGAGAAAAGGGTGGGGAGGAGTTAGGATAGGGAACGAAAAGATATATACACTGGCATACGCAGACGATATAGTGTTGATGGCAGAGGATGAAGGAGGGATGGCGGGCTTAATTACAGGATTAGAGAAATACTTGGATGGAAAAAAGTTGAATTTAAATGTAGAAAAGACAAAGATAATGAGGTTTAGGAAAGGAGGGGGAAGAAAGAAAGAATGGACGGGAGATGGAAGGGAATAAAATTAGAAGAAGTGAAAGAGTTTAAGTATTTGGGATATAACTTGCAAGCAAATGGAGATCATAGAGCTCATATAAGAGAAAGGATAAAAAAAGCAGCAGGGGTAATGAAACAGATATGGGGAATAGGAAAAAGAAGGTTTAAAAAAAATTGGAGAAGGAGAATCTGGTTATTTGATACGCTGGTATGGCCGGTATTAGGTTATGGAGCAGAGATATGGGGATGGAAAGAAAGGAAAGAGACTGAGAGTTTACAAGAAAGGTATATAAGGTGGACGCTAGGGGTAGACTGGAGGACACCAGGATATATGGTGAGAGAAGAAGCGCAAAGGGATAAATTAAGTACTAGAGCGGGAAAGAGGGCCTGGAATTTTGAGACGAAGCTGAGGGAGGGAAAGGGAGGGGAGTTAGCGAGAAAGTGTTTGATGGAGGTAGAGGGGAGGAGAGGGAGGGCGATGGAATTAACGAGATGGGAAGAAGAAAGGAGGGAGTTCTTTTAGGCTACAGGTATAGAAGACGAGACTGGAGTCAACTATGAAGATGTAGAAGAAAAGGATAGGGAAAGACAATTAATAGAAAGATGGGGGATGATTGAGGAATCAAAATATAATAAATGGTATAAGATGATAAAAAAGGAAGGAGTACCAAAGTATTTAGAAAAAGGATGGGGAGAGAAAAGATGGACCAGAATAGCAAGATTTAGATTGGGAAATGAGGTAAGGGCAGGTATGTATTGGGATAAGAAAGAGAACAGGAAGTGCAGAATCTGTGAATGGGAAGAGGAAACATGGGGGCATGTATGGGAAGGATGTAGGAGAGGAATGGAAGATAAAGGAAGCTGGCAAGAGAATGTGGTGAAGATTCTAGGTGAGGATGGTTTGGGGGAAGAGTGGATGAAGGAGTTAGAGGGTGTTAGGGGAGCAAATGAGAAAGAATGAAAGAGTGGATGGAAAAAATGGCAAAATGGAGTTACAAGAGAAGTGAAAGGAAAAGGAAACGGAAGTCGCTTAAATTAGAAGCGTAAAGATTTGTAAGTAATGGTTATGTAATAGCATAAGTAAATTAAGTTGCGTTTGCGTTATCGCTCTCTCTCTCTCGCTTGCACTCTCGCTTTCGATCGCTCGCTCACTCGTTCGCTAACACGTCCCAAATTGCGCTATCGTCAAAAAATAGAAATAAGGATATAGATATAAGATTTTATGTAAATAGGTGTAAATAACTGTAAATAGTAAAGATAAGATTTTATAAAACATGTAGAAGGAAGTGTTGTAAGAAATGGAAGTCATGTAAACCCTTAGGGGACACATTATGAATACAGAAGAAGAAGAATAACTGGCCTTAAATAATAACATCTCTAAAATAATAATTTCGATCGAAATTAAGGAAATACAAGTTCTGAAATTTTCACTGGTGAACTGCGATAGCTCAATTGGTAGAGCACCTCACATGTAATGAGTTGATTGCTGGTTCAAATCCAGTTCGCAGTGGATTTTTTAGAACTTAATTTCTCGCGTCTTAATTTAATTTCGCATAATAAAAATTAATTTTGATATAGTAGATTATCTACTTATCAACGATTCTACAACAGAGACCTCTGTTGAATCTAACTTAAAAAATACTGGTATTAGGCCTTCAAAAAGATTTCTATAATGCTATCAATGTTACGGCAGACCCTATGAGAAGGAGCAATCTAATTATTGATGGCTAGTTCTCATGGCCTTCGCGTTATTTCGTTGATATGCCGTGGCCGCGATCTTCCCTCCGCCCCCCTTAGCCACTAGCTACATATAAAATCACAGGCGTTACCGCTCGTTAGAGCCAGAGAGAGAGAGAGCGCGAGAGCGAAACAGCGATAATTATAATATCGCGTGTCACTTCTCTTATGTTCATGCTCTCCTGACACCACCGAGTCGCTGACTGACTTCAAAATGTTTAATAAAATTATAATTATTAACAAAAACTAAGAGTCGATTAACACAGAAGCCTTAATAATTTTCGGAGCATCTATCTATAAATTTTAGGAACGATCAAACAAGATTAAGATTCCGGTGATCGATAGCAATCCATAATAGTACCATTCTAAGGGAAGATAATTACGTTCAAATCAATGGATACTTTACCTGACTATAAAATTTATCAAAATGTCTATAGTTGTAAAACTACCCTGTATTAATTTTTGGCTTTCGAAATCAATAAGCAATATTGGTGTAGGCACTATTTGTGCTAATCAACAATTCAAGTAAAGAGTTTTCTAAATTCTAAAAACTTATACTCTATTTAAAATTAAAATCTGAAATGAAGCATAACTTTTGCGGAAGGGTTTGACTGTTGCTGTCGATCATGGGAATAATAATTTTAATAAGCTAAATTAAAATTTTAACCTCCAATTGACATTAGTGCACGTGCCTTGAAAGATTGCTTAGTCGATGCCTTATCAGCATCAGCATTTTTGAAGTCACGCCTCATCCCGCCGTCGTTCCCACAGCAGTCAGCAGGACTAAAAATTTCGGAATTGCAAAAATCAATTATATTACTGTTTGCATATCACATAGGCACTTTGGTGCAATGAGTGGCTAATGCTATTAATTATATTAGTGTTTGCATATCACATAGGCACTTTGGTAAAAATGAATTTCGACTTCAGGGCATGTGACAGACATAAATACCTACATTACCGACCTAACTTTTTCAATTTTCCGAATTTTTTTTAAATCTAAGAACTTTTTTTGTAAATAAAATATCGGGCTGAAACTTTGGAAAATGTATGAGAAGCCAATAAACTACGTTTACGTATTTTATTGGAGGAGGAATTTCGAAAAAAAATGTTTTCGAAGAAATTAAAACTGGGTGCATTTTTTGAACCTAAGAACTTTCTTTATAAGTAAAATATAAATGTAAACTCCGGTTGCCTGTTCGGTCGGTATTCGCGATGGGCACGAAAATTCGAACTCTGGCGACCACTAAACGAGGCTCTATCAGCTGGCTCGTCTACATCTGAAATATGGGGTCCACGCTGTCAAATATTGATGTTGCGGTGTTCATACAATAATATTTTTTTAAAGTTGTGTCCAGCATAAAAGTTCAGTGAAATATGTTATTTCAATGTTGAATTATGTAAGTATTGAAATCGTTATCGGCCTCGTTTAGTGGCCGCCAGACTTCGCATTTTCGTGCCCATCGCGAATACCGACCGAACTGTCAACCGGAGTTGACATTTAGTTGGGGATTTTCTTTTTGCATCTTTTATGCTCAAATGATGTACATAATTGTACTTTACTGTCGGCTCTTGCATTTCTCAAAGTTTGAAGCAGATATTTCACTTATAAAAAAAGTTTTCAGGTTAAAAAAAAGCACCCAGTTTTAATTTCTTCGAAAATAATTTGTTGCGAAATGCCTCCTCGAATTGTATACCATTAAGCCATTTCCCTTTCGGGGTAGGCGTGACACTACCCGATTCGGGTAGTGTTTCTAGGTTGATAACTTGTAGTAAATAACTACAAGTGTGGGCTCACCACACCCACGATGCGCCAACAGCACTCAGTTTTCTCGAATGGTCACCCATCCAAGTGCTAACCGCGCCCAACGCTGCTTAACTTCAGTGATCTGACGAGAACTGGTTTTTTCAGCGTGGTATGGCTGTTGGAGTTAATAATGTTAATAATTGTTAATAATTAAATTAAATTAAATAAATAATAATAATAATAATAATAATTGTTAATAATTAATTAATAATTTTTAAATCTTATAAAGTACGTAAACGTAGTTTATTGTTTTCTCATACATTTTCCAAAGTTTCAGCCCGATATTTTATTTACAAAAAAGTTCTTAGATTTAAAAAAAAAATTGGAAAAGTGAGGTCGGTAATGTAGGTATTTATGTCTGTCACGTGCCCTGAAGTACGAATTTAGTATTGCGATACTTAAAAGTTACTTAAAAATACCAGGAGTTTTTTCAAACAACACCATAACCTAGATCCAACACCACGCAACATACCATAGAAACAAAACCATATAAAAATTCTACTGGTGTTGCCAAATAATTTGGCGAGCCAAATGATCACAAATCTTTGGTCCAGTTAAAGACTGGGAGGCGGACTTTGTTGCAGAGTACATCCTGAACTTTATGTAAGTTTGACATACTCTCTTCGCTAAATTATAAATATGTAGATTACCTTCTTCTGGCGCATGGTCATACAAGTGCAATTGTAATGAAGAGAATAATACAAAAGAATTTAGCGGGTTGAAATCCTGCAGTAATTCATGCAAGACTTTTGAACAAAGAACGGCTGGAAAGTTTGGCTCATTAGGAATCATATTGTTAAATTTCACCTGCTTCTTGTGCATCGTCATATGGCACAAGTGCAATTGTAATGTAGGGAATAATACAAAAGAATTTAGCGGATTGAAATCCTGCAGTTATTCATGCAAGACTTTTGAACAAAGAACGGCTGGAAAGTTTGGCTCATTAGGAATCATGTTGTTAACTTTCGATAATGAGTACCTGAATAATTGTTAAGTTCGCTGGCAAATTTTAAAAACGGACTCACTTGGAAAAATAAGTCCACCGTGAGTCTTCGCTTGAATGAAGGCATTATCCTGAAAGTCAGCTATTTGTTGCTTATTTTGAAATAATGCTGCACGGCATTTCTCGCATCTGATTTTGTATCCTGGTTTTTGATCGTTTAACATATTTTCTAACGACCCAGCCACTAATATAGCCAACGCAAGCTTTCGAGAAAAGAGAAAGTGGGTCTGGAAGTGAAAGACTGAATACTAGAAATTCCTTCAAGAATTCAGTGTCACTTTCAAAATTAATATCAACCTTGTCAAGCCCATACTTTTGTTTGACTCTAACATTATCTGTATTTTGGTAGACGGAACTATCATAATAATCTACTATATCGTATCTATGTATCTATGTCTATATGTCGTATCTATGTCGTATCAGCAGTCTCTTATAAGCCGTTACAAACTGAGCACAAGTTGTGTTAGGACACCAACCACCACATTTTCCAATGGCACAGAAAAACAGCTCTAAGTGGTCCTGACTCAGTTTATACGTCAATAAATATTTAATCTGAGAGCCTACTGGTTTAACGTACATATCGAAGATGTTTATCACAGACATAACAGCTGTGATCAAACCAACGAAGGGAACATATCGCTTAGTTCGGTACATTGGCCTACCCGATACGTCAGTGATGCCTTTTAAGTATGCTACGTCAAGCAAGATCTTTTTTCGCCAGAACTCTTCGTTCTCCTTTTTTAATGGAACCTTAAACCCTTCGGAGCAAAGCGATTACGAGAATTCAGAAAATCAAATATACGATCAATGCATTGGATGAATCCAACCGTTGCCTCACTGCCTCGAAATTCGCGTAAATGTAAAGTCTTATCGCAGAACTTTATGGCATCTGTAGAACTATTGCTAAAAGTGTGGGCCCTTAAACCTTCCTTTTCTTGTAAATGCACTAAATTTTCAATAAACCGCCTTTCGATATTATTTCCCTCGCTATTTTTCAAAATTTTTAGATGACCTAAACAGTTTCGTACAAGTTTGAGCATATGCCACGGATCTAAAACGACAAAAACTTTTTCATTTGTCGAAGGATGAGGAAAAAAGGGCTCCAGATTTGGCATATCAAATTGTGCTCCCAGCAATTTCATTGCGGCAAAATGTTCAGCGGGGCCATCCATTGTGACTGAGACCACTTTCACACCCACCTCATGCAGACGAACCAAAGCATCAGAAATCAATCCAGAAGTGCTAGTAGCATCCATTCCGTTCACAACTACATATCCTATAGGAAGATTCCAACCGTCATCCAGCGATACAACCATTATTACAACGGCTTCTTTTGCTAAGTTCATGGCAATTGAAATCCTCTATGTTACTTCCTATATTTACATAGCCGCGAACTTTTTCATTCGGCAGATGTTGCAAGCCCTTCTTTATCGGAATTCCGTCAATCATGAAGCTTACAAGAACTTCTTCATTCTTTTTGCCCTCAAAGCGTCGAAACTTTCTGAGGTTGAACCTGGTTCCCCATTGATGGAAGAGTACCAAGATCTAAGGGTACCCGGATGAGGAAGAGCCTTGCAAAATTTATGCCTCACGAAAGCATACGCGTTTGGAGAGTAAAAGTGAAGAGTGATAGCAAATGATCGTAAAGCCGGTTTTTTGTCCATAATACTATTGTGATTTTTAAGGAACCCAGTTAGAAGCTGAGAAACATGACTCCGCGATAGAGTCTAAGCATGCAAGAGCATCTTCAGAAAGCGCTCTAGTGCGGCGTAACTCACTTACTATTTTTTTTAGCTTTCTTCGAACAACACGATACCGTCTCTTCAAACTTCTTGGAGTAGCTTCATAATGGTGATCGTGTTTCAAGAGCTGAATGTAACCATTATTTGGAGAAAATAATTTCTTCGCAAAGTGATCATCACAAATGACACTTATTTCATTCGGATAAAAAAATTGTTTCCCGATAGCTTCTAACCATTTCTTTAAAAGTTCCGCGTTCTACAAAGGTAACCTAAACAGAAGGTTTCGGTAGTATATTTTAATTAAATTTTGATGACTTTGAAGGTCCAAAGTCATCAATAATTGCATTTTGAAGATTTACAATTAAATTTTTTTTCAATTTTCACGAATAGCAATTTAAAATTCTTCAATTTTCACAATTTGCAATTTGAAGTTCTTCAATTTTAAATATTTCTAATTAAAAACTCTTTAATTAAATTTTTATTCAAAAGATGAATTTCCAATCAAACAAGACGTTTTTTCAACAAAATACATGCATTTTTAAACAAGAAGATGAAGTTTCTACCAAAAAGAACGAATTTTCAATAAAATACATGGATTTTCAAACAGATATTCGAAAGTTCAACTAAAATAATAATAATAGAAATAAAGAATAATAATATAATAGGTAAATTTTCAGTTAAAAAAATTAATTTCCAGCTAAAATCATGAATGTTCAACTGGAATAGTTGAATTTTAAACTAAAAAGATGAATTTTCAACTAAGAAGATTAATTTCTACCAAAAAAGACCAATGGTGAAGATGTTTTTTTACCAAATATTGTTACAAATTGGTTAAGATCAGTACCCTAATAGCACGGAACGTTCCCGGAACGTTCCGCGGAAACTTTCGGAACGTTCCAGCGGAACGTTCACGGAACGTGTAAAATGTCCGCCGCTTGGGAACGTTCCAGGAACGTTCCAAACATAAATTAACGTTATTGTTATTATTATTAATAAATATCGCGTAAACCGTAAGTAGTAGTAGTAGTAGTATACCATTAAGCCATTTCCCTTTCAGGGTAGGCGTGACACTACCCGATTCGGGTAGTGTTTCTAGGTGGATAGTTTTCTTGTAGTTATAAATAACTACAAGTTTGGGCTCACCACACCCATAATATGCCAACAGCACACAGTATTCTCGAATGGTCACCCATCCAAGTACTAACCGCGCCCAACGCTGCTTAACTTCAGTGATCTGACGAGAACTGGTTTTTTCAGCGTGGCTTGGCCGTTGGCAACATTATAATAATAATAATAATAATAAAAATAAGTCCCATCTGCCGCGTAAGATCATCCGCGGCTAGAGACCTGACTCCA
>CAKNYM010050090.1:0-15586 GCA_932195095.1 Andricus curvator
CAAAAACGGAGGGGGTCAAATTTTACACAAATCTAATACCTTCTCTGCATGAGAATGTAAAAATAAACGTATAAATTAAAATATCGATCGTTCAAGTACTTCAAAATTATGTTAAAAATAACTGATTAAAATTTGGTAATGATCGGTTGAGCCATTCTGGAAATATCATGCGCACCGACTTCAAAAACGTGGTTTCGACAAAAGCGCGTTTTAGTATACACCCCAAGCCCCATAAAGGCCCGTTCAGTTTTGTTATTCCTAGAACTGCTGGCCCACGCAGTTTCTCAGGGGGCAGGGCGAGAGACGGTTGTGACTCCGCCTCTGAAGGGACGCAGTGCACTACTACTAGCAACAACTACTTTACGATACAAAGCAAACAACGCGACGTGTGCACAGCTCAGCGTTCGAAGTTAAGCTGGGTAAAGCGACAGACCGCGCCAGGCACCTTAGGTTAAAGTCGTGTATCTTCGTAAGTTAGGCTCCAATTTCCTTAACTTACAGCCTGTTTAAGAGAGTCAGATAATTCAGCATGCTTAACCGAAGATATAGGCAACAGGAAAATTTTTGAGATCAAGCGGTCGAACTCTGAGGCAGCAGTTTTAACTCTAACCGTACGGACACAATTATCCTTTCCCTCACAGCAGATAATGATGCGAACTAATGTCCATTTTGAAGGCAGGAGAGCATTATGTTTAATTAATACCATATCTCCAACGTTAATGTTGGGCCGCTCCTGATTCCATCTATAGCGCTGTTGTAAGGAATGCAAATATTCAACGTTCCACCATCGCCAAAACATTTCCGCGATGCGTTGCACGCTATGCCACCTGGTCAAGCGATTTTCTGGAACGAGTTCCACCGAAGGTTCAGGAGCACCAGTAAGAGGGGCACCTATCAAAAAATGACCTGGTGTCAGATACGAGAAATCATCAGGGTTATCAGAAAGAGGGCCTATTGGACGCGAGTTCAGGCAGGATTCTATTCTAGCTAAAGTCGTAGTAAATTCCTCGGAAGTTAAGATATGTGAACCCACACATCTTCGAAAATGATGCTTCAGACTTTTAACGCCTGCTTCCCAGAGTTATCCAAAATTAGGTGCTACGGGTGGAATAAAATCCCAGGTCGTTCCTTCCACTGAACAAAGATTTATCAAATCAACATCTTTTCGAAGCTGAGAAATATTGTGTCTCAACTCTCGATCGGCACCTTGATAATTAGTACCATTGTCGCTGTATAAATGTGAGGGTTTTCCTCCACGAGCGATCAATCGTTGATAAGCTGCTAAAAAGCCTTGAGAAGTGTAATCTGACACAAATTATAAGTGAATTGCACGAGTCACACAACAAACGAATAGTGCAACATAGCCTTTATAGCTTTTCTGATCCCTACCTGGTGCAACTCGAACAGAGAAAGGACCTGCGCAATCAACCCCAGTATGAGTGAACGGCCTACAAGTTGTTGTCCTCAAATCAGGCAAGCTACTCATAAGTTGTTGAACTGTGACAGCTCGTTCACGTACACAAGAGACACAACGACGAATTAGACTCTTAACCAGAGCTCGGCCTTCGAATCCAATACCCTTGACGACGAGTATATAAAGAGAGCTGTATCCCACCGTGCATAGATCGTACATGAGTGTGTAGAGCAATAAGTTCACTGATACGATGACTAGGTAATATTACAGGATGTTTTTCGTCATATTTAATAGGAGCCTAATGTAAGCGACCGCCTAAACGTAAAACACCCGAACCATCCAGAAATGGGTTCAACGTCTTCATGTCGGCAAAATCAGTAAGAAACTGCTTCGCTTCGACATAATGGTGAGTGAGTTTACAAATTTGACCGAAGACTTTTGCTCGAGGTCAATGCCAACAGGCAATAACGCCCTAGATTCCGGCCAAAATGAGGAGTGACGCACTAGTCAAGGAGGTCCTCGCCAGCATAAAGGAAGAATCAATAATTGATCAGGTAAGAGACACCTGGAAGGACTATTGGCAGGGTTGTCCTCTGTAGTAATATGTCTCCACCTTGCTAGTGCAATATACTTTAGAATTTGAACCACTCTATTGGACACAAATGTGCGCCAAGAAGAAGGATGTTTGCTGAGCCAGGCAAATACCACCGTAGAATCGGTGTGGCAATATATTGGTACATTTTCAAATCTTATTGTAGTAATGAATGCCTCGGCTAGCAATTGAGCATCACAAAGTTCAAGTCGTGGGATACTCACAGGCAAAAGAATAGCTACTTTAGACTTGGCATATAGTAAAGTAACTATCGCATCGTCATCTTCTCGAAGAATACGTAAATATACCACAGCGGAATACGCTTTGGCCGAAGCATCAGAAAACCCATGAAGTTCATAACCCAAACTTGACCTCGTTTGATCAGTCCATCTTGGGATCTGAATCTTTTATAGCTTTGACAGGCTAGTATAATAACTATTCCAACGATCTAATAAATCCTCAGGAAGACTCTCGTCCCAATCAAACTTGCAGAATCAAAGTTCCTGCATTATTCGTTTAGCTACAACAATAACCGGTGAGAGCCACCCTAACGGATTATAAAGTTTTGCGATGACAGAAAGAATTTGTCGTTTGGTAGGTAGTTCGATGGGTCGCGCATCAACCTGAATTCGAAAACTGTCAGAAGCTGGATCCCAATGTAGGCCTAAAACTTTCAACTGAATGTCCTCCCCAGTAAAAAATTCAAGAGCTTTTTTATGATTGCCAGAAGGACAATCGAGCAGCAATTGTTCATCATTAGAGGCCCATTTCCGTAAATGAAAAGCTCCTCGAGCCATTAATTGAGTGATTTGAGATCTTAGTTCTTTAGCTTTCTCCAATTCATCAGCGCCAAATAACACGACATCAACATAAATGCTATTTTCAAGGATAGAATTAGCTTGTGGGAAGTCAGAACCTTCATCTTTAGCTAATTGTTTGATGATTCGGTTCGTAAGATTGGGTGCACAAGCTGTTCCGTAATTTACAGTAGTCAATCGCCAGACTTCCAACTTAGCTTCTGGAGAATACCGAAGAATGCGCTGATAATTACGTTGGAAGTGAGGCTAGAAGCGTTGAAGACTACTCGCAGATGAGTAGTAGAACTACCCTCATTGATTACAGGATGATGAGGAAGATAAACATTTTGATGAGAGTCCAAATCCGACAAGTCTGAAACTTTTTCCATGTGATTTTGATTCTGATATTCAGATAGAAATTCCGAATATTCTTCGGAAAGTTCAGGTTTAGCTAATAATAGAAACTGTATCTTTTTTAAATTTAATTTAGCGTGATTCACGGAATTACCTATATCAATAGGTGGGCCATTTTTAAAAGGCAATCGAATCATGTACCGACCAGAAATCAATCGTCGATGGGAGGACAAAAAATGTTCTTCACAGCGAACTTCATCTTACGTTAAAGAAGATTCGGAAGGAGGTTCTTCTAACTCCAAAAACGTGCCATGTCCTCATGTAGCATCTCAGTAGTGATATTAGAATGGGCTGTAATAGTCCCATGAGAGGATAACTGCTGGATTGGACGAGATAGAATCCAGCCAGAATAGTATTCTGAGCGGTCAATAAGCCTAATGTTCCTTGTATTAATCCAGGCAATAAACAAAATCCGAAATTTTCAGTCCCTAAAATCATATCAATTCGCGTGTTGCTAAAAGGATCAGGATCAGCCAAAGATAATTCTTTCAATTTGTTTGAATGTAACTTGTTTAGTGGCATAGGCGAAGTATACGACGAGAGATTCAATAAAACTAAAGTATGTAAAGCGACGGGGCTTTGCGTACTGTCTTTTGGACATAACCAGACTTTGACTAATTTTTTAGCAGTAACAATCAACTCACCGCCTACTCCATTCACTAGCGTGTTTACTTTTTTATACATAGGACGCAAAGGATTAAGCACCCTTTCGGACACGAAGCTACACTCTGAGCCCTGATCTAATAAAACTCTAAACACATTAGACCTACCACAATCAGCCTCAATTCTAATACAGGCTGTAGCGAGTAAAGTGGAACGCGTTATATTAGCATAGTTATTTAAAAAACAAGATACTTTATTATCAAGAGCCATATGATGTGCTCCCCGTACCGTCAAAAGAGTCTCTTAAGTCGCAACATTGTTATTATTTGACTGAGAAGCAACACTCCCTTGAGAGGTACTAGGATTGCTTGTGGTACTTGAAGATTCAGAGGCTGCTGAATTACCTGAAAACTCCCTAAAATCATAGTGCAATAACGTATTATGTTTACCATGACACTTTGCGCAGGCCACCTTGCTTGAGCATATTTACGGGTTATGACTAGGCGTAAGACAATTAATACAAGCATGATTGCGAAAAACGAGCTCCTTTCTTTTATCTACAGGTGAAGCTCTAAATTGACTACATTTAAAAAGAGTATGATTCTCCTTACAATAGTGGTGTCCCTGAAGGTTCCACACTTGCACCCACTCTATTTAATATGTATGTTAGGCTCCGAACCCGAAAACGCCCAATGGGCGTTTAAACCGCACACACCTAGGAGTGGGCATTTCTAAATGCCCCGAACTAGGTGAGAGCGCTTTTAAGTGCACCGAACTAGGTGTGGGCATTCTCAAATGCACCCACCTAGGTGGGGCAAATCTGAAACGTCCCGAACCCGTTCTAGTTGTCTTTAGATACAGAGAACGCGTTTTGGGGAATATAAAAATTTCTTCTTGTGATAAAAAACTAGTATTTTTGTTGAGGCACATTCTGAAGCACACAATCCTGGTAAAAGTCAAGGATGAAAAAAAAACACAGTTGCCATATACTAGATAACTAATGTTAAAAAGTGATAAAGACGATATAATTATTATTGTTATTTCAAAATTTGCTAAACATTTTTAATAAATATTAGGTAGATACCTATTCATTATTTTTATTTTATTTAGATTTTTTAAGCTAACATTTCTTAAACAGATAGCCAATGTAATAATAGTAAAATTATTCCAAATTACCAGAGGATATTAATTTTCAACAAATAATTTGAATTTTCAACAAAGTATTTAGATTTTCAGTTGAAAAAAATTAATTTTTAACAAAAAAACGAATTTTCAACTAAAGTTATGAATCTTTAACCGAAAAAATGAACTTTTAAGAAAGTAGTTCCACTTTCAACTAAAATTTTTAACCTGAAAAGATGAATTGTAAACAAAAAGATGATAATTACTATTTGAAAAACAAAATGTTTTAATTAAAAGTAAAAAATAACTGCATTCAACCAACAGAAACGAATTTTCAACAAAATGCTTGAATTCTCTACTAAAACAGATTAATTTTTAATTGCAATTTTCAGTTGCATTTTAAAATAAAGATACTTATTTTTGCAAAAAAAAAATCCTTTTTGTGATAAAAAGCTAGTAATTTTGTTGAGGCACGTTCTGAAGCACAGAATCCTGATCAAAGTCAAGGATGAAAAAAACAAGCATCATATACATATATTCAACGTATATTTATCATATTTTAAATATCATTGATCATTGTTTCTGAATTTTTTTTAAAAATGTGAATCTATTATTTGTACATATTATATTACTTTTTAGTAATTTTTTCTCATTGAATGGGTTGTTCAGTGATATATTACCAATTTTTTTAAAGTGAATAATGATAATTTTATTGTGTTTATCGCTTCTTTATATTAGTTATCTTTCATATTACCATATACTCGTTTTTTTCTTTCATCCTTGACTTTGACGAAAATTTTGTGCTTTAGAATGCGCCTCAATAAAAAGACTAGTTTTTTGTCACAAAAATGAATTCTTATTTCTTACAAAACGCGTTGTTTATATCTAAAGGAATGTTAAGTGTAAAAATAAATAGTTGTAATATTACATAACTGATACTTTTAGAGACATATATGCCCTCAAAATATTTGGAATGATTTTTTACATTCTCATCATAGTGAGAAGGTATTGATATTATGTGAAAAATGACTTTCGTGGATTCCATCAAATGTCGACGTTTTGACGCCCCCTGAGTCAGAAAAAATAGTTTTTACGTCGGTGTCTGTCTGTCTGTCGACGTCGTCGTCGTCGTCGCTGTCGTCGTCTGTATACCGGATAACTTTTGAAAGACTAATCGGATTGGATTGTGCTTTGGCTCAAAGTTTCAGGGGCCAAAAGGAAAGATCGAGTTAGTTGACCAGCTATTTTGGATGATAATTCAAAAAGTTGAAGCATTTTAAAAATTTGTTAGAACATTTTTTTCAAAATTCAGAAATTCCATGGACGGCTATCTGTAGTACTCAAAAATTCAAACAATTTATCCCTACGACTTTTTTTGATGAAAAGAAAATGTTCAGAGTTATAGAATTTTCACCCCCCCCCCAAAAAAAAAAAATTAACATTTTAAGCGAAACAAAGCACAATATGAAAAAAGTGAAGAGACGAAAAACGTTACTTTTTGAAAGCCCTACAAGAATGTCATGACAACTTTTTGAATTTTCTTGAAAAAATCGAAAATTCAAATTTTGATCGCACAAAAAATAATGAATTATTACATTCTCATCAATTTGTTCGTCTAAATTATATGTATAAATTTGCTTTTATCCATTTTTTTATAAGACGTGTAGTTTTTGATTTAATCGTGAAAAATAACATTACAAACATACAAGTAAAATTTGTGTAAAAACGACTAGAGATTAATGGCAAATAAGGAACAAATATTAAAGTGATCATGAAAAATAAAATTTGTACTTCATTTTGCTATATCTGAATGAGCTGTTCGGAGCCGAGATACGGATATTAATATAGTATACATTTAATATATCAAAGTGGAAGGACTTGCATGTTGGTGGCGGAAGTGAGAACGTGTTTAGTGACAGGTGGGGAGAGAATTTTACGGAATTTGTGAATGGAGTGTGAGGGTGAAAGCTGAGGAGGTGAGTAGGGTTGTGTGGGGTGAAGTGAGGAGATAAAAAGTGAGTTTCAGCGTGGGTGTGAGGTGGTATCTAGTTGGATAGGTGAAGTGAGGTTAGTTTGGCAAGTAATCGGGGGAGTTAGTGGTCAGGAGTCTTGAGCTTTCGAGGGGTCAAGGGTGGTTCTCGCAGAGTTAGGGGATGCTAAGGGAGAGAAAGGGGTATCTGCAGGGACTGGGGAATTGCAGAAAAAAAGGGAAAAAAAAGAAAAAAAAAATTGGCGACGAAAGACGCCAACATTTTGCAGAGACATCTGTCAGTTGCGGAAGGTACTGCATGGATAGGTCCCAGTTACCGGCAGCAGAGTGGGAGGTGGGCAGCGAGAGTACTGGCAGTGCTGGTAGTGAAACTGCCGGGGAGGGAATTTTCCACAAGCCACAACGGCCAACAACGCGTCGCCCGGTGTCGAGCGGTACGTCGGGGAGAGGGAGAAATCGGGACGGTGGCAACGAAGGAAGCGAGAAGGTAAGGGAGAGAGCGTCGAGCGCAAGTGTCGGGGAGGATCTCTTGAAAAGGAAGAGAGACAGTCAGGAGAGTCCGGAGAAAAGCGAGGTCGAGAGCCCGTTTAAAAAAGCGGGATAACACCTAGGTCACCCCCCAAAAAAATGGAGGAGATGTTGGAAAAGGAGGCTCTCGGGATGTTGTTAGGCGAGATCAGGGGGTTGAGGGAGGACGTAAGGGGGACCAAGGAGCAGATGAAAGGCATGAAGGAGGACTTGAGAATCAGAGATGAGAAATGGGAAAAGGAGGTGAAAGAGCTGAGAGAGAGAGAGAGTAGATGGGTTAGAGAGGGAAAGAAAAGAAAAAGAAGTTAAAATAAAACAGATGGAAGAGGAGATTAGGGTGTGGAATGAAAGGACGGAAAAAAGGCTTGAGAAGGTGAAGGGCAGGACGGAAATGGAAATAGGAGACGGGGGTAGCGGGGGCGAGGTTAAAGGTATTTGGGAGAGGGTAGGGAATATGATAGAAGAAAAAGTGGGAGAGCGTACGAGTGAAAAGGAGGAGAGGGTGGATAGGGAAAGGATAAGGGCAATCGAGTTCAGAATGGAGAGAAAGGAGAAGCCAGACAGCAGAAATAATATTGTGATAAGAGGGTTGAAGATGAAGAGCGAGGAAGAAATGGAGGGCGTGGAAGCGCTGCTACAGAGCATAGGGTAGAATAAAGGCAGGGTAGGGAATGTTAAGTTGGAGGGGAGAAAGGAGAAAGAAGTGGCGGTTGTGGAGTTGGAGAGCTGGGAAGAAAAGTTGGGGGTAATGCGAAATAAAAATAGGATAAAGGATAAGGAAGTTTTCATCGATCACGATTTGACGAGAAAGGAAAGGGATGTACAGAGAATGCTCTACGACAGGGCTAGGAGGGAGAGGAGTGAAGGGAGATCGGCGAAGGTAGGTTATCGGAAAATAAAAATAGACGAGAAAATTTGGGTGTGGGACGAGGAGAAAGAGGTGTTGAAGGAAGTGCAGGGGAATTTGTTTCGTAGGAAGTAGGGGGGTGGGGGTAATGCAGGGTAGAGGAGTTGTGAAGGTGCTTTACTGGAACGTAGCAGGGGTAAAGGAGAAGGATGAGAAGTTCTGGAGGTATATCCAGGAATTTGATGTAGTAGGACTGGTAGAGACGTGGGTGGAAAGAAAGGAATGGGATAGAATAGAGCCAAAGCTGCCAAGGGGGTATAGATGGAGACTCCAGGAGGCGGTCAGAGTGAAGAAGAAGGGAAGGGCTAGTGGGGGAATTATAACGGGGGTTAGAGATGGATTAGAGGAAGAAGCTCACGGAGAGGAAGAGGGGGAGGGAGTGCAAATGAGGAAAGTAAAGATAGGAGGGGTAACGGGTAAGTTTGTGATAGTGTACAATAAGGATGGGATGGAAAGAATTAAAGAAAGGGTGGAAGACCTGTTAGGTTAAAGAGAGGAAGGTATTGTGGTACTGGGTGGGGACTTTAACGCGAGGATGGGGAGGCAAGGGGGCCTTTACAAGGAAGGGGAGAGCTTCGAAAGGAATTCGAAGGATAAGTTAATAAATAAGGAGGGGGAGATTCTAAAGGACTGGATGGAGGATAGAGGCTGGGCGGTGGCAAATGGTATGGCAACTGGGGACGAAGAGGGAGAATACACATATGTAGGTAAGGTGGGGGTATCGGTGATAGACTATGTAGTCATGAATATGCAAGGGTGGGAGGAGATGGAGAGATTCGCAGTAGAAGGGAGGGTAGAATCAGACCATCAGCCATTAGGGTTGTGGATAAGGGGAGAGAACGGTGGAAGGCAAGGTGGGGAAGAAGTCTCGATAGGGGAGATGGTGACCTGGACGAGGGAGGCGATCGAGAAGTATCAGGAGCAGTTAGGAAAGGTACGCTTTGAAGGGGAGTCGGTGGAAGAGATATGGGAGGATCTGAAAGAGAAGGTGAAAGGGTGTGTGCAAAAGAAGGTATTTAGAAAGAAGAAGAAAGGAATGGTGAAGCCGTGGTGGGATAGGGAATGTAAAAAGATGAAAAGGAGGGTGAAGAGGAAGTATAAGAAGTGGAAAGAGGGTACTGCGAAAAGGGAGGAGTACGTAGAAATGAGGAAGGGGTTTAGATTGTTGTGTAAGAAGAAAGAACAGTAAAAGGAGAAAGAGCTGGAGGAGGAGTTAGAAAATGTTAAGACAGAGGGGGACGTCTTGAAGATAATAAGTAGGTTTAGGAAGCGTAGAGTAGGGGTAAGCGAGAAGATAGGGAGTGAGGAGTGGAGGGAGTTTTTTAAAGAATCATTTCAGGGCTCGGATTCAAGGAAGAGAGATGATGGGAATAGAAGAACGGGGGAGGCAGAGATGGAGGAGTTGAATGACGAGGAGATAGAGAAACAGATAAGGAAGTTAAGACGGTCAAAATCAGCAGGGCTGGATGGGGTAGAGAACGAAGCCTGGCTGTTTAGTACACAAGAGGTTAGGGAGAGGCTGAAGGAGGTAGTGAAGAAAGTATGGAGGGGGGAGGGATTTCCACGAGGGTGGAAAGAAGGGTTAATAGTGCCTCTGTATAAGAAAGGTGATAGGGATACGCAGGAAAATTATAGGGGGATTACGCTAATGAATACGGCGTATAAAGTATACGCGATGGTGGTGGCGGAGAGGCTGCGGAAGGATGGCGATGGGAAAGGAATATTGCCAGAGACGCAGGCGGGCTTTAGGGCAGGTAGGAGTACTATCGACAATATCTACGTTCTGCAGCACGTGGTGGATAGAGAATTAGCGAAGAAGGGATCGAGAGTGTACGCGTTTTTTGTGGATCTAAAAGGCGCGTTTCCGTCGGTGGATAGGGGGAGGTTGTGGGAGGCGATGGAGGAGAGGGGAGTGGAGAGAGGCCTGATCGAGAGGGTAAGGGAGATATATGAAGAGACCAAAGATAAGGTAAGAGGAGGACAGGGGATTTCGGAGGGATTCTGGATGGATAGGGGGTTAAGACAAGGGTTTTCGCTTAGCCCAACGCTTTTTGTGATTTTAATTGCGGATATTCGATTCTGTGCGTAAAATAGCCTCATGCAGGCTCATTAGCTCGGTGCCTGACGCCACCATTTTTCAAAATAAATGTAACAAATTGTTATATAAAAACAACAGACATGCGTATAAAAAGCAATAAGTAGTAAACTATTTTCTCCCTTTTGTATATAACAGTTCAAAATTACGAGGAAATAGACAAATACATGTTAAAATTTTGACATAAATTCTAGTAAGCGTACAGGAACTGGTCAAGTTTTGTAAAATAAGTCCACAATTGTACTCACGTTGTGCGAAATATTTCAATATATATAAAAAAATGAAGACTCTACTTATCAACAGACTGGAGAGAAAAATTCTCGATAGAGTTGAAGCTGATGTTGACATTTGAACAAAAACATATTATCGTTGATGAAGACTTGTAGATTCTTGAAGTTCAGTTCGAGAACCAGCTGATTTCAATACTCCTGACCCGACCGAAAATTAGCAGTCTGCCGATCGATAAAGTTAAAGAGAGAAAAGACATAGATTCCCTGAGATGGCGATAGTAAGTACAACGCTTACTGAGTCACCGACTCATAAATGATATATGAAGGAAGAGTGAGCGAGAGAGCTCACACAATTAGATTAGACACAAACACAATGATGCAAGGATTACTTGCATGCACACTGTCTTTTCCTCAAATTAAACTTTCCGACTGGAAAATGTATTGAATCCTTCACTAAACTTCAAATTTGCGGCAACGTGAGAAATTGTAAGCCTTCCAGTTTTCGATAGAAAATTATAAGATCACCGCGTTATTCAGTGAATTTAAATGTTAACCGCTATGACGCCATAATACTTCCTGCAAATTCACGACTTTCGCGAACTTTTCGGAACAGTTTTTTGGTCCTTAAGAATCACAAGAACCCGTTTGAGCCCCCAAATGTTAGATTAGACACAAACACAATGGTTCTTTCCATAATCCTTTATAAAATCCTGTGATGTTAAGGGTATTGAGAAGACGACACTTATTTTGGCGGGAAACACTAGTTAAAGTTATCTATTGCAAAATCAGTCAATAATAAATTAATTATAAAAAAACTTCAAATAAACTTTACACTCAATAGTCTCTAAATAGTTCATAATAGTTTTTATTCGTCTGTAAAAATTAAAACTTCCCGGAATTCCCAGAACGATCTGACGCGGTGGTCACTAGGCCGCTTACTGGCGAAAATTATACGCGAATCGCCGCATACACACACACAAAAACGCACATACATATTTTCACAAACAAGCACGTAACCGAATTGTACAGAAGACTGACACACTCTTAACAGAATGTTAATTTAATAATTGAGTTTCGTGATTTTTTGAAGACAATTATTTAATATTTAGATGTAAATGAAAAGTAGAATTTGTGACGGAATGGGACATGTACTGGGGCGAGACGAGACTCTGCTTCTCCGGCTGCCATAACCTTTATTCGGAACAAGCAGAGGTAAGCAACTTGGATTGTACGTGATTTATATTTATGAATAATATCTTCACTGATTACCAATAAGCCCGGTAAATGCTGAAAGATTAGAAATTGGAAATTCGATGATGAAATTAATAGTTTAAAAAAATTTCAGATTTTATTTTCAGTATACATTTTTATGAAGCTTTGATTTTTATTGAAATACAGAGATTAGAACAGTTTGAAAATTTGTACGGATTTAAGATTGTTCTTTTTCCGCCATAAAAGTGTTTATATTTCTGAATATTCATTTTGCACTTGTTAGCAAAATGTGTTCTCATTTTTTCATAATTTTAACATCCTCATGTAGGGGAAGGTTTTTTCGAATCCTTCTGGAGTTCAGGAATTTATTTATGAATTATCTTTTATGAATGGAGCCGTATATAAAAATATATTAAAATTTGTGGAATCTTTTCTAATCTAAATAAATTCTATAATAAATAAATGCTAAACATAGTTAAATACACCTTTAAGGTTAGTAAAATAATTATCAAAAATGTTTCCGCTATCTTATTTCATACTTATTTTTAATTCAAGTCAATATTTTTATTAAATTATTGTCGCAAAAATTAATTGTTATACCTTCGTCATGAACTAAATCAAATTTTACATAATTTAAAAAAATGTTTGTGTTGATAACGATTTATATATAAAAAAAATATACACAGCATTACTTCATACAAAGTAGTATGAAAAATTACTTTTTAAATTAGAAAATAATAAATAATTAAAGCGTCCTATCACACCGCAGTATGTCTCCCGTTCCGCCCAGGCCCGGGCGAGACGGGGCGAAGGCACTCCTTTTTAATTTGTATTTTTGGTTCGTAATTAATTGTTTTAACACATTTAATTCTTTTAATAATTGACTGTAACGGCAGCTTAAAAGCTGATGAATACACTCAATCTACCATCTAGTATGACTATTTAAGTTTAGAATCCTTTCTACTCAAATTTTTGAAGTTTTACGTGTTAAAAAGAATTCTTAGAATATGATTTGGAATTTTAAATTATGAGCAAGTGGTAAAAAACAAGTGCTTGACGTACAAGCTGTAAAATGATGCTAATAATTATTCAAATGTGGTTTTACATTAATAGCCAAACGAACAAACCCTTAGAATGAATAAACCATCCCCCACAGGGTAGAAATATGTCAGAACCGGTATTTACTAAATTTCACACTTGAAAACTTGTAAAGTACAATTTTTGCTTCCTTCAAAAATTTTTATACTTTGAACCTTGTATGCATCATGCAGTTGAATTTCACAGTCCGACTGAGCCATAAAATATTGAATCAAGTTCGGGTAAGTCCATATAAAGAATCAGGTTTCAATTGTTTGGTATGCGGAATTAAATTTATTTTTTGACAGCTTGATTTTTTGCAATAAAATAAACAAGCATTCCGTTCAACAGCGCGTAATAAAATATCAGCATACTCTATACAATAGTTACTATTCCAGAGAATTCCATAAAAGTTTATTACGTGCTTGATTACTTGATTATTACTTGATTCCGTATACGGAACAACTGAAACCTGATTTTTTATACGGAGTTACCCGAAGTTGATTCGACACTGAAAAAATACGGGATCCAAGGAAATGTGTTTCTTTGGTTTCTTTTCATTATACTAAGAATTTGATTATTTCAGTTAAATAAATATTGTTAACAGGCCAAAAAGTCATGCTTTGACCCAAAGATCTCATTTCTTTCTGATATATTTTTTTAACACAAAGAAATATTTATTTGCAATATACGTGAAAATTATTAGGTCAAAGAAATAATTTCTTGGGAGCTAAGAACCTAGTTTCTTTGAATCTATTTTGCACATACTAAGAAATATTTGAAGGGTCCCGGGGCATAAGGGCGTATGTGCCAAATTTCGAAAATGCGTGTGTTTGGCTTAAACAATTGTTTTACCTAACTTATGTGACTCATGTCTCTGTAGAATATTATGGTCCACTGAAAGAAAATAGCTGAGAATCTAGTTTCTTTGAATCTGTTCTTCACATCCTAAGCCACATTTCTTCAGTTCAATGAAATCGATTCTTTGAATTGATAAATACGTTTTTAAATTATGTAATTCATCCGTGTGTGAATCAAGTAATGTAGGTTTCTTTGAGTGAATGAAATATTTTTTCCAGATAAATAATTATTCATCGAATTGAAAAAAACATTTATCCGATGCTAACAGTTGACACGATTATTGTGAGTAAATAATTATATAAATTTAAAAATTAAGCCTGAATCTATATCATTGGAAGAAATCGACGTTCTAATAAACAATCTGCAATTGATTAATTCAAACAAATATTTGTTTGAACAGAGGGAATACTTTTTTTAAAGACATACATTTGCGTTTCGTTGAAAGAATTATTTTTTTTCATCTAACATTTCGCTATATTTGTTTCAACTGTATATTTATTTCAGTGCAAACAACATGTGTTTGAATGAAATGTTCATGAAATCCTTCTGATTTGTAACTTTCAGTCGTTCAGGACAAATGCCGCTAGATGGCGCAGAGTGAATTATCTCACAATAGCGATTAGTTCTCTAGGTTATAAGTTAGCCTTAAATGTTCACCATAGTTGTAATAAAAAGGTGTGATGATCTGGGTATGTCAACTGATACTACTATACTTTCTCTGTTCTCAGGATCAGCACTGACTACTTGAAATGTTCGGAGAATTTTTGTTTAACCCGTTAAAAGAAAATAAGTATTATTATTAAAATAATACTACTTTATAATTATTATTAGTACATTGAAGTTCTGAACATGTGCTACATTTAAATTATTGTATTTCAAATATTAAAAAATTTTTTTAACAATTGTAGTATTTTTGTAGGTCAATGGAATATTTTTTTTAAGTTTAAGCTACATTTATTTATATAAATTACATTTTTACATTCTCATCTAGAGAAGGTATTAGATTTGTGTAAAATTTGACCCCCCCCGGTTTTTGTCAAATGTCCACGTTTTGAGACCCCCTGAACCCAAAAAACAGGTTTTTATGAATGTGTCTGTCTGTATGTATGTCTGTCTGTGAGCACGATAACTTTCGAAAGAATTGACCGATTGGACTGGGCTTTGTTATACTCTTTTAGTCTCTCAAACTAAAGGTCAAGTTCGTTAGCCAGCCATTTTGGATGAAAATTCAAAAAGTGAGGGCATTTTGAAAAATTTTTGGACCGTTTTCTTCAAAATTTGGAAATTATATGTACGGCCGCTTATAGTAATTGAAAATTCAAATATTTTATTCTGATGACATTTTTCGATAAAATGAAAATTTGCAGAGTTACAGCATTTTCAAAATCCAAAAGAAAAAACGAAAATTCATATTTTCAGCCAAACAACGCACGATACGAAAAAAAGTCATGACAAGAAAAGTGTTTTTTTTTGCACGCCCTACAAGATTATTAGAACGACTTTTTGAATTTTCTTGAAAAATCGAAAATTCACATTTTTATTGCACAAGAAATAATGAAAAATCCAAAAAAATCAATTTTACATTCAAAAAAGATCTACAAATTTCTCATGAGTCACTTTTTGATAGGATGTATAGTTTTTGTTTTATTCGTAAAAAATAACATTAACAGAGAAAAAATCGGCCCGATAAGCGGGCACATTCTCATCAAAGCTTTGCTTATTTACTTTATTTTTCATCTCGGGT
>CAKNYM010050090.1:20586-33089 GCA_932195095.1 Andricus curvator
TCAACAAGTGAAATGTTAATCTTTCTTTTTTAATGAGTTTTTCTTGCATGATACGGAGAGGATACGATGTGGATACTATAAGGATACGCTGTACCGTATCCGCTCCGTTCGTTCGGTCCGCCAGGGTTAATTCTGCATTTGCTCCATTTCGCGAAATTTAGGTTCGCCATCATCAAGTCTTCGGATATAAGGAGATACCCGAGAATGCTTCTACGATGTCAGAATTGCGAGAAAAAAAATTAATTAGCGAACGGTTCTCGCCGTTCAAATGCAAGTGGGTTGATATTCAAAAATGTTATTAATTTGAGGATCACGCGAAACCCCCAGTATTTGGTAAGTTTTCTTTCTTTTGTCCTCAAATACTTGGAAAAATATATATATTGAGTCAGTGCCGTACCTATCAAAAAAATTCAAAGTCGGATTTAATCAACACCCTTAATCAAATTCTTATTATTCACTTTTTATTATCAAAGATTGAGAAACGCTGCACTAAACCATGAGGCGAAATGGTTTAAATCGTGGCTAGGCAAGCGACTCTTAATGGAATTATTTAATTTCGAACGATTCCAATTACGAACATTTAAATCATGCTTGCAGTTTGAAATAACTCTCCAAGTTATGAATACATTTCTCAGCCTACTATAGGTAAAAAATGCAACAGGCACATCGTGCAAACCACGGCATGCGCGTTGCTATGAAAAACGCTCAGCACATTTATCGTTTCCAGGCACTTTGACGGAATTTCGATAAGTCCAGAGTCTAAATTTTTCAATAAACTTCTGCTCAATTAGCTTGCACAAAGCGTAATTATAAAATGTCGTTTAACCATTTCTAAAAAATATAATTTACAAAAATATGTTCTTGAATACCTTTTTTTAAAATTATTCGGCTGCGTTATTTAAACTCTAGAGAAACGTCCATTATTTCTCAAAACGGTTAATTTGGGTTTTAAAATACTTATCAATAAAAAGTAGTAAAATGATTTTTTCCAGTGGGTAGGCCTGGAAAGATTGTGCATCAGTGTCAAATGCCTTATAGAAATCGGGTTGAAACCGCGTAGAAACAAACTTCGTTTTTTGTCAATATTTAATTTCTAGTTCTGTTTGCCGGATAGAGACTGGGTAGAATCGAACTTCGGTCTTTGCCAATATTTAATTTCCAGTTCCGTTTGTCGGATAGAGACAGGGCAGGACTAGATAGGGCGTACACCAGTGTCAAATGCCTTTTAGAATTCGGGTAGAAACCGGGTAGAAACAAACTTTGGTCTTTACCAATATTTAATTTCTAGTTCCGTTTGTAGGATAGAGACCTGGTAGAAACGAACTTTGGTCTTTGCCAATATTTATTTTCTGGTTTCGTTTGTTGTATAGAGACTGAGTAGAACTGGCTGGAGCGTACACTAGTGTTAAATGCCGTTTAGAAATCTGGTAGAAACCGGGTAGAAACGAACTTCGGTCTTTGCCAGTATTTAATTTCTGGTTGTTTGTCGGAGAGTGACCGCGTGGGACTGGTTAGGGCGTACACCAGTGTCAAATGGCTCTCAGAAATCGCGTAGAAACCTAGTAGAAACAAACTTCGATCTGTCAATATTCAATTGTTGGTTCCGTTTGTAGAAAGCGGGTAAAAACGAACTTCGGTCTTTCCACATTTTTTAAATTCGGGTTCCGTTTGTTGGATAGAGACCGAGTAGTACTGGCTAGGGCGTACACCAGTGTCAAGTTCCTTTGAGAAATCGCGTAGAAACCGGGTAGAAGCAAACTTTGGTCTTAGCGAATATTTAATTTCTGGTTCCGTTTATTGCATAGAAACGGGTAGCATTAGTTAGAGCGTATACCAGTGTCATATACCCTTTTAGCATCGGGTAGAAACCGGGTGAAACAAACTTCGGTCTTTGTAAATATTAAATTGGTGCTTCTGATTGTCGGATAGAAACCAGGTAGGACCTGTTACGTCGTACACAAGTGTTAAATGCCTTTTAGGAATCGGTTAGAAAAGAACTTCGGTCTCTGACAATATTTAATTTCTGGTTTCGTTTGTCGAATAGAACTGGGTAGCACTGGCTAGGTCGTACACCAGTGTCAAATACCTCTTAATAACCGGGTAGAAACCTTGTAGAAACGAATCTCGGCCATTCCAATATTTAGTTTCCGATTCCGTTTGTTGTTTAGAGATCAAGCAGATCTTATTAGAGCGTACACTAGTGCCAAATGCCTTTTAGGAATCTATTAGAAGCCGAGTAGAAACGAACTTCGGTTTTTGTCAATTTTGAATTACTTTAATAAGAGCCTATTAGGGTTTATAGGGTCTTATTCGCCATAGCATTGGTTGATACATCACTTACTTATTTTGAGGGTGTTTGAGTGAAGAGGGTATTGTTCATTCGGTCACCGACAGCGCGGGGCACAGACAGCACGTGTAGGAGTGAGTTGAAGAGGGCGCATTCAGTGTCTTACAACAGGCCTGTCCAAGTAGGGAAAAAATGCTCATTTTCCAGATCGGAATTTAAACCACCACCGACCTCTACTCATTCAACTTCACGAGAGCGACCACCCCCCAAGCCTCTGGACCTGAGAAGAGGGAAGTAGTGGTGGAACTTGAACAAGTGGCGAATGAGCAGTTTTCCCCTACTTTGACAGGCCTGTCTTACAAGGCAGTAGTCTTACGTAGGTAGTGCTGGTTCCAAGATGGTGGCTGTAGCGCTTGCGCGAGTGAGTGGGAGAGGGCACTTCTAGTGACCGAGAACATGTGGAAGAGGATGCGAGTGAAGAAGTGGGATTTAGTTAGAGCCGCTCTGTTTCTTTCGCTCTGAAAGAAGCCTGTCGAGCTGCTGCATGCCTAGGGGGAGATTATATGGACTGATGGGGGGATGTAAATTCGTAATTTTACTTTCCTTGAGCATAATCGTCTTGATCCAATTCTGGTAAGTCTCCATTGTAGGCTAGGGGGTATAGGGGGGGGGGGCAATACATAGGGAGAGAGGTGTACTGATAGTAGCGCTACGTCGGCGTTCGTTTAAGGTTGCGGGGGAATCGTGACGTCACATGTTTATGTGAGTCAGAGCGAGAGGGAATGGAAAAAGAGATAGATGGGGAAAATGGCAGTTGGTGGAAAGGAGATACGTGGCAGCGAAGTTAGCCAGTATGCCGGCTTATTCACGTCGCGCAAGGTAGAAGAAGAGGGAGTGGGTGGGGGGGGGGGAGGTGCTGGCAAGAGTGTTATACCGACCTTCGTCCAAGGTTGCTGGAGAACGTTGACGTCACGTTTTCATATGAGCAATAGAGAAAGACTGGACAGAGGTAGATGGAAAAAATGGCGGTTAGCGGGTGGGGGATACGTGAAGCAATGTCAGCCAGTATGCCGGCTAATCGACGCCGCGTGGAGAAGGAGTGATGGAGAGAGACTTATGGGCATGGATGTTACGTCAGCTGTTGTCTGAGTGAGAGAAAGCTGCCGTGAGTTCCGGTAGTGCGATAGAGACAGATGCCTTAAGCTGGAGAGGGCCTTAGAAGTGACGTTTGGAGATGGAAGGTGGTGGATAGAGATGCCTAGGGAACTAGAACGACTCAGGGTGATATCCAGTATGCTGGCTATCGGATTGGGGGAGGAAGAAGGAAGGGATGCACCGGAATACCGAGATCTGTCGCGACAGCCAGTATGCTGGCTGTCTGACGGAGTAAGGAAGAGGGAGAGAGAGAGAGAGAGTCGCTCGTTAAGCGAGATCGTCTTGTGGTCGCAGTCAGTATGCCGGCTGTGCCGCGTTTAACTAAAAGTATAGTAATCGTTCAGAGAGGGCAAAAATTTACCATTATTTTGTAGAGTATCCTTTATTAATCATAGACTGCACATAATTAATGATAATAGCTCAGGGCTTTCAATCTGGATACCAGGCTGTTTTGCTGCTGCCTAGAATATCAAGCTGCAGCAGACAAGAAGTTCTGACACTTGGCTTTAAAGCTTTATTACTCGGCGACAAAAAATCGCAAAATTTTGAGTCAAAGACCGAAACATTCTTCAACATTATACTTGTAAAATGATGTCAGTTTGATTTTCGCCCAACATTTTTTGTCTTTCCTGTTTGAAAATGAATGAATTGATACGTTTTACCTGTATATGTAACGCCCGCAAGTTTTACCTGTGCGAATGATTGCAAATACTCAAGTCGTCTCATGTATATATATTTTAATTAAAGCCGATTTTGATTATAATTCTACGAAATCTCGATCACGCACACATATCCTGTACTCATGCTGACGGCATTGTTTATAGTATAAGATGACAAGAGTAGGAGGTCGATTTTGTATGGTGTACGCTGTAGAACGAACAGTCGTATCAGAAGTACAAGTTAGTCATGTATCAAACCTCACACGATACGCACGCCACTCTGTTATATTTCCCATAAATACATTTCACATTATTCCATCATTTATTCAAATTATCCATTTTACAATTGAGATTCGGTTGAAATTTATTCACGTTATTTACCAATACGTTAAAATAATTAAACGTAAATTCGTAACTAGTCTTTGCGGATTAGTTTCGCGGAGTTGTATCATCGGACACAGAACACGGTCCTTCGAGCCGGATGGCTAAATTTTAGTCTTTACATAGTGATTGTTAACGCACTTGAAAACAATTGTGAAGAAGTGATTGTTAACGAACTTGAAAACAATTGTGAAGATTGAACTCTGGTACAACATTGTTTCATTGTGATACTGCTGTACATACAATAAAAAATTTGTGAAGTTTACTGAGACTCTGAAAATCGTCAAAAAGCGCGAAGATTCTGCGTGCAAGTACGCCGAGATTGCATCATCGCATCGTAGCGACAAGCAGTGGTACGCTTGAGAACCCTTGCTCCCATCATTCTACACGCACCAAACGTTAATGCGTTCTCGGTCATTGCGAGAATTCTATACGAAAATTGGTACGTGCTTTTTGGAATCACAAACGCATTCGTGTGAATTCGAGTTCAATTATTGCCTCTACCCAAAATTACGACCGAAAGTACTGAGAATTAGGTTCATTCGATGAGTTTGTAACTAACAAGGGGACCTTTAGGTATGCTTTTTTTTGTTTGAATTGATACTCTCCTCAATGAAAGGTACGTACCAGAGGTTTTCTGAGAAAAATCAAGAAGACGCAATTTTGAGCCATTTTCGAGAAAATGCATTTTAAAAATTGCGAACAGATGGTCATCGAGCCGCTGTAAAAGTATTTCGAAGCGTCGGTAGCTTCCTGGTAAAACGCTCGGCTGATAGCCCCAAGGTTGGGCGTACGACTCTCGCTATCCTTACATTTTTTTTCTTCATCAAAATGCTTGTTTATTCCATTTTTGAATAAAATTTACTAAAATGATACAATTCAATGATTATTTATTCCTTATTAAAAACAAAACAACTGTGTTTATCTTATGTTTACTATCACTCGTTTGGACAATTGTGCATTTTATTAGAATGCTTTATTCTTCAATAGTTTCTAGTATTTATATTTTTAAATTAAATTAGGAACAAAGTGTTTCAAATGATGAAGCTGGACGATAAAGGTTTATCGAATTGCACCACCAGAGTAATTCCGACAAAGTGTACTCCTTTGGTACAACCTTGTGATGTTTATTTTTACAGGCAAGTAAAAAATCTCATAAAGCGTCTTCAAAACTGTTCTTACTTGATTGAACATGATCGCGAAATAAATTTCCGTGAGGATAGTATAAAAATACATTCAATTGTTCACCATCAATTATCTTCTCCGATATTTGGTAATAGGTTGAATTATGCTTGGTATGCTTCGAACCTCTGTGATGATAGGAAAACTTATGAATGTGAATGAAGTATGCTTTCCCATCAATGTTCTGAAAAAACCATGTAAACGTAAAAAATCTGCGTCTATTAGATGTGTCAGATGTCGCGAAACTTTTTGTTTTTCTTGCTTTTATTACCAGTATCACTCTGGTTCGTGCGCGATACTACATAATCCTAATGACATAAATAATAATAGTTAAGAATAAAGTTAAGCGTAAAAAAGTAAATGCCTTAAAGATAATTGGCTATTATTTATGTGTTTTTTTTTGTAGTTTGCGGAAAACATTTTAATTTTCTATTTATTGTTTGAAACACTTTGTTCCTGCTTTAATTTAAAAACATAAGTACTAGAAACTATTGAGGAATAAAGAATTTTAATGAAATGCACAATTGTCCAAACGAGTGATAATAAAAATACAATAATCATTAAATGGTATAATTTTATTAAATGTTGTTAAAAAATAGAATAAAGAAGCATTTTGATAAAGAAAAAAAATAGTATGGTTAGCGATAATCGAACGCGCAACCTTGCGGCTATCAGCCGACTGCTCTACCAGGGAGCTACCGACGCTTCGAAATAATTTTACACCAACTCGATGACCATCTGTCCGAAATTTTTAAAATGCATTTTTCTCGAAAATGGGTCAAAATTTCGTCTTTTTGATTTTTCTCAGAAAACCTCTGGTACGTACCTTTCATTGAGGAGAGTATCAATTCAAACAAAAAAAAAGCATACCTAAAGGTCCCCTTGTAAGTACAACAGAGAGACAGACGTGATAGAATTGCAATTGAGATTGCAAAGATTGACGACAGTTTTTGAAAAATTTGATTCTATCTGTGCCAATTTAGACGTGTTAGATGAATCGGTTGCAAGCGAAAGTGAAAGGTTCGCGGTATTGAATAATTATTTTTTAACAACTAGTAAAGCACAAATTCTCATTTCACAAGCTCCTTCTCAAGAAGTAAATCAAATAGTTCACCTTGGCGGATTGACTACCACGGGTGCGACTATCTCTCAGGGCGGACAAAGCACGTCCGGCGCGGGTGCGACTATCTCTCAAGGCGGACAAAGCACGCCGGGCGCGTTAAAACGAAAATTGAAGCTTCCGCAAGCGTCCATTCCCTCTTTTGATGGAAAACTTGAAAATTGGCTTTCTTTCAAAAATTCGTTTGTAGAGCTTATCGATGAGTATGATGACCTTAAAAATGTTGAAAAATTGCAGTACTTGCAATCTGCTTTACGTAGCGAAGCATTGCAAAAAATTGAAGTTTTTTCGGTTTCGGGAGAAAACTACATGAAAGCGTGGGATATTTTGAAAAGAGTTTATGAAAATCGACCTTTGCGCATAGCAAGATCTTTGTCGTTACTTTTGAATTTACTAAAACAAGAAAAAGACAATCTGAAAAGTCTTGAAGTTCTCGCAGACAAAGCGATCTTGAATGTCGAGTCGTTGGATAGCTTAGGCGTCAAATTGCCCAAAAAAATCGTCGTTCAAATTTTATAAGAGAGATTTTCGCCTATTACACGTTTGGGTTAGGAAAAAACGTTAAAATTCGACGAATTTCCAACTCTTGAGATGGTGACCGAGTTCATGTATCAAGGCGCAGTGTTACAATCGATACCGAAGTTTCGGGCTTCTACTGATGGGCAAAACAATGATGCTCCACATCCTAAGGTGCGAAACATAGATAACAAAAATTCTCCACGATCTTTTGCTACGAAGAATAAGAAATGTTTAGCTTGTTCCAATGAACAATTCGCGTTATACCAGTGTCAACAATTCAAAGAAATGTCAGTTAATGATAGAGTCAAAATGATAAAAGATGCAAAATTCTGTATCAATTGCATGAGAAATCACGGAAAATCGGAATGCAGATTCGGTAATTGTAAGACGTGCGGCAAGAAACACAACACTCAATTCCATTATCCGAAAACGACAAAGAGCGGAAATAAAACCGACGAAAATTCTGAGAAATCAGCATGACTAGAGACTAAGCAATCGAGTATCGGCCTTTGTTTTCGACCACTATATTTACGTTTGATTTAATGACGAAGGCCTTAGTGAGAACGGCCGACAAAGACGGTAATCTTATAACGTGCAGAGCGTTACTCGATACGTGCTCCACAACGAATTTGATTACAGAAAGATTGATAAAAATACTAAAGTGGTCTAAAACGCGTTGTTCATTGACAATCGTTGCAATGTACAGTTAAGCTACTGATGCAAATTATTTTACTAGAATCACGTTCAAGTTAATGCATTCAGAATTTACAAAATCACTAGTATTATTCATAGTACCTGACATAGTTGATTCAGTTCCGAGCGAAACATTTTCCAGAGAAAATTTCAATATTCCGAAAAATATAAAATTAGCTGATCCCAATTTTTACCAAACGTCGAGTGTTGATTTGCTCATTGCCTCCGGTCCAACATTGTCGATGTTTTGCACAGGTAAAATTAAGTTCGATGAGAACGATGATTTGATTCTGCAAAAAACTAGACTGAGTTGAATAATCGGCGGACATTTGAATTTTAATAACAAAAGAAAGAAATCGCAATGCATGTTGATGGATTTGAATTTCGATCTTGAAAAGTGTTGGAATGTAGAAGAAATTCTTCCCGTAAAGACAAAACGGTCAAGCGATGAATTACGATGCGAAAAAATATTCACCGATCACGTTACACGAGACGAAAATGGCAGATATATTGTTCCACTGCTTTTTAAAGAGAAATTTGAATTAGGTGAATCGCGAGCAATAGCTTTAAAACGATTGCTTTCTTTACAAAGAAAATTTAATACCAATAAGGATTTTGCAAAACGATACGAAAAAGAAATGAACGAGTACATAAACGCTTCTCACATGACTTTAATAGAAAAAAAAAATGGAAATTCTGACGGTTTTTACATTCCTCATCTTCCGGCAATAATGAAATCGAGTATCACGACAGATTCCAGAATTGTATTTGATGCATCAACCAAATCGATGAATGGTAAGTCATTAAATGATTGTCAAATAGCCAGTTCACAATTCAAGACGATTTGTTTACCATTCTATTACGATTTCGTAAACACACGTATGTTTTAATTGGAGATATCGAAAAAAAAAATGTTTAAACAATTTTGGGTACGGTTAGAAGACAGAAAATTTCTTAAAACGCTTTGGCTATTAAATGGCGAAATACGTGAATGGATATTAAATACCGTCACGCTCGGTCTCACGTCAGCGCCTTATTTAGCTATACGATGTTTACATCAACTCGCTGATGACGAAGGAAATCGATTTCCGTTATCTGCAAGAATTCCTAAACAAGGTATGTATGTAGACAATATGTTGACTGGCGCCGATACGCAAGAAGAAGCACGTGAAATTTGTCGACAAATGATAGGCATTTTAAGTACGGCTTGTTTAAATATGCGTTAGTGGGCATCAAATGACAAAAGTGTACTCGATGGTGTTGCCGAACAAAATTTAGATGTAAATTTTGATCTCGATCAGGATAATACTTTGAAAACGTTAGGGATCTACTGGAAAGGAAAAAACGATACTTTTATATGTGAAATCCGAAATATCGAAATTGAAGAAAAAATCACAAGGCGCAGGATATTGTCAGATATAGCGAAAATTTTTGATCCTCTAGGTCTAATCGGTCCTATCATATTTTATGCAAAAAAGATAATGCAAGATATTTGGCAAGCGAAAACGGAGTAGGACGAGTCGGTAAATAGCCATATTCATCACGCTTGGAGTAAATTTTGCACACAGTTGAATTCAATCTAGAATATTACTTTCAAACGACAAATTGTATCTCGTAATGCGAAGAAAATCGAACTACACGGCTTCTGTGATACGAGTCAAGTCGGATACGGTGCTTGCATATACTTAAGATCGATGATTCATGACGGCGCTTACAGTGTTGTATTGATATGCTCGAAATCACACGTCGCACCATTAAAAAAGAGAACTATACCGCGACTCGAGCTGTGCGCTATAAAACTTCTTTTTTCATTTGTATCAACAAGTGATAGACGCAATGAAGCTAGATATTGGGGAGACTTATTTTTGGTCAGATTCGACAATTGCACTAAATTGGATCAAAATGCAACCTAACTTATTACAAGTTTTTTTTTGTTAATCGCGTAGCTGATATCTAAGCCGAAATTAACGTCGAAAAGTGGAATTATATTCGCTCTAATGACAACCCGGCTGACGCGTTATCGCGAGGCCAGTTGCCACTCGATTATTTGAAAAACACGATGTGGCTGAAAGGCCCTTCATGGCTTCAACTCGATAAGGAATCATGACCTGAATTACACATACCGGGTATAAAAAATCTGCCGGAAAGACGTAAAGCTAAAGTTTTTTTCGTAAATATATATAAGACGCATTTTTTAAATGTTTTCAAGAACTTTTCTTCATTTTTGAAGCTAACCCGAGTTATCGCTATAGTTTTACGCTGGTGTAAAAAATATCGCGAAAAAGGCATTTTGGAAGTACACGAATTGAATAGAGCTGAAAATATCGTTATTAAAATAGTACATGAGTCAATTTTCAATAACGAAATCAGAAGTCTTAGAAAGAACGAGTCACTGTCGGAGAAAAATAAATTAGCTTCTTTAGTTCTATTTCTCGACGAGAACGATATTGTACGAGTTGGCGGCAGATTACACAAAGCTTTACTCTATTATTCAACACGACATCAGATTGTGTTGCCGCGTAATAATCATATTACCGATGTGTTGATCCGTCGTTATCACATTCCGAATCATCATTCGGGTATACAGAGTACACTTTGCGCTATGGGCGTAAAATTTTGGCCACTTAACGGCCGATGTCAAGAGAGAGCTTGCATACACAAATGCGTAAAATGTTTTCGAGCGAAACCGTGCTAGGCTGATTACAAGATGGGTAATCTTCCAAATATTCGTATACGTGAAGAGCGAGCTTTTAATCACGTCGGTGTAGACTATTGCGGACCTTTTTACATAAAAGAAAAAAGATACAGAAAAAAAGTGTTTCTGAAATCGTATGCATCAATTTTCGTATGCATGGTAACAAAAGCGATACATATCGAGGTTGTAGAAGATATGACGACGGATGCGTTTCTTGGAACTCTAAGACGTTTTGTTGCGAGACGAGGTATACCACAGACGATAAATTCGGATAACGACATGAATTTTCAAAGTGCCAATAAAACGTTAAAAAAACACGATTTCAGTAACGATAAGAAAATCGAATGGCATTTCATTCCCCCAAACGCACCGAATAACGGCGGTTTGTGGGAAGCTGCAGTGAAGCAGTTAAAACACCATTCTAAACGCGTTGCATACGATAAACGTTTCATTTTCGTCGAGTTTTAGCATTTTTTAATCGGTAATTCCATGAAAGGCATACCAGAATGCTATTACAAAACGATACCTTCAAATCGTTTGAATGCGTGGGAGAATATTAGCAAAATCAAACAATCGTTTTGGACACGCCGGCGCAAAGAATATTTGACAAGTTTGAACATTCGTGCTAATAAAAAGGTTAATGATTCATGTTTAACAGTAGGTATGATGGTTTTAATCAAAGAAGACAAAGTACCACCCATGGTCTGGCACATCGGCAGAATCACAGAACTGCAACAGCTGAAGACGGTATCACAAGAACTGTTATCGTTTAACACAAAAAATGGTCATAACAAATAATTTATTGTCAAGCATATTTTTATATATGTATACGTCATCAATTATGTATCTCATATTGATCTATATGTATTAATGTCATTTTTATTTTATATGTGTTGAAATGTAATGTCAGTTTGTTCTCAATCTAAAAATACTGCGCAATTTTTGGAAAGAATTTCTTTCGTCAACAGCTTCAAGGTTATTGTAACGACGCATCACATTTTTCGTTGCAAAAATTATATCCCGAACGTGTCGATTATACTGTAGAACGTTCTAGAAGATTGTTGCATCATAGTACATAAGTAGGCTGCGTTCTAACTCAAGATACCTACCTTACCGACATCGAGAAGATTCTAGTTGTAGTGGTTCTTCGTGTCCGTGCTAAATTTTTCTTGAAAGTGGTTCATGTCCGTGCTAAGCTTCTAGAACATTCTCGGGGGTCCTGATGACGTCATCGTACATTCCTACCTTACCGAAATTGATACAAGAGGGGTACTGAACCTACTTTACCAACATCGAGAACATTCTGCAGCTGTCGTCAGAAAATAATATTGCGCAATTCTGAATTCATAAAGCTTCAAGGTTACTTCTTATCTCAAGAATGCCGCGTAAATACTTTCAAGGTTATATTTTGCTTTGTCCTGGCAATTTCTACTGCGTAATATAGTTATTGCAAGAAAAACAAGGAATATTTATCGCGTTTCTAACTCAAAAAGTAAGACGGAGTCTGGATTTTGCGTTGCAAAAAAAATTATGTCCCAAACGTGTCGATTATAGTGTAGAACGTTCTAGAAGATTGTTGTATCACATGATGCAATATTGTGCAATGTTGAGAAACGAATTTTACGTGTTTCTACGTATGAAACATTGTTGCATCATATGATGCAATATTGTGCAATGTCGCGAAACGAATTTTACGTGTTTCTAGATGTAGAACATTGTTGCATCATATGATGCAATATTGCGCAACGTCACGAAAATGAATGTTACGTGTTTCTACGTATAGAACATTGTTGCATCATATGATGCAATAGT
>CAKNYM010050090.1:33343-53633 GCA_932195095.1 Andricus curvator
ATAGTGTGCAATGACACGAAACGAATTTTACGTGTTTCTACGTATAGAACATTGTTGCATCATATCATGCAATAGTGTGCAATGACACGAAACTAATTTTACGTGTTTCTACGTATAAAAAATTGTTGCATCATATGATGCAATATTATGCAATTTCACGAAATCGAATTTCACGTGTTTTCTAGATGTAGAACGTTCTAGAACATTGTTCCATCACATGATGCAATATTGCACAATTTCGGGAAATGAATTTTACGTGTTTCCAGATGAATCGATTATAATGTTGAACTTTCTAGAACAATGTTGCATCATATAATATTGTGCAATTTGGGAAACCAATTTTACGTATTTCTAGGTGTATCGATTATAACGCTTCTTCATGTCATACAATACAACAACAACACTTGAGATGAGGTCACATGCCTTTTTTATTTACAGATATATGCTTGTTTTTCAGCACCTTTTTCATCTCTTATTTAAAAAGGTCAGTTTTGCCTATTACAAGTTGAAGTTTTAAAATATAAAAAAAGCGGAATAAAACATAAATATAATAAAATATTTCAAAATTGCAATCATCCACTAAAGCTACTGTATTAGTAGATGAGTAAGGCTGGGTTCTGACCCAAAAAGGTAGACGGAGTCTGGATGCGCATTATAACACGGACTCTGGATCTCACTTTTGAGTCACTTTTACAAGATGGACTCTGGATATGTACGTATTCTCGAAGGATCCTGATGACATCATATAATAATATTGCACAATTATAAGAACCGAATTCATGTAAACAGCGTCAAGGTTATTTCTTATCTCAATTGAACAATTCATGTAAATACATTTAAGCTTATATTTTGTTTCCCTATAGATAAACATTCATTTAATATGCAAAAGATGCAGGTGTACAGGTGAAATTTGATATGGAGGGCCATGTATGACATCCTGTTTTGTCTATATAAATTTGATTTATTGCCTCCTTATAGATAATACTTTTAACTAGAAATTCCTGCCTTTATTTATTTAGTGCACATTCAACTCGTGAAGAACATTCTGCAGTTTACACGGAGAGACTTTTGATATCAATATTTGTTTCACTCTGTATCTATAATTAAAATAAAATGTAAGAATTTAGGGATAATCGGGGTTAATCAAAAACAAAAGTCAGTAATTTTAACATAAAAAAATCGATATCTCGAAAACTATTCGAGATATCGATTTAAAAATTTCAGATTCGTGTTTCTCGCCAAAAATCCTATAGGAATCCACATTAAAACTTTGTCGCCACGGATATCGTAATCTCCCCCAATAATTTACACATATATGTAAAATAGAAGCTTTTTACACTTTTCAATTTAAAATGTTGGTGCAATTGCAGAATAGGGGCGTCACCTCTGTTTTGGCTGGAAAAAAAAAAATTTTCGGCAACAAACTATTAGAATCTTTAATTGGACAATAAATGAAGCGATTTGATAAGGGAAAAGTTTTAAATTATTGTTACTTTTGTCACTACGATGTCTCAAATATGGGTCTGTCACGATATGAGACGAAAGGGCCCTTGGCTATCGATGGCAATCGATAGTCACAAAAATAGATCGACAAACACGTAAAATATAGATATATAATGGTCACAAAAATAATGTTGAATAAATCCCTACCCATTTCCAACGTCTTGTGGGGGCGGGAAGGCACCCCTTAGACTGGTCACAAAAATAATGTTGGTCAAATCCCTACCCCTTTCCAACGTCCAGTCTCCTCTTGTCACAAGTGACAGCTGATGTGCGTGAAAGTCTCCTTTTTGTCGACATAATACCTTATGTCGGCATAAAAAAATATCTAAATATATTTTGATTAATTAAAAACAATTTGATTTCAATTATTTACAGCGTTTCTGGCCGTACGGATGTTTAAAAACACCTAAACTTTAAGTTAAATATGATAATTCCGGTATCGTGACAGACCCATATTTGAGACATCGTAGTAACAAAAGTAACAATAATTTTGAACGTTTTCCTGATCAAATCGCTTCATTTATCGTTCAATTACACATTCCAATAGTTTGTTGCTGGAGAAAAAATTTTTCCCAGATAAAACAGAGGTGACGCCCCTATTCTGCAATCTAACCAAAATGTTCAATTAAGTGCAATTAAACTGCAAAACTTAATTTTTTACACTTTTATAAATTGAACAGTTCAAAGATTTCTGGTTGAAAAATATAAATTCACGCTATCGTTTTAAATGCTCTAAATTAAAACTAATCCTCTATTTCAATTCGCATTAATAAAAATTTTAAAAAATGAAACATATCCCTCTTCGAACTCAATAAAAACGTTCAAAATAAAATAAGTGCCTCTTCCTATTTAGAAAAACTTGAAAACACAACTTTCCTCCCTTCCAGTTCTATAAGAATCATAAAAATAACAAAATGTCCCTCTTTCAATTCAGAAAAAATTGAAAATCAAAATTTCCTCCCCTCCTATTCAATAAAAATATATTTGTTACATTATCCTATTCCCATTCAGAAACAAATAAAAAAATCTTTCCTTAAACACAATAAAAATCTAGAAAAGAAAAAAACTCTTGCAATTGGGAAAACAATTAAATACCAAAATTTATTTATTTATTTTAATTTTGGACGTTTCAAATTGATAATTTTCAATTATTATTTAACGTTACAATAAAAATTGTAACGTTGAAAGTTTAAATTTTTACCATTCAAGGCTTCCTGTTTCAAATAATTCAGTTTCAAATTGTTTAGTTTTGAATATATGATTTATAATTGCTCATTTTGAAATTTTTGTAATTAAAAAATGTCTAACTGAATGGGTTGAAAATTTATTATTTTAGACAGAAACAATATTTGAATAGGATTTTAAATTGAATAAAAGCGTGTAATTATGAATATATTAATTTTAAGTTATTTTCACATTGAAAATAATTTATAAAGTTTCAATCAGACATTTCAATTTGGTTAATTGTTAAGGCTTTCGTATCAAAAAAGTTGAATTTCAAACGTTAAAATTTGCAAATTGTTTAATTTTGAACAGGTTTAGAATCGTATTGTAAAATAATTATTGTACAATTTTTAACACTCGAACTACAGTTCAGTTTTAAAAATCATTAATTAATTTATATTTACAGTTGATCAACTTAAAACGTTATTACAAACAATTTTAAATTTCAAACGCTTTTAATTTTGTGTTCTTAAAGTCTTCAAAGCTGAATTTTTAAATTATTTCAATTAAAAATTTACGTTTAAAAATGAAGACATAAAATGGAAAAATTTTAAAGTAAAAGATTTTAGAATTAAGCGTTATAAACTGTGTTAACGAATTAATGACGGACTGGCGTGGGGTAGCGAAGGAATCACGTTTGCTCATGGTAAAGTCGACGAAAAAGGAAACAAGACAATTCATCACCGTTATTACTGAAAACTTCCAAATACCTTTTGTCGAGTTAATCCAAAATACGGGTCCCTGAGCCTATCCAACAAGGCGCTCCTTCTGTACCCAAAAAAGGTTTTGGTTTGTTTGAGAAAATTGGCACAGATGTAGCCTCCGGAAGCTACAACCACGATCGTTCACCAAACGATCGATCCCGACGCGACCGGAAGCAATACGTCATCCGACTCGTCACTTCCCACAACACCAGAAGATGATCGAGTCGGGAAATCACTAATCAAGGAATCGAAAGAATGAATAAAACACTGACTTTACTTGAAGGGCTCAAATACCTGAATTGCCTAGAAGAAACACACTTGATTAAAATCGTTGCAACAACCGATAATGTCTACACTCGCCTACACCTTGATAGCAACTGAATAGCCCGGAAAAGCTCCCAAAACTCAACAAGGGAGCTTCACGCCACTACCTGAGTCCCCACTCTCACGAAAAGGAAAGCGCCTGAAACTCAAAGAACAGAGAGAGACCTTCAAGGAGAATGAGCATTGGGCGAAAACAATTTGATTACCAATGAGACCTTGAAGGTCACTCAAACAAGAATAACAACATCAAATAAATTATTAACAAACTGAATGATGTAGTAATTGAAACAGTTAACTGAACTCAACATTAAAAAAAAAAGTTGAAATCGAACTTATTTTTAATTGAATTATATCATGTGATATGATATTTGTGATATTCTAAGTGATTTCATAGATTGTTCTTCTAAGAATTTGTAAAATTCCCTGTAAAAAAATAAATTCACTGCCATTTCTCGATTTTTTTCTGGTCTCAAAAAATTCCTGGTCATTTCCCGGTTTTTCGTCGAGCGGCCACCCCGTAAGTGATAAGTTCACAAAGCTTCAGATGTAGATTATTGGGGAGATAAAATCCAGTAAATGGTAGTGTTATTTGACGAAAAATGTTGTTATAGGATTATCTCCTTCGGAACTTAGACACTGAAAAAGTATTTTTTGCAACACCCACCTCGAAAGTACTCCGTTCCATGTAGCTAAATTATATGCAAAGTGACTCATTCCGGATAACAATGCCGGAATAATATTGGCGCATGCGCAGTTCGATTCTTATAAACTTTCCACATCAGCGGAATGTACGCGCATGCGCACTTTGCAGATAAGCAACTTTCCGCATCGCGACAATTCGGGGGCAACGTAGCAACAGCAGCGCTCAGTGTCCAAGCGAACAGCTGATGACAGGTGCGAGGTTATAGTCGACGTGTTTAGAGTACAAGTGAAATTTTCCTTCTCATTGTCAACATAAGACGGACTTAAATAAAGATTCGAATCCAACTGGTGAAGAGTGTACTCCACCAGATAGCATATTAGTTATTTTCATATATTTCGATTTAATTTAATTAAAATTTCGTATTTTTAGAATTTGTTTTCGTTCCGCTGAGGGTTTCACCGCTTACCCCCCACGCAACTGTAAATATTCTTCCTTTGTCTTTCTCTCAGTACAACTTTCTCGGAAGGTTGTTGCAAAAAATAGCGTGTGATACACGTGCGCACAGGCAATCGCTGACTCGTGTGATTTCAGCATTCGCCTTCAGCTCTTCGCACTCGTCCTCGTTTTCGCACTCGCTTTGCACTCGCTTCGCTCGTGCGCTAACCTCCGACTCGTGTTTCGAGCCTCCGGCTCATGCTGACAAATATATATACACTCGTTGGCAATCGCCTACTTTGCGCACTTGTATCACAAATAGCTATTATTGAAAATATTAATATGTTAAATATGCTCTGAATTTTAACTTGCTATGAAAATAATAAAAAAAACTGTATAAAAAAATGAGGAAGCTCATTTTTCTTTCAGGCTCAAGAGGGGTTCAGTTCAATATGTTAAACGCATTTTTCGTTAAAAGTTGGATTTTTTTAGTAGTAATTATAATTTTCCTAAAAGCTTGTACCATTAACAAATTTCTTGTTCTTCTATAAAGTTACTTTCATAATTTAAAGAACATCATTATTTGATTTTATTTTTAAAAATTATATCTTTCCTACACAGTTATATATATTTACAAGGACAGAGGAAAAGATTATTTATAATTAACTCGCGTAATTGTTGTATACTTATTATAGTGGCATAGAAAATATCCTTATTTGTTCTTATAAAATGGCTCGATCCCCTAAAAATTGTTCCTTTTCATGTCAAAATGTCTCCCGAATATTGGCAGAATTAAAAAAATATATTTGCTTATGCACCGAAATAAAAGAATCCATTAATAGTGGTAATTAAAAAAGCAATTTTGTGCAAAAATAGACTTGAGAGATCCCCAAATATATATTTTTCAATAATGCCAATTTTCAGGGGGCATTTTGACACCAAAAGGAACAATTTTTAGGGCAGCTATTTTGGGAGGAAAATAAAGCCTTTTTTTGGACGACTCTTTATTTATTCCTATTTTTTACCACTTTTAATAAACTCAGGTAATTACAATTTAACCATCCACAGAAATGCTTATCGAAAGGGTTTTTTAAAAGTATTATGTAATACTTTGAAGGGATGTAGGATCAGAATTGCTCTAAAAAATACGATACTTAATACTTGAGTGTCTCCTTATTCAGGAAAATTGTACCTTGAAAAAATCTATAGATACCTGGAAAAAACTGGGATTGTCAGGGATTTTTTTTTACAGAATTTGAGTAGACGCCGTGAGATAATTCTAAAGATAATATTTTGTAATATTTGTATTGATATTGAGCTGATAATTACTTTTACATTTTCCAACATAAAAAAAACTAAAACTGCAAAACTGTCGCTTCGTTTTAAAAAACAAATTTTTCAATTAATTCTGTCACTTTCTGTAATTATAGGTATACGAAATTAATAAGTCGCTGCATAGATTTACTTCCTTATTACTCTGCTTTTAATTTTGTGTTTCAAATTTTGAAATAATTCTGAAGCAATCTTTCAATTCAGATCTTAAGTTTCTGAAAACAAATTTTTCTTGCAAATGTTCGTCGCGTTAATAGTTTATTTTCCCTTTGATGATGATCATTTCCGATTGAATAATTTAATGATAAATATTTGGTAAAGTCCGGGGCACCTGAAATTTTTGACCCAGCACTATTAGTTTCTCACAAGTAGCGATACGTTTCACTGGTTAGTATATAAGGGCAGAAAGAATCATAAGTCCCAGCGTAATGCGTGCCATTTATAGATAAAAGATAGGTTTATGTATGCGTATTAGGTATTAATATAGGATTCGTAAACAAACCACACTGTAGCGAGCGATTGACGTCCAAGCATACACAAATATATATATATATATATATATATATATATAATTTAAAAAAAAAATTAAACAACCACCGCAGGGTCCCACTAAGAGCAACTGCCATCCGACAAAATGTCAATAGCCCCCAGTAGCACCGCGGTAAATCACACCTATGGCCACGTCTCACAACCGTGAGATGGGTGGTCATAGGCAACGACAAAATCACAACGACAGGCCGGCGAAACCCTCGTGTGTCTTGAGGACACGAAGCGACCCAAGGATGACAGCTTTCTGCATCCATCTCGCAAGTGCCTTGGCATATTTTTGGCACGCGGGTATTGCTTTAAGGTTACGAACCAGTGATAGTTTCGCACCTCCGAGAGCACCTATCACAAGGACAATTACTTGTACCGAATATTTTGGGTACAGTCGTTGTAGCTCTCTTTTAAGGTCTTGATACCTCTCCTCTTTTTCTTTCTCCTTTGCAGTGATGTTGTATTCGGACGGAGCCGAGAATTCGATCACGAATATAGTTCGTTTCTCGAAGTCTTGAAGAACAATGTCAGGCCTCGAGTGCGCAACGGAGACTGCTGCCCGAAAATCGTAGTTTCAGAAAATTTGGCACTTCTCGTTTCGGACAATCGACTCTATCTCTTTTGGAGCGTTCGGCAGGGCAGGGTCGCGGCCAACACCGTAAGAGCGACAAATATGGTAATAAAGCACTCTTAGGGCCGCATTATGTCTATAGATATACGTCGTTCCCGCGTGGGTCGGACACCCTGATAGTATGTGTTCTAGGTACTCAGCGTGTGCATGACATGCTCTGCACCTATCACTGGGAACTTCTTGACATAAAATGCGCTCACGGTGTGCTAAGGTGGAAATAACACCGTCCTGGCATGCGAAAATAAAACCCTCTGTACCTGAATTAAGCCCTGATGATTTGAGGAAAGCAAAAGTTTGCTCCTTCGACAAGGACTGTTTTTCTACATTTCTCTGAAAGTTTCCGTGCATTTTCTTGTCGAGTAGTTCTTGGTGAAAATTTGCAACCTCTGCTTTCTTCACTTTGGTTTTTAGAAGTGAAGCATCTAGATGAAGTAATGCACTTTCCTCACTTCTGATGTTAAAATTCAGGCCAAGAGTCTCGGCCGCTTGCTCCGCGGCTTTGTAAAGGAACGCTCCTTCGCCATTCATCTCGTGGTTCCTGAGCATCTTTAGGAGATGATCTCTGCCATTCGCAACGATGTAAGCTGTACTTAGAAAAATCCGGTTATGAAGACACTGGAGATTCAGAAGTCCGCGTCCACCTTGATGGCGTGAAATATATAATCGCGGAACTGACGAATTGATATGCAAGCTTTTATGCATATGCATGACCTTACGTGTAATTACATCAAGGGCCTTAAGCTCGTTCTTCGTCCATTGTACTACCCCAAACGAGTAGAGTAGAACCGGGACGGCAAGCATGTTAGTCGCAGATACTTTGTTCAACGCCGACAGATTGGAAGACCAAATCTGTCGAAGAAGATGCTTGTATCTGCTTCGGAGAGACACCTTCACTGATGTTACGTCCTGAATGCGGTTTTGAGGCACGCCCAGGTATGTATAGGTCTCTCCAGTATTAAGATGTCTGATAACACTTATATCCACAAGCTCAGGGTCCTTGGGAACGCCAGTAATCTTTCCTTTCTTCAGATAAATTTTGACACACTTGTCCAAGCGTAAGTCCATCCCAATCTCTCCTGTGTAGTTCTTGACAATATTTATAGCAGTTTGAAGTTTGCTTCTACCAGAGGCATAGATCTTCAGGTCATCCATATAAAATACATGAGTGACTTTATGCTCGCGCTGATTAGTGTTGCCACAGAGGTATCCAGGAGAATTTCGTAGTGCGAGAGATAGAGGCAAAAGTGTGATGCAAAAAAGCAAAGGGCTCATGGTATCACCTTGAAAGACGCCTCTCTGGAAGGTGACGTTGTTCGTTGTCACACGATAATTTCTAGATGAGATAGTAAATCTAGTTTTCCAAAGAGGCATCAATCTCTCTATGCATCTCACTATGTGTGCATGTACCTTCAAGCTTTCCAACAGACAAATGATAAGTCTATGAGAGGTTGAATCGAAAGCTTTCCGGTAGTCAATCCAGGCCATTGACAGGATGCGCTGATGGGCTGCAGCGTCTTTACAGACACACCTGTCAATTAGCAGATTCTCTCGACAGCCTGCTACACCTTTTTTCGAGCCACGTTGTTCGTACATCTCTCGCCATACAGGCTCAATTCGTCGAACAATCCTGTTGTTGAGGACAGCTGTAAAGATCTTATACAGCGTGTTCAAACAAGTTATTGGCCTGTAATTCTCTGGGTTGGACAAGTTGCCTTTTTTTGGCAGGAGTATAGTGCGTTCTAACACCAGCCACTGCGGAATGGGCGTTTCCGACTTTAAATATGAGGTGAATATGCGGGCCAAATGTTGGTGTGTAAAAGTAAACTTCTTCCACCAAAAGTTCTTGATACAATCTGGTCCAGCAGCGGAAAAGTTCTTCGTGCCTCTAAGTGCTTTTTTCACCTCTTCGGCAGTGATTGATGGACATTCCTCCTCAGATTTTATGAGGTTGTCGCAAAACTCCTTGAAGCGGATGTTATTTTCAGTATCTTCTTTCAACTCTAGTGTTTTCGGGATCTTGTACACCTCTCTCCAAAAAGTCTCTACCTCCTTGTGCTTGGGTGGATTTTTTACAGAAACAGGTAGATCGCTGAAGAGGCGCGATGGGTCAGCGAGAAACTGTTGATTCTCCCTGATCCATCTCTCCCTCTTCTGTATTCTCCTCTTTGCGTCAGATAACAGCCGTATTTTGTCAACAATATGATGCTTGATTGTCAGTAGCTTTGACTTGTTTAGTGTGTGATTCAAGATCCTAAGTTCTTGGGTGAACTTTCGAACCTTTTCCGTAAACGGTCTACCAGATGTTATGTAGTCAATCACACATTGAACACGGGACGCATTCTGTCTTGCCCATCCAATCTTCTTGTTCAGTTGATGCAAGCGTCTTTTGGTCTTTTGATCCATCGTTGGTTTCAGCCTTCGATTTGAATCAGCTAAAGTTCTCACAGCACCATAAACTGAGCAATTGATGGTCCAGAGGTCGGACTCTTGCGAGATATCTCCACGAAGGAAGGCATCCATTTCAGCCAGATCTTGGGGCTTAGGAGGAACTTGCATGTTAATGTTCCTTCTAGTAATGAAATTGCGATCATCTCTCAGAAGGTGCCTGCTTTCTGCGGTTGGTCTCAATGTCGCTTCCTCATCTTCGTCTGCAGCTTCATAAAGCAGCTGTTGGGGAAGCGCTCGGCGTACAGATCCATTTTTCCGGAGGTAGTCGGCTTGATTTCGCAAAGACTGATGCGAAACGTGCTGAAGCTCTGGGTGTTTCTGGCACCACAGAGTGTGCATACGCGCCATAAAGCCTCCGCGAACAGGGATAATGCTGGCATCGTAGCAGTCTAGCAATTTTCGTTATTTGAATCCATTACAAAATTTAATACAGCGACTTAGAAAAACTGTAATTTTGTGTGTGTAAGAGTATAATATTCTTACGATTTATTCCAATCAGAAATATTAGTCTGCATTTTCATAGTCACTATTCGACTTTTTCTAACCGTACCCCGATTATCCCTAAATTCGTATATTTTATTTCAATTATGAATATGCGATAAAGGAAATATTGATACCAAAAGTCTCTCCGTGTAGAAAACTGCTGGAACTTTAGGATAAAGTGACAGATATATTATTAGAGAACATTCTACAGTTGAAGTGGTTCATGACCGTGCTCAGATTCTAGAATATTTTGATGATGTCATCCTGAATTTCTACCTTACCGACATTGATACAAGAGGGCTACTGAGCCAAATCTATGTATTTAGATGCAAGAGATCTAATAAAAGAGGCCTACTGAGTCACTTTTACAAGAGGAAGATGCATCTCTACTTTACCGGCATCAAGTCCACTTCACAGATGTCACAAAATAATAATATTGCGCAATTTCAAGTGTCAAATTTGTCTCAGAAGCTTTTCTACACGTTTCTAGAAAAAGAGTTTTAAAATATTCTACATGTAGTTTAATAATAATAATGCATAATTATTAAAATAACGGTGGTTTGTTCGATAATGGCTTTCAGTGAAAATTGTTTGATCAATGGAATAACATTCATATTTAAAAATGTTGAGGATATGAAAGGAAGATTAATAGCAGCGATGGTAATACGTATATATTGCTTTTCACGAAAGAAAAAAGGAGAAGGAGCTCATTTTAAAAATATTTTACTCTTATTATATCACACGTAAAAATAAAAATGATGAATATACCATAGGGGAGTATGAATCCAGCCAAGACAAAGAAGCATCAAAATAAGTGCTGAAACGAGAGGTGTTATGTCAATTTGGAGGAGTTAGGTGAATATTATGAGGATGTTGATTACATTACAACAGAAACGAAGTTTTTCTTTTCAAACTAACATTTATTAGATCATCTCAATGGTTTAAGTGAAGAAGCAGTTTCAAGAAGGTCTACGAAACATCTTCTTATAATGAAGAAAATAAAAGATGAATGATAATAATATGATCGACGAAGAAGTTGCCAATGAAAATAACATCTATCATTTCACATGAATCAAAAACTTACCTTTCTAGAAAATTCAGTGGATTGTCACTGAAACTCGTGCAGACAATTCACGAAATATAGAAAATGCATTTTAATAGGAGATTTATTGCTTCAATTTTTTATAAGTAGATTAGAAAGAAAGAAAAAAACATACATAAGAGTGATGAAGTTCTTATAGCTGTATTCAAGTGTCGGAAATATACATATATTTAATCCTAAGTACATAAAAGTCAGTAGTGAAATAAAACTCTTGTTAAGGATTTTTTAGTTATTTTTAATTAATAATAATAATAATAATGGAATAATGTTAGAGTTTTTAATTCAGAAAAATGAAGTTTCAACTCATAAGAAAATGATAATAAGGCATGAAGCATGTGCAAAAGAGAGAACCATGTGATGTAATTGACTTATAAGCTATAGACTAAATTAATTTTTATATTCTAAAAAATCAACTCATAATAGAGTGACAGCAAGGTATGAAGCATGTGTGTAAGCTAGAGAGAGCGAGAGAGAGAGAGTTATGTATTCAAAAAATTTTAATTAAAAAAAAAAATAATTTTGTAACATTTTCTAGATTTCATAAGGCTTTGCGATTAAGCGACTCAAAAACAGTTATAAATCTCACAGCATTCCTATGCAAATGAATTAAACCATATAAAAATTGAGCACGAATCTTGAAAAATACCAACAGTTTTTTGAGAGATCTTGTAACATCCAGTGGATCACAGTGAGAGATTCAGAATTTTATATCGATGTAGCTCAGATGTCAAATAAACTATTAGCAATTAATACCTGATAATCCCGTAATAATTTTTAATAATATTGATTCAACTATTCTGGGATGAAGAACATATAATTCGAAAGCTCTTGTTAGAATTTATAAAATAAAATCAGCTTCATAAATATTATAATGGACTGTAAGAAACGTTGAAATCATATTTCGCATAATAGAGTAATCTGCTGAAAAGATTCAATTTACTCACTTGAAACATTGAAATGACGTATCATGAATGATAAAATAAATTCAGCAATATTAAAATCTGATACAAGAAGACTGTGAATCAAACATTGAAAAAATGATACAATGATCTAGTGATAACATGATCATCTACTTTCTGGAACTCTTAAACCAACATTTAGTAGTATACCATTAAGCCATTTCTCTTTCAGGGTAGGCGTGACACTACCCGATTCGGGTAGTGTTTCTAGGTGTATAGTTTCTTGTAGTAAAAAACTACAAGTTGGGCTCACCACACCATAGAAATTTAATTAAATAATACTAAAAATGCTGATTGAAGTATTGATTACGTATATTAAAATATGCTATTATATACAACAGCTGCAAATCTTGTTCTTGTCTTAGAACCAACATTTTTTTTAAATTGTAGTTAAATAAATCCATTTAAAGGGACAAGGATGTCTGGTTAACAGAATAATGGTTGTACAGTTGATTCAACTGTTCCAATAACTTAGTACACTAAACTTTGTTTCACTAAAATGGGAAACTGGGTTAGCAAAGATTATCATAGAGTGCGCCACCATCGGATACGCTGCTTTTTCTTGTAGTTGTAATCACATTTTCACTGTTGAATCTTGAGTTATCCTAAATCAAGTTAAATAAACTATTCAAATGTATGTGGAAGAACGAGAAAGAATAGAAAATGAGGTGGATGAGGAGGATGCGATAAAGAATAGACGATGAGGAGAATGAGGATGATGAGGAGGAGGAGGAGGAGGAGGAGGAGGAGGAGGAGGAAGAGGAGGAGGAGGAGGATACGATAAATATTACAGTTAAATCAAGTAGGTACTGAAAATATTAGATTCAATGATGACATGCTCTAAATCATCTGTTAGGGGGTTTAAAAGCTGTGTTGAGCTTCCTACACTTTCTTCTTGAAAAATAAAGGAGCACATCGCCTTCCAAATAACAAAAAACTAAGGAAACTGTAGGTAATGCCTTGTTCCTGCATACTAGATGTATCGCCACTCTCAGTGCTGCCCTCTGCGCTGAGCTTGATAAATCACCATTCTCATATAATATGGACTTTATGTAAAAATCAATGATATAAAAATCTGCTTTTATATAAAAAATGTAAATTATTATTATTTTCTTAGAACCAACATTTAATTGTGGTTAAATAAATTCATTCAAACAGATAAGGATTTCAGGTTAACAGAATCATGAACATACTGTTGATTCAACTATGTCAACTTAGTTTCATTAACAAGGGGTCTTGGGTTAATAAAGATTATGATAGAGTGCACCACTATCGGGTACGCTGCTGCTTTTCTTATAGTTGTAACCACGTTTCTCCTGTTGAATCTTAAATTATGCACAATTGAATAAACTATTCAAGCGTGGAAGAAGGGGACGAAATTGAGGAGGAGGGCAGAGGAGGAGGTGGGTATGATAATGATATAGTTAAGACAAGTAGGGACTGAATATATTAGATTCAATGATTATATATGCACTAATCTTTTGTTATAGATGTTTGATAAGCTGGTTTCCTAAAAACTGCAATGAATTCAGGTGAGATAATATATACGTAGAAACACGCAACATTCATTTTCGTGACATTGCGCAATATTGCATCATATGATGCAACAATGTTCTACATCTAGAAACACGTAAAATTCGTTTCGCGACATTGCACAATATTGCATCATATGATTCAACAATGTTTCATACGTAGAAACACGTAAGATTCGTTTCTCAACATTGCACAATATTGCATCATGTGATACAACAATCTTCTAGAACGTTCTACACTATAATCGACACGTTTTGGACATAATTTTTTTTGCAACGCAAAATCCAGACTCCGTCTTACTTTTTGAGTTAGAAATGCGATAAATCTTCCTTGTTTTTCTTGCAATAACTATATTACGCAGTAGAAATTGCTAGGACAAAGCAAAATATAACCTTGAAAGTATTTACGTGACATTCTTGAGATAAGAAGTAACCTTGAAGCTGTATGAATTCAGAATTGCGCAATATTATTTTCTGACGACAGCTGCAGAATGTTCTCGATGTTGGTAAAGTAGGTCCAGTACCCCTATTGTATCAATGTCGGTAAGGTAGGAATGCATGATGACTTCATCAGGACCCCCGAGAATGTTCTAGAAACACGTTCGGGATATAATTTTTGCAACGCAAAATGTGATACGTCGTTACGATAACCTTGAAGCTGTTGACGAAAGAAATTCTTTCCAGAAATTGCGCAGTATAATTTTCATGATGCCATAAAGAATATTCCAGAATATTTTGTACATTAAATGAATGTTTTATCTATAAGGAAGCAATAAATCATCCTTGTTTTTCTCGTTATAACCTTGAACGTGTTTTTACAGAACGTTCTACATTATAATCGACACGTTCGGAATATATATTTTTGCATCGCAAAATGTAATGTGTCAATACACTAACCTTGAAGTAGTTGACGAAAGAAATTCTTTCCAGAAAGCAATAAATCATCCTTGTTTTTCTCCTTATAACCTTGAGTCTGTTTACATGAATTCAGCTCTACACCTGCATCATTTGCGCACTGAACGAATGTTTTGTTGATAAGAAAGCAATAGATCAAATTCATATAGACTAAAACAGGATGTCACATCAAATTTCACATATATATACGCCTGCATATTTGCGCATTAAAAATGAATGTTTTATCTATAAGGAAGCAATAAATCATCCTTGTTTTTCTCGTATTAACCTTGAACCTGTTGACATCAATTCGGCTCTTACAATTGTGCAATATTATTCTGTGACGTCATCATGACCTTCGAGAATGTTCTAGAAGCTCCAGGATCCTCCGAGAATGTTCTAGAAGCTGAGCAGAACGGTCTCAATGTCAGCCTCACACGGATACACACGGACACACACAGGTATGCTCAAATGCTAACACGGATACTCTCACACACGCACACACACACACACAGATACTCACTAATGCTAATTGATCCAGAACGCTCCCTGTATATCTACTGAGGATGTTTGAAAATTATTGAATTGATACGTTTCACTACGTCGACTTTGAAGTTCTCCACAAGTGGAAAAATTGGTATCAGAAATTTGAAAAACTTCATGAGTATTCTTTAACATGTACTCCACAAATGGCAATTTCGCGTTTACTTCAATTCAATGATTATTTTTATTAGCTCCGGCTAATTAAAACTCTAGCTTAAAAGAAGCTTCTCGATTCAGAGGTTTCATCTCAAAACTGGAATAGTCAATACAAATTATAAGGGTCTGAATTAAAAGCGTCGGAATAATCACGATCGTATTGAAAAAATGTCCTTTCTCGGCACAGGCTTCTGAATCCCCTGTTCACTACACATCAGACATTACGAATCTTCAAAGCGTCATTCAGCCTTTAAACTCTACGCCGATGGCTTTCGGGAGCTTGATTCCTTTTTTTGAAGGGATCTGTTCAACACTTAAATTCGACAATGCCGAGGAAGGACGTTTTTTCAATACGCGTTTTCCAGTATTAATTCATTAAGATTGTGATTATTCCGACGCTTTTAATTCAGACATTAATCATTTTTATTGACTATTCAACTCTTGAGATTGTACCGCCGAATTGAGAAGCTTCTTTTAAGCTAGAGTTCAGCTTGGAATTTCTATCCAGAGCTGAGATAATTATTTTCTTTACATTTTCAGCTCTGCTAATTAAAATAACCATTAAATTCAAGTAAACAAAATTGTCATTTGTAAAGTACATGTTAAAGAATACTCATCAATTTTTTCAAATTTCTGATACCAATTGTTCCACTTTGGAGGACTTCAAAGTCGAAGTTGAGGGTTCTGTCACAGGAAGGGCAAACATTTTTGATGAAAATCAAGCTCACATAATTTTACAAGTATAATGTGGAAGAATGTTTCTGTCTTTGACTCAACATTCTGCGATTTTTTTTCGCCGAGTAATAAAGCTTCAAAGACAGGTGTCAGGAAGTTCTGTGTTGGCTTTAGTAGGTGTGTTCATACCAAGGCAAGGACAGTGTATACTGTACTGGTGATCGGCGCATTTTAGGTCTGCCTACAATGAAATCTAAATCTTAATATCCAACAAGGTTGTTTTAATTTCTATCGGCAGAACAAGTGTCTGAGAGAAGAAATCAATGTATTAAGTTAAGGTAATTTAGTTTATATTGTTTCATTAATTTCGTCAGAATTTTACCGCCTAGGCGTGTATAACAACTTGTTTCGTTTATTGGATAGAGACCGGGTAGGACTGGTCAGGACGTACACCAGTGCCAAATGGCGTTTAGGAATCCCGTAGAATCCTGGTAGAAACAAACTTCGGTCTTCGCGAATATTTAATTTCTGGTTCCGTTTATCGGATAGATCCGGGTAGCATCGGTTAGAGAGTACACCAGTGTCAAATACCTCTTAAGAATTGGATAGACAGCGGGTAGAAAAGAACTTCGGACTTTGTCAATATTTAATTGCTAGTTGCGTTTGTCGGGCAGATATCAGGTAGGACCGGTTAGGTCGTACATACATACATACATACATACATACATACATACATTGATTAGCAGTTCGAACTCGAAAGTTCATTGCCTCACTACCCGATTCGGGCAGTGTTTCTAGGTGGATATTTACTACCAATGTGGGCCCACCACACCCACGATGGGCTAACAGCACGCAATATTCCTGGCCGGTCACCCATCAAAGTACTAACCGCGCCCAAATATGCTTAACTTCAGTGATCTTACGAGAACTGGAGTTTTCAGCGTGGTTAGGTCGTACACCAGTGTCAAATGCCTGTTAGGAATTGGAGAGCAGCGGACTTCGATCTTTGTCAATATGTAATTTTTGGTTCCGTTTGTGTGATAGAGACACCGGGTAGGTCTGATTAGAGTATCAACCAGTGTCAAATGCCTGTTAGAAATCGTTTGGAAACTGGGTAGAAACGAACTTCAGTCTTTATTAATATTTAATTTCTGGTTCCGTTTGTCGCACATAAACCGGGCAGCAGCAGTTAAAGAGTGCATTAGTGTCAAATGCTTTTCAGGATTCAAGTAGAAACCGGGTCGAAACCAAATTTGGTCTTTTTTAATGTTTCAGTTCTTGTTCCTTTTATCTGATAGAAACCGAGTAGGACCCGTTAGAGCGTGCACTAATGTCAAATGCCTTTTAGAAATAGGGTACAAACCGGTTAGAAACGAGCTTCAATCTGCCAATATTTGATTTCCGGTTCAGTTTTTTGAATATGAACCGGTTCGGATCGGGTAGAATGTGCATCAGTTTCGAGTGCCTTGTATAAATCAGTTAGGAACCGGGTAAAAACGTGCTTCTGTCTTTTCCAGTATTTAATTTCAGGTTGCATGTGTCAGATAGAAACTGTGTAGTATCGGGTAGAATATTTTCACAACTTATTTTCTGTCGTCATTTCCGGGATAAGGACTGGTTAGGATCCGGGAACATTCCGGAAATTTAAATTGAGATCCGATAAGAACCGGTCAGAGACGGTTAAAGATTAAATGGGTTAAAAATTACCCGTTTCCTATTCGTTTTCCACACGGTTTTACCCGACATTCAAGCAGGGGCACTCATATTTTGCTAACTATATTGCTTTCTCTGTTCTCAGCATCACCACTGACTGTGCTTGAAATATTTTGAGAATTTTTGTATACCAAGTGAAAATGAAAATTACTATTAAAGTAATATAAGCTTAAAATTATTATTACATTAAACTTCCAAGCAAGTGCTATATTTAAAATGTTGTTCTTCAATTATTTATATTTTTTAAACAAGAAATTTGTTTTCTGAAGCAACTAATATTTCATAAATTTTGTTACAAGCTTATTCTGATCAATATATCTATCGCATCTTAGAATCACAGAAGTATTTACTCATATTGAAAACCCATTCTTTTCACTATGAAATATTTTGTAAAATTTAGGGTACGCTTCTTTGGAACAAGGATCAATTCTTCCAATTAATTTTTTATTTCAGTCGATGGACTTTAATTTGTTCGAGAAAACTATTTTGCTTTTTTAAAGTTACATTTGACTATATCAACTGCCTAATTTTCAAACACAAATCTTCTTATTTTTTAACCAACGAAAATGTATCTTCGCTCAGTTAATACTTCACTGACTGAAATAAAATTTCATTTTCAACAATAATTGCATACTTTTGGTTTAGATAAAACTAGTTCTTTTTATTAAAGAAATGTTTTATAGGCCGTATTCAGTTCCATAATTTCTTTGAATCAAGTAAATTTTCTTTGATTCAAGATTTTTTTTCTCAGTGCATATTTCATGGAGTAGTTAAATTGCAATTTTTGTATTAAATTACTGATATTGCATGCAGTGCACAACAAAAAGATGTATAATAAATTACATACATTCGCAAGTTCCTTTTCAAGTGCAATCACACGTTTGAATTCCTCAACTGCTGTTTTCGGGTCAGCTCCCAGAAGAATTGCCATGTTGGTCATGTACCGATGATATGCTTCCAATTCAGCCTCACTATTTTCTTTCTGATAATAATCTCGACTTGGCAAAGCAAGTTGCATCTGGTCCAGCTACAAGTAAAACTCGAATGTTTATTCTAAAGAAAGAAATATTTGGAAATTCAACTTTTAATTTTTTCTTAATATATATATATGATTTTTACTTCCAATTCAAAGTGAAAACAGGGTAATGAATTTAAATCCGAAAAAAATGTCAGATTATTTATTCAGAACCCAGTCAAACCATCTTCTTAAAACCAATTGAAATGCAGTTTTTTTGGAGCTACTAAAAAAATTATTAATTGCAGATCGAGCTATAATAAAAGTTTTGGGAAATTATTAACTCAAACCGTTAAAATTTCACTAATTGCTCTCAAAAATTAAATTCTTTTAGCGAGTTATTGAAACTGAATTGAGATTAAGCATGAATCTCATTGAATAACTATAATTTTGTCTTAACTCCCAGAAAAAGCAAACTTGAATTAAATTTCAAGATTTTAAAAGTATTTTATAAAAAAAAGAATTGTATAACTAGCCTTCTGACTGCTTACTTGCTACTTTTTAATTGGAAAATGAGTTTTTGAAATGGCGATGCAAATTTTGTCTGCTGAAGATTGTCATTTTTTAAGGCATTACATTGCTTTCACTATTCTTTCACTGGTTCCTTCGATTCTTCAAACTCTAGGCTTTAAAACTTTCCGATGGTTAATTCTCTTAGTTTTCATCGAAAATATATTTTACGTATTCTTATAAGAAGTGTCATTCGGTACGAGATTCTTAACTTGTGGACAGGTTGTGCTTAGGTTACAACTTTGAAATAAATAAGCATGTTAATGCGTTTTATCAACATGACCAAATAAAATTATTTGTATTTTTTTTGTCTACGATACTTGGTAGCAATGACTGTTATGATCGCGTGTTAAATACGACACACTTTGGAGCTTGTACAATTGTTATAGTATACTGAAATATAATCACTGTATAAATAAAAAAAATTTTGTTTAATAATATTTTTGGAATACTGTTTCATGAATGTATACACAATGCCCTTCGAAGCCGACGGAAAGGCTTAAAATGTGAATATTCATTTCGTATCAGAAGAGTACCATCTGAATAACATTACAACGTGTTAAGAAGTATAACATATACGATAAACGGCTAATATAATTCATGTGATGGCATTGCTATCTTTTAAATTAATGTTTCTCCACTTGTACATCATTTATTAATTTTATGACTTCAAAAGCTTTTCTATCCACTTTGTACTGGTTCATTCAAATTTAAAAATGTTTATTTTTTTCATCATAACATCGAAATTTAAAAAGACTCAAATTTGGTTACGTTACTTGAAAATATTTCAATTTTAAACATTGTATGCAAAGTAAATAAGCAAAAAAGCTTACACTATTTGAATGGAGGGGCCATCCATGAATTACTTAACGCAATTTTCCGATAATTTTGAGGGGGGGGGGGGGGGGGGGGGGGGGGGGGGGGGGG
>CAKNYM010050090.1:53733-76600 GCA_932195095.1 Andricus curvator
TAACACTAGGCTAGACCCCCCCCCCCTCCCTGAAATGTGTTATGTAATTTATGGATGACCCGTTAGTCAAATTTTGTACTAATTTGCTTTCTTTGTATTTCAGGGTCTTTTGGACTTGGAATCATCAGAATGTTAATAATAATAATAATTTTCTTCAGGTTTCTTTTCTTCTACTAATGAATATATTTTTTGGAATTTAAAAGGAAAATTTTATTTTAGCAATAATATTACAAAAGCTTTGAGTTTACCCATATATTTTTTCCTCAGAATGTTGACTTAATAGTTCTGTATGAACCCTTGATCGTAGAAAAATTCTTGTTTGTATTATTCGTTAAAAACTAGCCATGTTCCTTTAGTCATCGACTAAGGTCTTACTTTGCCGGCGCACCTGGAGGATGTTCATTGAGGAATTCTTGTCGTCAGGACCAACCCACTGCTCGAAAAGTACCCCTTCGTTAAATTCACCACGTAATCGGCCCAAAAGAACTTCCACAGAATACGGAGGTGCTCTCCATGAAGAGCCCTCAACTGCAGGCCAACCCCCAAGTGACTTCAGCACCTTTCGCATTGGCTCATCTCCAATTTTCCGTATTTGAGCTGCACACAATTTTTAAAAATCAATATTAACTCTTTTATTACTCCAACTGGGATAATCAGTTCGCCACAAAAAAATGTTCTTTTTTTACCTATTTTTTCCGTCAATATAACGTTTTTTAATTGCATTTTTTATTTATAAACTAAGGGACATTCTTTCCAAACTTCTGTTACACGTGCAACCTGATCCTTGAAATCTTTTAAAATTTCTCGAAATCCCTTAAAATCTTATAAAATTCTTTCAAGCCCCTTAAAATATTTGAAATCTCTAAAAATTCCTAAAAAATGTATATAAAAATGTTTAATTGATTGTAATTGATATTTTGAAATCCCATTAAATTATCTAAAATCATTTGAAATATTTGAAAATCTTTTGAGTTATTTTACCTACATTCGCTTGAAATCCCTTGAACAGAGTCGAAGTTTGTTCTTAGGTCAAAGCTCTAAACTACAGACAATATTTGGAGGCTGGTAGGGTCTTCTACTTGGTGACGCAAAAAGGCCCGCAAGGGACCCAGAAGCGTCTGGAGATTTAATGGCTCAGTTGATCAATGGCTGAGAAGGGAACCTCAATGATGCAGATAAATTTACACCACAGCAAGGGCGCTTTGGTGGTTCTAACTAGGCGTATGGCAGTAGCATCGACAGGAAAAAATTAAAAGGCACTTCAAAAGCATAAAATTTGCAAAATCTAGTAGGGCTGTGCATAACAATACATCACTTTACAATAAAACTTTCTCTTTATTCAAATGTGATCAATTAAAAAAATATAAAATCATGATAAACAAATATAACAAATTAATTTCATCACAGCTACTGACCAAATTACTAATGCTGTATTTTTAAATGCGATAAACCTCATTACTATTCGAAAAACATTAAATAAGAATAGGATTCAGTTTAAAAGATAACTTCTACAGCTATGGGGATTCAAAACACGAGGAGAAAAACGGTATCGAAAAGGATTCAATAATAATTCTTACGTCACCATTAAACAGGAAATTTTCGAATACTTTTCAATGCAAGCCTTCTTATCGTGTGGCGCCATACTTAAGGGCATGCATAGCAGTTAAGTAAAAGATTAGAGGTGTATCAGCGTACTTCCCTGGCGATGCTGGAGGTGGAAAAGGGGCCACCTGGAGAGGTCGAGGCTCTCATACCACACTTTCAAGAGAATAAGATCCCTCTGCTGTTGGACTGTGATGCTCCCATTAACCGTATATAGTGTGGGGGAGCACTAACAGCAATGATAGAGGAATAATATTCAGCATTTGTTATTATTGTATATTTTAGACTATTAATGTCTCAGGCTTAAGACGGTTACAGCCCAGTATGTTAAAGGTTTTTTTTGGTTAGAGTTGAATTTTTATTTTTTTGTTTGAGTAGTCTGCACGGGGCTGTCCCGGTATATATCATCAATCACGGACGCATTTTTGTAATGCAATCAAGTGATCTGATGAGAGGAGTGTGCCTAATTAATAACAATAAATTATTAATATGTTATTAATATGTTGTTATTAATATGTTATTAATAAATTAATAACAATAAGTCAAGTTGACTAATGAGACGAGGATGTTATAAATTAATTTGATACGATGTTTGAAATCTTTTGCGATGATGTTGTAGGTACAAAATAAGGAGCATTGTGTAGTTTTGAGTTCGTCTATTACCGCTGTTATCCTTACATGGCGGCAACAAGCATCAGAGCTACCATCTGTCACTCCATAGGTTTTAGTGGCTTGCTTCCTGACGGCCTAGAAAGTTTCTTACAATACGACAGGTGTTTACTAAAACTGCCAGTATCCTACTTACTCCTGAATGTTAAAGATTTTCAGTGTATCTTGCGTGCACATTTCCTGTAGCCGAAATTTTAAAACGATGAATAGATGCATGTTTCATATTTCTCCATATTGTCTTTACTTCATGCCTTAGCTCGCTATACTTATGGATCTTGGTTGTATAGGTTGCCTGTTTAGGGCAAATTGTCATGTATAATGCCCGTCACATCATTATGTTATTTTGTTTGAGCCATTACGCGACAACCATCAATAATGTGCACGATGGATTTTTTGTTATCTCCACGTAATCGGCACTGATCAACCACATCTTGATGTAACACGCGTTTGCAATCATTTTTGGTGCACAACCCTCTCCTCAATCGCAATGACGAATCCTTACAGGTCTGAAAGCAGTACGCCCTTTTTCAACCAAATATTAGATGCCTCACTATCCACTTCAGGACAAATTTAAGGGCGTGTAATCAAAATCCGATTTACATATGGTGTTGTAAAGCGCAACACCTCGCTTGCTGTTAAAATAGTCTTCAACTGTATAACTTGTAACTTACATAATTTTCTGATATCTACAACGCCTTAACCTCCTCCATGTCGTGGTAGAACTACGCTTTCAATCGCCAAATTACTGTGATGCATTTGGTTCTTCGTCATTTCTACGCGGATGATTCTGTCTAATCGTTCAAGGTCGGTGTTCGACTATTTGATGAGCCCAAAGGAGTACGAGAGGACAGGGATGGCATAGGTGTTGATTGCCCTCATTTTGTTCGCCGAGTTAGGAGAACTCTGCAGAATTAATCTGAGTCTTGTAGAGAAGGCAGTCGTTAGGCTTTTCCTAACTACCGTATGCTGAATACCCTTAAAATCGAGAACACCCAGGTATTTATATGACTCGTCCTCAGCCATTGCCTCGATGTCATTCTCGAAATCGTTGTCTAGCTCTGCGGTCCCTAATTCTTCTCTGGTTAAATGCATTCTGCATTTATCTACTCCGAACTCCATGTGGATATCATTGGAAAACTGCTTTGTAACATCGATCACTTTCTGCAGTTTCTTGTCCGAACTAGAGTATAGCTTCAGGTCATCCATGTATAGAAGATGAGTCACTTGATGACCATCCTCATTATCATGTATTCGGAACCAATGAGACGTGCTATTTAGTGTTTTGCTCAATGGGTTTAATGCTAAACAGAACCACAGTGCACTAAAGAAGTCTCGTTCAAAGATACCCTTCGTAATGCTCATTAATCTAGTTATCCTTGGGTGTCCATGATCAAAATACTTGATTTTTGTACCCCAAAGCATCATCACACGACTTAGAAAGTCGATTATGCATTGGCAGATTTGGTATATTTTTCAGATTTCGAGCAAATAGATACGGAGGGAAACGCTTCCTTGTAGTCAATGTATGCCATGTGCAAGTTTCTTTGATGTTTACAAGCTTGCGTCATGACAACAGCGTCTATGGTGAGTAGATCTTTACTGACCCACGAGTTTTTACAACATCCTTTTTGTTCTTCTGTTAGGATGTCATTATCGACGCAGTGAGAATATAACTTATCTGCAATGATAGATGTAAGGCATTTATAAATTTTTGGAAGACAGGCTATCGGTCTAAATTCAGATGGATTTTGAGCATCTGGTTTTTTAGTCAACACAAACATAGTACCTTTGAGCATAACGCCTGGCATCAGATCTGTGTGTTCGATGATCTTCTGAAAACAACTTGCCAACGCAGGATGCACACTCGTCAGGTACTTGGACCAGAAATTTTGCACCATGTCCGGACCTGAAGCTTTCCAGTTATTTGCATTTTTCAAACCGTTGAAACATTTGAATCTGTGATGTTAGTGAGCTCCATTTCAGGGTTATTGCTTGCTCTTGCTTTCTCTGGTTGGAATCACGCAGTGTCTTAGTAGTAGTAGTAGTCTAGTAGTAGTATAGTCCAGTAGTTAGTCATGTCTTTCAATTCAGGGACATCGGTGTCTTGCTGGTTATTTTGCTGTAAACTCAGCTCATGATAGAACCTTCTTTCATCTGCCTGAAACGATCGATTTTGTTTCCTTTTTGTACTACTTTTCTTATGTCGACGCATTCTAGCTGTAGGAACATCTAGTCTCTGCCGTTGGGAGTCTATAATGTCATCCAATATTGCTGGTGTCAATGTATCGATGTTCCGAGGATGCATGATTTTATTAACATGGTGTATCAGCTTTCTGGTTCTATTTCCTTTCTTATATTGAGTCAATCGACCCAATTTGCACCTTAATTTGCTGACATCCATATCTAATCTGATCTTACATGGTGTATCTCGATCCCTTCCTGGGGTAAAGAACTCTAGTAAAGATTGACCAAAATTCCGCTCAAGGTGCTATAGCTTTTCTGCAATTTCGTTGTTCACATCATCGTTATTAATGTACGGATGTGATTCTAATGGATCCGGTACTTGATGTACATTGTCCCTAGCACCCGTGCCTTCAGCTTCAATCAGTTCTTCGTTTTTCTCATCTTCTAAGGGGAGTTCATCAATAGGAAGCTGCTGTTCCACTTCCACTTTGATGGCAGCTATTCCAACAGCCGAAAGCAGTCTGTCCATAGATATCGAGCGTTTTTGGTCTGCTACATTCTGCTCATTTATTCTTGTGGCTAGCTCTGGGTACTAAAGTACGAAGAGTCGATGGTGTACTCTCCTCACACTTTGCCTACCTTTCGCTGCCAAAAAAGTGAAGGCGCATAACAATCTCTGTTCATATGGTATGTCCATTTTAACCGCCTTCTTGGTTGCTGAACTTCTGCTCCTGCCTCTGGCTGTATTAGGCCATCTGCCTCTAGAGAATGTGGTAGTGCTGGATCATCATCAACTTGTGGTAAAACATCAATTGCCGCTGCTTGATCGTGTGACCCGGCTTCCTCTAACCGATGTTCATTGCCGTAGTTTCTCCACGCCAAATAAACCTGTTGTTTTATCTCCATTGCTCGGTCTTCTGCATTGTGTAGATTATTCCTGATGTCCATCACCTTAGCGATGAGATCTCTTATTGCGACTTTCTCTGAGGATACTATGCAGCAAACTTCGTTTTAAAGTTGTATCCTTTTTCGCTTTTGGTTTCAAGCTTCGCACTTTCATAGTAGAGACGCACCAATTCCTCGTTCATTGTGGTATCCCACTTGATGCTCCCTCACGGTATTTCGGTTGTGATGTTTGGCTGGAAATAGCTAACGCTAGCCAAAGTATCCTTAAGGTTTTTACCCCATCATTCACAGACTGGGTTGCAGCCAAGTACTCGATGGGGGTTTTCATCATAACCACAGACGAAGTCAAGTGACTGATGAGATGAGGATGTTATAAGTTAATTTAATACGATGTGTGAAATCTTTTGCGATGATGTTGTAGGTACAAAATTAAGAGCATTGTGTAGTTTGGAGTTCGTTTTATTTATAACATATTTTTTTCAAACTTGTGTTCGGATGAACCCGGTTTTCCATCATAGCCACGAACTAAGTCAAGTGACTGATGAGATGAGGATATTATTAGTTAATTCAATACGATGTTTGAAATCATTTGCGATGATGTTGTAGGTACAAAATTAGGAGCATGGTGTAGTTTGCAGTTCGTCTTTTACCGCTGTTATACTTACACAGCGGCCGCGAGTGTTGGAGGTGACAACAGTCACCTCTGAATGCTTTCTTAGAGCTACCATAGCTACCTACTATTATTATTATCATTATCATTATTCATTAGTATTTATGGGCCACTGAGCTGTAAATCCACAATCGTGGCTATGCTCTCCCATTCCAGAACTAAAACATCACTCCTGTTTTTGTTCTGGAACGTGGGGGTATTGCCGCGAGTATAAGCACAGAAGACGAGAGGAGCAAGACAGCTGGAGGGTCATCAACGAAGAGTCTCTCTCGGACTGCAAATATGTCGTTCTTTCTGAATCTTAGAAAACCGGCGGTTTGAAAGATCAGAAATTCAGTGGGACCATTGCGTCCTTCTGACTCTTTAATTTATCGGGATCGGTTGGCATCTATCCAGTGCTCTAACAAAAGGGCATGGATTGCATTATCCCCCACTGGCAAAACTATTTAGGGCGAGCATCATTCATGCCAGTCGAGTCATCCTGCTGTACGTTGTTTGACATTGTCATGACCTTCCCAGGTCAAATTTTCGATTGGTCAAGGTCATATCTGGACGTAAAATTTTCCGCTTTCTCAGTTCCTGAGGTCAAAAATTTTTTGTTTTCCATTTTGAAAAATCAATTTGACCTTTAAATTACCTTGAAGGTCATGGTGAAGATTAAAATAAAGGTCATCATTAAATTCCTTGTTGAAAGTTACTTCAAGAATGACCTTGCCCTTCCTGAAAAATATCTTATCTGAAGAAATATTCAGCCGTCCCGGAACTTTTGGGACACCCGGTATATAGAAATTTCCAACTGTTAGGGGTACCCAGAAAATATCTTTAGGATATCCACATGATATCTTGCGACATAAATGGGATATATCGCAATATTTCAATTTTCTATATACCTTACGTTGGGCGTTTGAATACACTGAGAAACATGTTTGTTTGATTTAAACCAATTTTATTTTGAATGAAACAAATTTTTTCTTTGATATGGGGTCAAACAAATGAGCATTTCAGAGCAAAAGGAAGACTCCGCAGAGTCGAGAGGAAAAACGAGACAATTATCGTTGCGCTGTCTTACTCTTCAGCCATTCTGCGTAAGAGTTTCTCTTTCTAACGGCACTTGTCTCGTTTTTCCTCACGGCTCTGCGGAGTCTTTGTTTTGCTCTGACGTGCTCAAATGTTTGTTTGATTCAATGAAATTCTTTATTTGATCTTATTTATTTTGACTTGAATAAATTTTTATTCAGGTCAAATAAATTCCTCGTTCAAATTAAATTAACGTCTTCTTTTCTTCAAACATTTATTGTTTTTAATGAAGTAAAGATTTTGTGTGATAAGCTTCATTAAATTTTATAAATAATTTTCAAAAATGTCCAAGTTGGTATGCGCAACGACGGTACTGTAACATATTTCGGACGCCTTTATATGCATTAAAATTATAGTCTTCATTGTGAGAAAGCCTTCTCTGCGCGTACAAGCTCAAATATATTTAATTCAAGCAAATCCTTTATTTAAATCAAACAAATTATTGGTTTGAATCAATAAGGTAGATATTTTTCATTTATTATTATTAAATTTAAATAAATTTTGTGTTACTTTAAAATAAAAAATATTTATTTCCTTCACTCGTATGATATAAAACAAGTTTTTTATTTGTTTCAAATAAAAAATTTTCTCAGTGTATCCCAGAAACGTCCCAAAACGTCTCAGGATATAATATGGATATCTCCAGGATGTGAAAAGTTCCGCCCTGTAGGAATATCCTGAAAATATTCATGAAATATCTCTAGGCGAGTCTCTAGAGTATCCATAGGATATCTTGCAACATAAATGGGATATGCCGTTGATAACCGGGACGATTATCTGAATATAAGTATATTCCTTTTTTAAACTTTTTATAACTATTCTTCTAAAAATTAACTTAAAGCTTCAGATATTGAAGTTGATAGGTCTATTATTCTACCTATCATCAAACAAGTAAATACATTCATGTATTCTTTTCATTAGAACGTTTTCCTGAAAACCCCTTGGAGACAATGGAAACGGAAGTCTCTTGAGACGTGTTCTCAAAGGTTTAACTGTCATTTTCAGAAGAGAGAGATAAATTGTATACATTTGTGAGTAAAAGCGATACAGGGAAATAATAGAGACGTGGATTTCCCACTGGGTCGTTCGAGCTTTTGTTCTAGCTTTTCCTATGTTTTGTTCTCTTTCTTGTTGCCGTGTGAGAGTTCTGCGTCTCCTCCAGCGCTTTCCTCTTTTCCACGTCATTAAAAATTTGTGGTGACAGTTTTTTAGAATCAATACATCAGAGTTGATTTTTTTCTGTAGAGGTAAAAATTATTCAATCCAGAGTAAAAAAACAATTTTAAATCCATACTGAGGTTTTTTAACTGCGACTGAAAAACGTATATTTTCCTCCATATGGTGGTACTTTTATTTAGATGGACTGCGGAATAGCGTCTTTCTCCTTTGTTGCATACAAAAAAAGGAAAAGAATCGTTGCATCGTCATCTATTTCACCATTAGTTTTCCTAGTTTCCTTTGCATTAGAGAAGGACATACGAGATCCCAGGCACCTTTTGTAAATTATAGGATCAAATCCGAATTTTTTACAGTATACAGAATTTCTTTTGAAATCACTAGCTAACTCTTGATAAATTAAATTAACTATAAAATAACTCTTATAATCTTTTTTTAATCTTTCAATATTAAAGAGCATTGCTTTAATTTTATTCAAAAAATTTCAATAATAATTTGGAAGCTACACTATACAGTATAAACCCATACAAAAAATCTTCAATTGAAAAGCGACGTTAATATAAGCATCGTTAAAATTATAAAGCGTTTGCCTTTTATAAAATATCAATTTTGATTCACAGAGAAAATTAAATAGTTTGAACATTTTTTAAATGGTTGAATGTTTATCACAATCACGATTATAGTAGTTTATGTGACATGCGTGTAAACGAGTACTTTTTGGGTGAGGATTGTTTTTGTCTCGGAGCGCCGTGGATGAGCCAAAAGCGGAAATTGTATTAGCTGAGTCGAAGACAATTTAAGCGCACTTAGTAGACCCAGTTATACTGGCGAGCCTGCAGTAAGCCTGCCTAGAATAAGCCAGCTGAAATACGAGAGTGGCTTAGCTTCGCGTCAGTGCAAAAGTGTTTTCGGCAGTGGCTCTCTGTCGCACACGGGAATCCCGCGGCTTCGGCGCCGACGCGAATCTGGCCACTCTCAGTTAAGCTAGCTTATTCCAGGCAGGCTCACTGTAGACAGACCTGTGGCCCTGTGGACAAACGCGAACTTTTGACGACCCGACCCCAAAAAAAACTGTATACGTGGTATATGGGTTAAGAGAAGTAGGTATGTCACAGATTCCGATCAGTAAGGGTTTTCCTAGAGATCCTCAAGGGAGAGTTGAGACACGTTTCCCCCTCCAATGCTCGCCGCTGTACCGGAACTTGATATTTCACTGCGGCGCGAAAAGTTTGAAAATGGACGTGTAGCGCAATACGTGACAGCACGCGAGCGAGCATCGAGAAATGTTCGTATTTAAGCAAGAGGATTAAAAAATGGAAACTGCGTAATGCAGGCCCATTATTTATTATAAATTATTTTTCTTAGTTCATTTATTTTGAAGCTATGACGTGTGAAGTGTGATATGCGAGTTTCGTGATTAATAAATAAGTGAAAAAGAGGTTGTGTATAACCTAGTTTCCAAAGAAAAATATTGACAATATTTTTGTGAGATATAAGTGTTTTGCAAAAATGGTGAAATGGTGTATTTTATACTGCAATAATTCATCTAAGAACGGGTTTTTCCTGAAACAAATTCCACGAGATCCCAAACTTCGAGAATTTTGGATTCAGAATATCAATCGAGCAGATTGGAAAGCAACTGACAAATCATGTGCTTCTGTAATTCTCGTCTGAGAATTTCTAATCAATCTAAGGCCAAAGAAAAAAATATTGATAAAAAGTACTCTAGCAAAAGCATGGCGATCCACACGACATATCAATGATATGTTTTTATTTGTCCATATCGTTTTTAAGTGTGAAATAAAAATAGCTTTTCACTCATGTTACTTTTTCCTTTATTTATTTGAAAAAATTTTGACACATGCACTTAAAATAATATTTTTATTTATATTTGTTAGAAACAAATATTTTTCTTGAAAAGATTTCATTCATGTGTCTTAAAAATTTATTCATGTTTCTTTTAAAAAAATGTATGCATTTTTCTTAAAACTGATTCTTCGATTATGTCCAGAATATAAATTTATGAAATTTTATCATTTAAATCTTCATCCTTTCCTACAATTTATTTTTACTTTATTTGTAACCTTTTCGAATCAAAGCTTTGCTTCCAACCTACAGAATGTATTTATTTAACCAATATTATTTACGGAAATTTGTTTAATATATATGCTTGAAAGTGATTTGTAATTACATTTCGTTTATTTTAAATGTTTAATTCAATGATGTTCTCTTTATTTTGTATTAAATCTGTTGTGAAATGAACACTCTATTTGAAAATCGCGCCATTTTTAGAATAGCAGGTTCCGGTACAACGGCACCAATCAGAATTTGAGTACCCCGCGTCTCAACTCTCCCTTGAGGATCTCTAGGTTTTCCCTGTGAAAATCATTATTGATTGAACTCAGTGACGTACTTCTCACTACTCCTCACAAATGCTCTAAGAATACTTTATAAGGCAATTGTGAAGTTATAGCCGTATAAAGTTCCGCTGTACGGTCTGACAAAAGGTGTCAGTATCCCATCCTTTGAAAACTCTATTGTTTCTTCGTCGTTACTTTTTCTTTTGTACCCACGGATGTCCATGCAGGACTTGTAGAACATCTTGGCCTTCATAGTCGCCTCGTTGTCGTGATTATTCAATGGTTCTTCCAGGACTCGTTTAAGGATCACCTGAAGCTGATCCGCCATCACCTCAAAAGTGCTAATGGAACTTTTGTCTTCCGGGATAACATGAAGGCGATTCCACGTTCCACAGGCGTATTGAAAAAAGTCCTCACAGGGCGATGCTGTTTGATTCATGGCTGATAATAAACTAGCAGCTGTGCAAGAACAAAGGAAATAGTTTTTGTAAGTTCATAATTGTATACGTGTATTAGAGTAAATACAGGTAGGTAATATATTATTTGCAAGAATTTCTGACTGTTAAAGAAAAACAAAACTATTGCAAATACACATAAAAAACCCGCTGCGCGAGCACATTCTTGTCGTGCCCTAGCTCCGAAGTTTGAGCGCACTTAGGGTGCGCATCTGTTGGAGCTCGCACTTCGTAAACAGCTTAGTTCACAGTGTAATGAATATGAAGGTTTTAGTCGGGCAAAAGGACGTAAGTTACAAATTTCGGAAATTCTTTTTATTGACTTGAAATATTTGTTTTGACCTAATTCATATCCCTGTAGAAGATTGTGGTCCTGTTCGATTTTGAAGTGCTCTCTAAATTTGAATTAGTAAAAACTTAACTAATCAAATCAGTACTAATGATTTCAACTGATAATTCAGTTCTATTTAAATTTTATTTATTGAAATAGCAAAATACATTGTAACAGGCTAACTTAACCTGAACATTGTGTTGAACCATTTTATCACGATTCATATAATTATAAAGTTACACTTGTCATGAAGAATATAAATAAATAAAGTATTTATTTGTATAGGATCACTTACATTAAAAATTGTTAAGAAATCGACAATTACGAGTTTGGATAGTGCGCATGCATGTAGCAATAATTAATAATTGAATCCATATATTTTTACTAATTGTCAGTGGCTCAATTCTAGTTACAGCAATTGGTAGAATTTAACTGGCAATCAGTTATATTTTACTAACTTAAATTTAGAGTGTGGATCACAATTCATGTTTGGTAATTTTTGTTTAAAAGTGTATTTACTTGGTTTTGCATGTTATTTTCACGATTAAATAGAGCTAATCAATAGCTCGAAAGAACGTTCTAGTTTTTTTTCAATTAAAAGAGAAAAAAGTAGCCAATTTTTTTGGACCTTGGAGCACCATCCACTTAGTTAACTGAGTTGGTGCGGTGAAGTGGCGGGATGGCTGCCTCATCCAACTACCTGGGTCAGAGCAACTACTCAAAATGTTACCGAGCCGTTGTGTTGTTTGAGTCACCTATTTCAGATGGATCGTACATCCAACCCTGTTTGCAGCCTATACTATGTACTTGTCAGTAATAACTTGTTAGATGGCTAAGATGCCCATGAAACAAAAATCGACTAAATGCGTTTGAATGGACAGTAAAAATTACTTGAATCAGCATTCTCGAGTGGTAATTGCCGATTTTGAGAGATTTTTCACATAAACTGATGCACGGTAAAAACTTGTAATTTAAATGGAATGTGACCGTTTGGAAAAGAGCCATGAATCGGACGCAAAATATGGGTTATACCTGCAACACAGCAACACAAAACAACACAAATCAGAATCTCTTGACTTTTTTCAGACTGGTTCTGACATCAACAACATCAACCACTCCAACGCGTCTCCTTAACACAAGCGCAATAGATTAGGGAGCCACGTTTGGGACTACTGGCTAACTATTCGATAGTTGCAGGTTCCAATGCATGCTGCAGTGACCAACGAACACGCAACAATTTAAAATGTTCACTGTGTACAACGAACTTGACGGGTCTGTCAATCTAAACAGAAGTTCTCACAATCCTTAACCAACAAAAAATGGATTTGCTAGCCAACCATTTCTTTGAGCGTAGAACTAAGTGTAAAGCTTAAAAGAACTATAATGTTTTTTTTAAATCAAAAAATAAAAAAGTCTTGCAGCTTTTTCTGTATCAGGTCCAAAATTTTTTGGGACTTGCCGTTCTTTAATAAAGGTTTTCTCACAGATGGTAGCTTTTTATAACACTCATTTTGCTATACAATGAAGCTAAGTAATACCTCGAATGTGATTTTTTTTCAAATTGATTTCTGAATCAAAATCGAGATCTTATGGTCCGCGCCATTCCCTTGACAAGGGTTTTCTTGGAGATGGTTACCTTTTTCGAAGCGCTGTATTCACGAATCAGTAGAGTTTAGTCAGACAGTTTTTTGTGTCTCCTGTAAAATTCGCGTTTTGGCACTTATGCCCTTTTGCCGGACGACTCTTTATATATAGAAGCTTACTTGCAAATCCTACAAGAATTTTGATTTTTTATATGTATTTATATAATTGTTACGTACATATTTCTAATAAATAATACTATTAACAATAAGATGAAATTGCACTTCGTAAAATTGTAAAATCAGGTTAAGAACATCAATACGTTGGCCCACATATGGAAGAGAGAGTATGACCGAAAGACCGTCTCTGTATAATTGAAGGGTACCTCCAAGATCCAACCTGCATACCGACGTCCAACGCAGGTTGGACGTTCTTGGAGGGACCCCTTCAATTATAGACGCTGAATCTCTGACGGACCAGCTTCCCTTCTTGGGAATGAAAAACGGATTCTCGGATCCAGCACGACGACACCCGGGATAAACAACATTTTATACCTCCGGCGGAATAATCGAGCTTTGTGGATAAGAACATATAAAGGTAAAGCACAGGTACCCCAAAGTTCAGTCTGAAGTTCTACAGTCTTTGCCGCTCTTCAGTCTAAGTCAGTTTAGTCATGTAGTCGTCAGTCTTTTACGGTTCTTCACGCTTCACGATTCGGATCTCGGCCTTAAACTCAGTTATCAGTTCCTGTCTCAGATCAATTCCAGTTCAATCAGAAGTCCAGTTAAACATTAATTGCAATTTCACTCTACCCAGTCTCATGCCCATTCATGTGAATTCGGACAATATATTCTCGAGTTCATTGGATAATTAACTATTCACTATAATCATCTAGGATACAATGGATATCAGTGCGCTACCAACATCTGGTTTCTCAAAGCTTACAGCTGCCCATAAAAAAGGAATAAAATTTATATTCAAGGCTCGCTCGTAACCCATTAAAACCTAAAGGAGACAATCACGCAGAATCAAACAAGTAACCCTAATTTATCTCAAGTGTGAATTCATCTACGCGGGTGCTTACATAAACTAAACAGAATCGTTCCCTTCAGAACGCACGTGCATTCAAGAAACAAATCAACTAGTTTATCTCTCTCTGTATCTGTGTATGCGTTCCCCCCCCCCCCCTCCCCCTATCTCTCTTGTTCTCTTCATGTATAAATTGTAAAACTCAAAACGATTAAATAAATACTATTTTATATTCTAATCGTCAACTTTGGCTTGTCCTTATCCCTATTTGTCACTTATAGTCTCAACTATTAAGTAAAAGAATCGCAAAAAAACGGCACATAGAATAAAACTAACCTTATCCCATTGTACATCATGAAATGCAGCACTCATTCAAATAACAATAATAGGGCGCGTAAAGGATGAAAAACATGAATTTTTCCTGCCTGTTCGTCATTACTTAATCTATACCCACGATATCTTCGCAAAAAAATTTATTTTATTTTTTTTTTAATCTCGCCACTACTTTTGTATTTTGACTACGCGTAGCAATTGATTAAAACTCAATCCATAAAAAATTGTTCACATACTATGCAACTATTCTAAAAAATGTTACTTCTCTTCCTTTATACAGTACAAAGTTGCACAAGGGCTTGACCTTGATTTGACTTTCATGTTGTTAATAAGCCATAACCCAACAGTACAAGTACCAATTAAAGGGTTAAATGATACAGTGAATCTATATACATTTTCTAAAAAGTCCTCTTCTAAAATGGCTTCTTCGTAGAACATTTTCAACTCCCTAGGTAATCTGAACATCATCGAGATTTATAATATTGAATTAGTCGTCAGAGGTACATAGAGTAGTTCTCATCAGACCTAGAGTTTAGACGAGAGATTTTCAAGTGCATGTCGGCTAAAATCTCTGGACAGTCGAATAATCCTCTTATTACTTTAAAGATAAACGTCAGTGATAGAATCAAATGTCTATCCTGAATTGTCTAGGCATATAATCTTTTACATAATTTATTAAAATCGCTATCACGCTCAGGATAAATACCATCTTCTCTAAAATCTAAGAACTTAAAGAATAGCTTTTGTACATTCTCTAATGTGTTTATTACACTCAGGTTGAATGGACATCAAGTTTGAGCCGCGTATTCTGGTTTTGATCCAACAAAGGAGTTGTAGAGTACAATGAACGCCTCTTTATTTTAAAGTCCCTGCATGATCTTAGAATAATACTAACCATTCTATTCGCTGCGTTTATAGTTCTTTCTGCAGTCATTTCTCCATTTCGTTATAAAAGCGGTTATTATTCAATCGCAAATAACTTAAGCAGATAATTTTTTGAAAAGTTTGTTTATAGAATAAGAAATTAATGACAATCATTACATTTGAGAATTTCTTTACGAGAATTAACTTCAATTCGAATATCCTATTTCACTTCAACAAATTGGTGTTTTCGGAAAAGTAAGAAAAAACTATTTTTAATAAAATCATCAAATGTTTTACACCAATAGTCGTTGTTCGTATTTCCGATCAAAATTAGTGAAAATCCTAACATTTTCTGAGAAAAGAATGGACGATGTTGGTATTAGTTTATGAAATTTCTTAAGAATAAGAATTACAATTTTTCACATGAATATTTGTTTATTAATTTCTTCATGTATTTCATAATTTTTAATCCTAAACGCTCGACCCCTTTCGTCTCCATCCTTGCGGCGGTTGCCAAAGTGGAATCGCGACGTGTTGACGCATAGTGTTAAGCGTCTAAAATCAAATAAGTACGTTCTCATCACCTCTCCTTTAATATGAAGAGGAGAAGGGAAATTCAGACACGAGAGAGAGCTCGTACCGGCAGCATGAGAAGTCTAATGTCGGTTTTCCTAATTTGCTGAAATAAAGTCAAATTAATGTCAACTGGATTCTTATTATTTCCGAACCTGCACAATTAGATACTTTGAAAATTGCGATAACATTTGGTCGCTCGTTCCGGATTGAGTGCGGTTTTTACGATTTATTAGAGTGAAAATGGAAAAATTGGAGTTTTCCGTTGGAAAGCATCTCGAAACATAGCAAATCAACTCTTAAATTCTGTGAACAGTGACAATCTAGTGAGTGAACAACAATAATTTATGCTGGAGCATAAATTCACATAAAATTCGAAAATTAACAAGTGTGTGTAAAAGTGACTTGTGTGTGTAGTGTTGTCAAAAGCTGCGCACGCAGAACCTTACTGTTCACACACGTGAATATACTATATTGATTACAGCGCTCGCACACACACTCAAGTCTCCATATGACATCAGAATGGCTCTGATAAGCTTACTCTTACGATGATGCACCGCTCTCACTTGGTCTTACATGATACCACCTTTACTCACTTACGTGGTCTCATCTCTACTCGCTTGACTTACTGCTGCCTGGTCTCGACTCTCACACTCGCGCATGCTATGCTTTGCAATTAAAATAAGCAAACAAACACACAATCATTCAAAGTCTATTTAATAGACTTTCCTCAAATCTTAATCAAAATGGAGAAGAAAATTGCCGGAGTAAGAGCTCCAATTGAAAGCTTTACGAGGATCCTACCAATCTTTCTGAAGATCCCCCTGAAAACATCACACTAGCTGTCGCGGAAGGGCGCTATTTAATGTTATTGGATGTATGGAAGCAGCTACACGAATACAACTTGCAGATAGCGGAATGAGCTGACTCAGAAAAGATTGACAAGAAAATGGTAATAGTTTCAATGTATCACAATTAATAAAAAGATCACCTAAACTCCCGACAATAGAATTGCCTTAATTTTCAGGTAATTATATTGAATGACAAAATTTTAGAGATTTATTCGAAGAAATTGTAGATAAACACACTAATTGGTCAAAAACAGAAAAATTGCACCATTTGAAAGCAAATTTACTCATGTTAAATAAACATGTTAAAAAGGAGATACGAAAATAAGCGTGATATTGTTACTTCGTATCTGCACTCTTTTACGTCTCTTCCTGCCATCAATAACGAGTCTGTTGAAGATTTAAAATTTCTACGTGACACATTAAATTAAGCTTTACAAGCATTAAAAAACTTGGAAAGACCACTAGAACACTGGGATGATCTAATTGTTTATACACAGTAAATAAACTAAATGAAATCTCGCTATGTGAATGGGAGAGACATTTAGGAGATACTTTAGAATCCTTTCAAATGTCTCGAGAATTACAAGTAAATAAAGAAAATAATTCTAACAATAAATCACGCTAATCTTCCAGTCAGATAAATAATATCACTTCGCAATCTGTTATCTGTTGTCTGTATAAAGCAAATCATAACTTGTATCAATGCAGTCAATTTAAACCGCAAAGTGTTGAAAGACGAAGAGAAATTGCTCGCGTAAACAGATGTTGTTTTAATTGTTTCAGAATTGGACGTATGCGACGTAACTGTAGAAGTAAAAGTATTTGCTTTCACTGTAAGAAAAAACACTATTCTCTACTTCATTCCGAGCTATCTCCTTTCAACGCTTTTGACAATGTTCGATCAGAAGAAAATAGTGCCGTGTCATCTATTAATTCAGTACATGCGTCAACAAATCAGGATCCGAGTTCTACAATCAGCCCTTCTTCTAGTATTGTTTATAATGATATGTAGTAATGTTTCACATGCAACTGTTCCAATTTTACCTGCTATTAAAACTGTTATTTTAGTCGCAGCTAAAATTAATGTACAAGCACTTAATGGGCGAAACTTACGTATTCGAGCGCTTTTAGATCAAGGATCTCAATCCACTCTAGTCCCAGCTGAAAATTCCTGTACAGGAACCTCGAAGGATCCTGTACATGTTCCTGTACACGAACCTGCACACGAACCTGTACAGGTAATCTTGACGGTTCCTGTGCAGGAATTTGGCGAAGGTAACTATACATGATCCTGCAAAGGAACCTGCACCGACAAAGGAACCTTTGAATGGTCCTGTACAGGTGCCTGTACAGAAACGTGTATAGGATCCTTTACAGAAAGCCGTCAAAGGAACCTTTGGAAGGATCCTGTACAGAAACACGTATAGGGTCCTTTACAGAAAGCCATTGCGAAAAATGATGTCGCTTACAGCTATGAACTTGCCTTCCTTTTATTCCCTTTAAGAACCAACTCACTATCGAGAGAGCTAAGCCACCAGCGAACCCTCGAGGATTAGTTCCTATGCAGGTTCATGTATAGGATCATGAACATGTTCCTGTACATGAACCCACACCTCAATTGACTTAGTGAAGGAACCTGTACAGGACCATTCAAAGGTTAGCTTGTATACAGGTTCCTTTCCAGTATCATGTACAGTTTCCTTCGCCAAATTCCTGCACAGGAACCGTCAAGATTACATGTACAGGTTCGTGTGCAGTTTCATGTACAGGAACATGTGCAAGATCCTCCGAGGTTCCTGTACAGGAATTTTCATCTGGGGTGAGTGAATGGATTGTAAAAATGTTAAATTTGAACCGGCAGCCCGCTATGACTAAATTATGTGGTCCTTTCGGCATCTGATTAGAAACAGCAAAATCATTAATTGATTTATTTATCACTCCAATTAAAGACAGTAATATGGTCGTCCCTATGGCTGCGTTAGTCATCACGTGTCAGCAATTATCTTATGCCTAAAAATAGATACTCCATAGATTGGGAACATTTAGAGGGATTGTTTTGGGCTGATCCTGAACCTTTCAGTAATCAAGAAATAGGAATTATTATAGAAGCTGATTATTATGGTTCTATTATGCTCCCTGACATTAGGAAAGGTCCTTTAGACGCTCCCGCAGCGCAATCCACTATTTTTGGTTGAATTCTTTCAGGTCGAGCAGGACAATCTTTTTCCTCTCACAGCACCTCTATTGTGCAACATTGTAGTAAGATTTAAAAACTGCAAGCAGACCTCAGAACATTCTGGGAATTGGAAGAAAATCCAAAAAAGTCTCTTCTTACCGAAGAGGAGCAATTATGCTAAGATTATTTCCGCGAAACACATTCTAGAGATAAGGAAGGTCGGTATATAGTACGATTTCCATTCAAACCAAATTGTCCCAATAAATTAGGTGGTTCCTTAAATATTGCTACTTCTATGTGGCTTCGCAATGAACGTTTTTTTATTAAAAGATTAGGAATCACACTCCAGCTATTCGGAGTTCCTTAAAGAATATGTGAACTTAAACCACATGAGAGAAGTTCATTGCGATTTACAAAATAAAGCGGAATCCTCATCTGCTGTTTATTTACCTCATCAACCAGTAATTCGAGAAAGTAGTTCCACAACCCGCGCACGAGTAGTTTTCAATGCGTCGAGTCGCACCTCAACTGGTAGCATGGAGGTCCTCAGTTGACTCTCTTCATGATTAGGCAAAATTTTTGGATTTTAGGAGCAAGGCATCTCGTTCGATGATTGATAGTCCGTTGCGTGAACTGTGTTCGTCAAAGGGCACAATTAGCTTCCCAACGCGTCAATCACCAGCTGCGAGAGTCTCAAAATCAAGGCCATTTCTTCATATAGGCTTAGATTACGCTGGACCAATATTAGTTCGATTGGGACAAAGAAATTGAGTATGAGTTAGCTAAGCATAGTGTCAACTGGCACTTTATACCTCCTGCTGCTCCAAACTTTGTTGGTCTTTGGGAGGCGGGAGCCAAGAATGCTAAGCCGCACCTGCACCACGAAATAAAAAATTACATTCTCACCTTTAAAGAGCTCAGTACAGTCTTATGCAGGATCGAGGCCTCCAATCTTCAATTCTGGATCTGAAGGAAAGCTATTTAAAGAGATGGCAATTAGTAGAGAGAATTGCAGAAGAATTCTGGAAAAGGTGGTCTATGGAATATCGATTGGAACTTCATAATCGTTGTAAGTGGATGAATCCAAGCGAAAACATAAAAGTCGGAGATTTGGAGCTTATTCAAAAGGCGAAAACAGCTCCGACTGCTTAGCACTTAGGGAGGATCGAGCTGTCATCCCGGTAGGGATAAAAGGGTCCGTAGCGTAACTTTGAAAACTGCTTATGGAACTTACGATCGCCCCATAACGCAACTTTGTGTACTGCCAGTTAATCAAGAGAAAATTCAATTTTCCACAGATCCAAACTTAATTCAGTCATGGTGGGCGGCGACCTAAATTGTTTTAGTATTTAAGTAATGGATGTATAAATATTTGGCGAATGATGTTATAGATTTAAGTGAGAAAAAATGAAAAAAATGGCATAATGAGATCAATATTATTAATATTACGAGAATTTAAATTATGTACCAGATTTTGAAACTTATTTTGTTCCTACAACGGCTCAAGGTGGGCGGAATGTTGACGCATAGTGTTAAGCGTCTCAAATCAAATGAGTATGTTCTCATCACCTCTCCTTTAATATGAAGATGGGAAGGGGAATTCAGACACGAGAGGGAGCTCGTACCGGTAGCATGAAAACTCTAACGTCGGTTTTTCTTAACTTGCTGAAATACAGTCAAATTAATGTCAACTACATTCTTCTTATTTCTGGACCTGCACAACTAGATACTTTGAAAATTGCGATAACACGACGAATTTTGCTGGCGCGCCTCCACTTAGTATAACTCAGAAATGCGTTCCACACTGCGCCGCGTAAGCGTGAGCGTTCGGGTTTACGTTCGTGCATGCGGACTTGTTTCTCTTGTGATGTTCTTGTAGTTCTTTCCTGCATTGATTTTATGGCCACTATTCTTGGTTATCCTTGTGACCATATTATCCTCAGATTTGTTTCCCCGTTTTTCTTCTTCTCCATCAGTTCCTTCATCTTCTTGAATTCGAGATAGTGCAACCTCGTGTGATCAGCTCTGAAGTGTAGACCCAATAAATTCGGTGCTAGCTTGTCTGTTTTAACTGGATGGAAAATTGTTTCAGACAGTTATGAGCATCCGCCTCTGTTGGTATTATTATCTTAACTGTTCTGTATATATTTTCCCATTCTTAGAGCTTCTAGATTATCATAATTATTACCAAGTACTTTGGAAAGTATCTCATGTACTTTAATTGTTGTATCCGAGTCATGCTCTTGAGTGTCGTTAGTTAAATCGAAACGTCATACGATTCCGCCATACTTTTATCCGCCGTCCAATAAAAATAGCTGTCAATGGTTTTACAAAGCTGTCAAGTTTATCTAGCGATGGATAAATTTTTATTTCGCATGGATAAAAGTATGGCAGCGTTTCCATCCTATTTTTACAATTTGAAAAAGCTGCAGGTTTTTCTGTTTATCTATTTATAATTATTTAATATATTATTAAATATAAATGATTATAATAAATAAATAATGTATAATAAAAAATTGATGTTTATTGTTTATTGAAAACTAATATTTATTTATCCAAATGTTGGATGATTGTCTAACTATTTTAATTTCGAAGGCTTCAAATTTGAATTTATTCAATCTTAAAGACCTTCAAATGGGAAATTGAAAATTTTGCTCAAATTCCATATGAACAGAGATATTGTACAAAAAACTCAAAATGAAAATATTTGTTTACTAAAAACTGATTTTCGAAAGTCATATCTCGTAAATGATTAGAGATAAAACGTTCTCTTTTTCTTATTTTAGAGATAATTTTATATCCTATAATTTCTATTTACACATTTTTAGGAATAAAATGTTCTAAAATTGAGAAATTATCGAATAACACAACTTTTGCATTTACTTTCAGCATTTTTAAAGGTGTTGGATATATTGCTCGCTGTTGAATAATCACATCTTATTTTAAAATAGATAATTCAAGAGTGTTAGAAAATGAAGTTTCACTTTTTAATAATTTTGACAAAAATATACATCAAAAATTGAAGAAGAAGAAAAAAACATAATAAAAATCAGGGTGGTGCTGGACCGGGAAACCGGTTTAGTGGAAATTTATTGAGACCGGGGAAAACATGCGGTGAAATTGCGCGCGTCTTTTTAAATGTTTGAAAATATTTGGCACCCGATTTTAATAGTTATTTGTGATACAAGGACTCTAAGTGGCACTTTTTCGGCCGATTACTGCAATTCACACGAGGCAAAGTTCCACTTAGGGGCCGAGTGTCACACACTATTTTTTATCACATCAGTCAATCATAAGTGCAAATAGGTTGCATAGAGTCCTAATCTAAAAACCGGAAAGGGTCCAGAGACAAAGTCCGGTAATGTGCGTGGGGTAAGAAGTCGATACTAAAGTACCTTAAGTACCCTAAATAAATACCCTAAATACCTTGAGTAAAAATTTTACGGCTTGTACTAAAAAGTGCTATTTTAGGTATCGTTTGCAGTACCTAAAATCGCACTTATGATGGCGGTGTCATAGGAAAGTTTTTTTGGTCCCAAAGAACATACACATACCATGTTGCATGCCATCTTAATAATTTGAGCCTAAAGTATGTTTATTGCTGCTACTAATGATAAGATACCAACAAGACGCGAATTCAAGGGTCCAGATTCGAATGGTAAGATTTCTCCAGGAGCCGCCCCTGATGTCACTATGCTTGTGTACCACTATAGAGGAAATATAAAAGTTTCCAATTTAAACTATTATGGAATTCGGGAGTATGATGCATGATGATCTGCGAGGGGGTATTCATTCGCGTATTACTTTGTACACTTTTCGCGTAATAATCGCGTAATGTATGTATACCATTAAGCCATTTCCCTTTCAGGGTAGGCGTGACACTACCCGATTCGGGTAGTGTTTCTAGGTGGATATTTTTCTTGTAGTTATAAATAACTACAAGTGTGGGCTCACCACACCCACGATGTGCCAACAGCACTCAATATTCTTGAATGGTCACCCATCCAAGTACTAACCGCATCCAATGCTG
>CAKNYM010050090.1:76610-101019 GCA_932195095.1 Andricus curvator
TCAGTATTCTTGAATGGTCACCCATCCAAGTACTAACCGCGTCCAACGCTGCTTAACTTCAGTGATCTGACGAGAACTGGGTTTTTCAGCGTGGTATGGCCGTTGGCCTAATAATGCCTAATAATGCGTAATAATGTTTAATAATGTGTAATAATGACTAATACCGGAATTATTGCGCGTAATAATGCTTAATAACGGGATTATTGCGCGTAATAATGCGCATTAATGCATAATAGCAAATGGAATTTTCGTTTACGCTGTACTTTTGTTGCATTTTTTTCAAACAATTGATCGTGAGCGACCACTAAATATATATATATATATATATATATATATATATTTTTAATTTTGACAAGAATAATGTACGTGTTATTTTCTCACCGAAAGGAATAAGTTGCCGGGGTGCCAAACTATTGGAAAATAAATAAATCTTAAAAAAGCACCCTTTTAAATAGTTCTTGAAACTAAACATTTGTTCAATTATTATTTTAAGCACTCCTAATTTTCTATAGTTAATAGTCAATTTTCAAAAGTCTCTCAAATTTATCTGAATCTATACGATTTAGATCGTTTTGAAATAATGATTCAAGTATTAAAAGACGTTCATTTCTAATCCTGCAACTTTAAACGATTTCAATTTGTAACGAAATAATTTGAAATGTTTCAATCTAAAATTATCGACAACTTCAAATCAATATTCTTGCATTTTTAAAGAGTTTTAAATTTCAAATTATTCAATACACTGAATACTACAAATGTAAAATGTCTCAACTATTAAGAACTCAAATATTTTTGAAATTTCGATTAGTCCTTTGAAGAACATCGTTACATAAAAAACAACTGCCTTTTTTCCATTTCTGGTGTATACATTTTTTATTTTTTTACTGTATATGGAAATAGTATATTGTCAGTGGTGTGGTCCTAAAAATGTAGGTGGCCCAGCGGCTCCCCCCATACTCCAGGATTGCAAAGAGGTATAGTCGAGAAAGTTGATAAGATTTTTATGATTTGATTAAAACGTGGTTATATATTTTAAACACACACACAGTGTGTATAGAGCATATAGCCTACAAGGTGCCAACTATTCTTTAAATTTTCATCTCCCGACATTCTCCCTGTAAATATTCGTGATTTTTACCGGGTTAGAAAAAATATACTCTCTTTGCGAAACCCACAGTTTTTTTACATATATGAACAGTTACGGAAGTCGATAAGCATCAGCAAACCTTTTTGCAAGAAATCTATTAACTTTCAATATAATAAGTAGGATAAGGAAATGTTTGTGTCTGATAAAGGAAAATACCGAGACACGTTTTATTATAACGTGTACTAGCAGTGAATATACGCGCGCAAATTGCGCGTTCACGTCTCTAGGTTTTTATTTCCCAACATTAAAAATAATGAATTAAAAATATGAACAATGTGAAAATCCATTATTATTAACCCAATTTTTAAATATTTTAAAAACATTTTTAGAACAACAATAACACCGGCACACAAAAAAAACCACTTTCTGATCTACAGACGCCACACATATATTCTGATGTATTTTGACCCGCTGAGCACGAATCTGAGGTCCGTTTGACCCCAGCACATCTGGGTCAAGGGCATTTGAAGGTCAAATCGACCGAAAAGTCATTTGGGTTAGGATAGCTACTATAATTTAGGTGTTTTGGGTCGCTGAATCCGAATCCGGGGTCCATTTGAACTTAAAGAGTCAAGGTCAAGGTCATTTCCAGGTCAATTTCCTTCATTTTTCTAAAAACAAATTTCTGACTGCAGATTCTGAAAGAACGGAAGATTTTACGTCCAGATATGTATGTTTGTATTTTTCTATGACGACCTCTGAAGTAATTTTAAGGTCATTTTATTTAAATATATAGATGGTTCATATGGGTAAAATATATCTACATGGGACTAGACTACTATCCTAATATGTTGTGAAGGTCGCTGAATCTGAATCCGAGGCCCGCTTGACCCCAGGGTGCCAAGGTCAAGGTCAGATCAAGGTCATATCGAGAGAAAAAGGTGTAACTGTTCCAAAATTTAACCCAACAAATCAGGACTAAACGAGAGTTACGGTATGGTATTTTGGAATAGCGTTTGTTCTTTCTTTCGCCTATAAGGTTCTCTTTTATTGACAAAGGATCTATGCAGTGGATTTCTAGTTCTCTTCGAACTATCACCATCTTCATCGCCAGGTACTTGATCTCTCTTTAGCAGCCAGCAGTAGTCAGCCAACATATTCACGTCCCATTTTCCTTGCCATCGAAGCTCAGCGTCTTTTAGATCTTGATGGAAACGCTCTCCTTGCTCTTCGCTGTAATCGCCTAAGTTCTCAGGAAAATAGTTAATATGAGAGTCCATGAAATGGAGTTTGAGATTCGTCAAACATCCCAAGCGTTGATAGCTCCTCACCATATTTGCTACGATTGCTTTGTAGTCATTACTTCTGTGATTTCCTAAGAAGTTTTGAGCAACATCTCGAAAACTGAGCCAAGCAGCTTTTTCTATGTCTGTCATTGTGTTGATGAAATTTTCGTCGTAAAATATTTTACGGATCTGAGGTCCATCAAATACTGCTTCTTTGAATTTAGCATCACATAATCTAGCAAACTGATTTGTCAAGTACTGAAAACATGTTCCTTCTTTATTCAAAACTTTGACGAATTGTTTCATAAGTCCAAGTTTTATGTGCAGAGGCGATAGCAATACTTTTGATGGATCAATTAAAGGTTGTTAAAGTACATTGTGATTTCCAGGTTCAAGTTCTTCTCTTGTTGGTCAAACCTTCTTCTTGTAATGTTTCGCGCGATCCCTGCTATCCCACAAACACAAAAAGCTGGTATACTTTGTATATCCTGATTGTTGACAAAGAAAGGAGAATGGTTATGATTTTCAAATCACCACAAACTTGCCACTTATGTTTGTCATATTTAATTTTCTCCAATACATATTGGACGTTTTCGTAACTTTCTGTTAATTGTGTTGAATGCGCTATTGGTAGACTTGCGTACTCATTTCCATTGTTAAGCAGCACTGCCTTAAGACTTTGTTTTGACGAGTCTACAAACAATCTCCATTCTTCTGGAACGTAAACATCCTTTTTTAGTTCATTCATTAAACCGTTAACATCTCTGCAATATACCAACATACCTTCTTCATCTTTATTGAAGTACTGACGGAACTTCTTTTCTCGATTCCTGTAGAAAGATGACTTCGTTCCCTGTTATACCATTACACGGCTCTTCAACTCAGCTGCCATATATTAAGAAGCATCTTTCGGAAGACCCATGCTCCTGATAAAATCGTTTAAACTATCTTGGTTGAATAGACTTAAAGATTCATTTTTTTGCTTTCTCTGTAATTTTGGCACATATTCTTAATTTTCATCATCTTCGTATGAGCAGTCGTCAGATTCTTCTTCAATGTCTAACATCACCTCTCTATCTGCCTCTTTATTTGTTGAAGCTTCATTTATCATTGAGCTCGTATCCATATTTTCGATAGCAGACTCTGGATTAGATTTTGCAGTTATGACAGAAGACACTATTGCATAAGATATTTTTTATTGGTTTTTAACGTTGAATCCTTTAAATTTTGTATTGCAAAAATAACAGTCTTTTTCAGATTGAGGTATTGACTACATTACCGGTGAGGAGTATTTTAACATTTTATTGTTTTTCATTTTATTCCAACGTAAAAGCATATTGTAACAAGCACTGCAAATGCTATCTGGAGCAAATGTTTCATTTTGAAGGGAAAATTCTTTTTATAACATTGACGATATATGTTTCTACATTGCTCATTCATTAACCTACGACAAGTGATGACTTCATATTTCCCACAAACGTCGCAAAACACATTTTTATCGCTGTTGCAGTCATGGCTGGCAAAAACATGATTACTTCTTGTAGCTTTATATTCTTCATCAGTTGAATCGCCAACCAATAAAGGGTGGCGGTAGCTGGATGACGACGATTGCGGGCCCGTTTCCTCACACTGACCAACCGCCGATACTGGGTATCCGAAACCCTGCATCGTACTTTCTCTCGTGTCGGCCATGACGGTATTATGGCTTCACCCCAGGGCTTAGACGAAAAATAAAAAGCAAAAATAAATCCGTTTTCCGCCGTCACCACGTGGAGGTGCCCTACGTGATATAAGTTTCCTGAAGTAAGCGGTGCGAACTTGACACAGAAAAAACAGAAGATAAACTTTACATCGATTTCCGACGAAAGATTCTTTGCAACAAAAATTAACTTCAGAGGATAAACTTTACACAAATATCGGTGAAACTGTCTTTTGTTTTTCCATGACAAACACATGTATTTTGAAAGACGCGAAGTTGGCTGAACAAAACTTTATCGCTCTAAAAAATTTCCTGCAACAAATGTTATTCTTAGTTTTTTCTGTGGAGACAAGGTGAATTGTAACCAAACATATGTACTAATTTCTAACTGTCTCAAATAAACTGCCGTGGAAATAGCGCTTGAAGGTTATTGTGCACTTGGGATTTTCGTCCTGATTTGTTGTGTTAAACGGGCTTCAGATTCGAATTCACTCACCCAAAAACATGTAGAAGTCAAATTTTGGATCGGTAACATCTTTTTCTTCCGATCTAACTTTGATATGACCTTGATCTGACCTTGACCTTGGCACCCTGGGGTCAAGCGGGCTTTGGATTCAGATTTAGCGACCCCCACAACATATTAGTATAGTAGTCTAGTCCCATGTAGCTATATTTTACCCATATGAACCATCTATATATTTAAATAAAATGACCTTAAAATGACCTTAGAAGTCGTTATAGAAAAATACAAACATACATATCTGGACGTAAAATCTTCCGTTCTTTCAGAATCTGCAGTCAGAAATTTGTTTTTAGAAAAATGAACTAAATTGACCTTGAAATGACCTTGACCTTGACTCGATAAGTTCAAATGGACCCCGGATTCGGATTCAGCGACCCAAAAAACATAAATTATAGTAGCTATCCTCACCCAAATGACTTTTCTGTAGATTTGACCTTCAAATGCCCTTGACCCAGATTGCTGGGGTCAAACGGACCTCGGATTCGTGCTCAGCGGGTCAAAATACATGAGAATATATGTGTCGCGTCTGTAGATCAGAAAAGTGTTTTTTTTTTGTGTGTTCATTTTTCTGTCTACTGGTCTGAAATCAATATTTTTTTAATATTGATTTTTTGAATTGTGAAAAAATGCCCTCTTTGTCCGCTGGGATTCGAACTCCAGGTCTTTCGGATTGTCGGTCCGATGCTCTAACCCACTAAGCTACGGAGAGACGAGATTATTTTCTTCACAAGTTGAATTCCAATGTCATTCCTTATACTTGTAAGATTTAATTTCTAAACATGAAAGTTTTTTTTTAATTTTTGGTGTTGAGGTTCTTGACCAGGTAATTACGTTAATAATTGTGATGTTAATTTTCTTGTCTACTGGTCTAAAATAAATATTGTTTGAATATTGATGTTTTGAATTGTGAAAAAAATGCTAGAATTAAAAATGTTAGAGCATCAGACCGGCAATCTGAAAGACCTGGTGGAGTTCGAATCCCAGCGGAGCAAGAGAGCATTTTTTCACAATTAAAAAAATATATATTTAAAAAATATTAATTTTAGACCAGCAGACAAAAAGTTAACATCACAATTATTAACGGAATTACCTGGTTAAGAACCTTAACATCAAAAATTAAAATTTGTAGAACAATGATTAATAATTTCTAATTTGGAACTGAAAGCATTTGAAATTAAAAAAATATATATATGTAGAACGATTTTGCACAATTTAATCAGAAAAAAGATTTCAATTGCATAATTTCTAATTTGAAGCGCTAAAAATGAAACAATTTTATTTTTATTGAACAATCACGAAATTGAATGATTTCAGCTTAAAATTTCGAAAATAGGACAATAGGGTTGTTTCCAAAGTCAGATATCACTTTTCCAATGAATGGATCTTATAGTTTCTAAAATTCTAATTTTAAAAACGCCCATAAAATATTTTTCACATATTGTTTACTATTTTTAATTTAATGTTGAAATATGCATTTTCTATCGCGATGTCGATTGGAGGGCCCCTCTGACGTCGAAGGGGTCGGATTTTCGATCAATCACAGCTTACGTGTCAGTAATTCTCAAATATGTTTTTCTGTGTCAATGTTTTATTTTGATTATGTGCACGTTAAAAATAGAAGCCGAAAAATATTGTTAAAAAAATGTCAAAGGAGGGTTTCGTAAAATCCAATAGCGAAAATCTACTAACTGGAAATAGATGCATTCGTGGTGTCGGAGTATTTTAAAAGTAATTGTGACTTCGTAAGTGCAGAAATACGAGGAATGAAAGTGAACCGGTAAACGCATTTATAAATATATTATTTCCGAAAATTACTGTACAATTATAGTTTGTCATAATTGATCAAACTTCTTAATACATGAATTTTTATATTTGATATACAAAAATGTTTTGTCCATTTATGTACGTGGTACGTACGTATTCTCAAAAGATTTCACTTGATAACTTATAGGTTATGTTTCGCCACTGTCATATAGAATTTCTTGTTATTGTCCAAAACGCAAATACTTTTTTGCACAAATTTTCACAATCCAAATATCACAACAGGAGATCTTTGTTTGTCACATAAACCTTAATAAATAAAGCTATGAAAAATAGTCAGAATTGACACCAGACCACAGCCTAACCTCTTTATCATAAGTTTCAAATTTAATAATTTTTTTTTGCTGAACGACTTAACAGAAAAAAAAATCAGGACGCACCTTGAGTTTAGATTAAAATTATGTATTGAAAAATTATTTTATTTAAAATTGTGAAACAACCCTATTTCAAAAAATTAAAAATTGAATATTTTAAGATTCGGAGTGTGGAAATTGGATCATTTAAAATTCAAAAAAATTGAAGCTGTGTAATTTTTAATTGAAAGCGTTCAAAAGTAAGTGATTGAAAATTGAAAACTTTTAAATTTGAATAATTTTAAATTCTAAGCGATAATTATTTGACAATTTGAAGTTGAAAACTAAATTGAATCTTTCAAATCAAAGCTTTTAAAATTTTAATTATTTGAAGTAAATTTAAATGATTGAAAAATCATTAATTTTTAAACTGTTAATTATACTTTCCAAAATTCAACCAATTCAATTTTAATTGCAAAATTATAACTTATGAAAGGGAAACATTAAGAATTTAGCGTTCAACATGAAAATTCAGAACTCTAAAATTGCATCGATTAAGAGTGATCAAAATTATTCAATTACTGAGGTATCAATTTCAGTTAGTTTTATTTTTATCTATTTTGATTTTAAACTCAATTTTTAATTTTTTAATTTCATATAGTTATATTTCTAACACTTCTTTTAGAATTATTATTCACTCTTGAACTTTATCAATCGTATACTTTTTAATTTGAAATTATTTATTTGTTTAAATCTTCAAATAAAACTCAGACATTTTGAAGCTTTTCAATTTTCAATTACTTTATATTTACATCTAACATTATTGTATTCGAAACTGACTATCAAGGCTTTTAATATGAAATTTTGAAATATTTATTTCTAAATTGACCTGACATTTTGAATATTTGAATTTGAAACTACAATATTGTAAAATTAAAAAATCAAAGTAACAGGAACTATTAGCAACATTTTCAATCATGGAAATTTTCATATTCTATCTACTCCCCTATCCATTCTTCTCCCTTCCCTATAAATACCTACTCAATCCTTAGTGGCAAACAGGACTAGAACCGAATGAGCTGGAGTTTACCCGAAAGGGACATGGTTTAATGGTATAATACTTTTAAAAAACATTGAAATAGCTCAATTGAGGAAAAAGGTGGCCTAGCGGCGCTAGGCCTCCAAAATAGGTGGCCTAGCGCCGCTAGGCCCCGCTGGGCCTCGACTACACCACTGTACATATATTGTGTACCAAGGCAGCGAATTAGCCTTTTTACGGCCGAGCGTGAGATTTGCAAACACGCGAGACCGTAAAAAGACTTTACTGCCTCAGTACACACGATATTTTATGTAAAAAGAGTATAAATTTCCATGCCTTAACGGAGACTTTGGGATACCAGGTCGAAACCCATATTATGACTCTGCAGGGGGTATTATTTATTCCCCTAGCTTATCGTGAGACAAAAATAATTGACACACAAAAATAATAAAAAAGAATGCAGGTGTTCGCACAAGAAAATCCGTTACTGTGCGCTGGAGACGTCTCACGGACGTGCCGTCCGTGCACGAACTCATAACGCCAACCAATCGCGTGCAACCTGTCGTGCTGCTGCGGTCCGAGCGGTGACGCAAACAAGTACGCTGCTACTTACACTAGTTCGCAACGCACTTGAGTAAGTGCTGCCACGGACCGTAGCAGCACGGCAGGTTGCACGCGATTGGTTGGCGTTCTGTGTTCGTGCGCGGACAGCAGGTGCGTGAGACGTCTCCAGCGCACTGCAACGGATTATCTTGTGCGAACACCTTGACGGCTCCGATCCGGAGCCCGACTCTTACCCACTCCTAAAGGTGAAAGGCTCGTTAGGGGCCATCCTACCAGAAGCGGTGCCGACTTCTGACACCGTTGACAACAATCTTGTTGCCACGGTGGATGAACAGTTAAAGGTGTTCGCACAATAAAATCCGTTGCAGTGCGCTGGAGACGTCTCACGGACGTGCCGTCCGCGCACGAACACATAACGCTAACCAATCGCGTGCAATCTGCCGTGCTGCTATGGTCCGTGGCAGCACTTACTCAAGTGTGTTTAGAACTAGTGTAAGTAGCGACGTACTTGTGTGCGTCACCGTTCGGACCGCAGCAGCACGACAGATTGCACGCGATTGGTTGGCGTTATGAGTTCGTGCGCGGACGGCACGTCCGTGAGACGTCTCCAACGCACTGCAACGGATTTTCTTGTGCGAACACATTAAGGAGAAAACCCTGTAACGGTGCCCAGAGAAGGAGAGCCCGCTTAGAGCTGCTTTCAAACAGCAGTCAAGGCACCTCACAAGGGGATATGGCTGCAGAAACATCATCTGGAGCAACTCTTTAGGCTTGTTTTACAGGCAAGAGGCGGAAGGACTCCAAAGACACTCCCTCGAACATGGCGTCGAAACGGCAGAAGGCTCTGGAAACACAGGGCCTCACTTTTTTACAGATGGCTAACAACGCCCCACAGTGTAGCCAAAAGAACTTTTTGTGGTTAAAAGTCTGTCTACAACCGAATTTTCAATGGATTTTGACTTTTTTTTTAAATCACCGTAAGGCTTTCGGGTATATCGAGTCGATGCGGAAATTTTGATTTGGCTCAACCAACATTTTTTATTTAACAACAAAATAAACAATATCCTTAACCTAACTTTTCAGATGTACCTTTTTTTTAAGATCTGCGAATTGACTAAAGAAGAGCTTAAGCCAGTGTAATTACTATCTAGCAATAGTTTTCAGTAGGTAAGAGTAGGAAAAAAAATTGTTTATAATGTTTTAAACAAATTAATGAACAAAGGCCATTGTTTGTGATTCGCAATGATTAGTTGTTTGAAATCCACAGTTTTTACATAGAATATGAGAGAAATGTATGCCTAATTGTGATTATTTAAAAATATCTGCTGTTTGGCAATTATTTAAACAATTTTTGTAAACAAATACAAAGTTTTCGTATGTCAAAATGAAGAGGCTCCATTTTTTTTGCAGAATTTACCAAAAATGTCGTGCCAATGACTCCTTGCTGTCATTTTTTTCAAATTAACAACAACTGGTAATTATTTGAATAATATTTATAAACAAATTCACATTCAAATTCACAAACAAATTCAAATTCACAAAAAAAATTTTTTTCAACAAAATTTCTTGACTCCACTCTATGCAATATAAAATTAGCATTCTTCGTTACCTCCTTCTAAAAACTTTTTTGGACGGGCGTTGCAAATAATAGCGTGTGATACACGTGCGCATAGGTGATTGGTAACTCCTGTGGTTGCATCATTCGCCTGCGGCTCGAAGCACTCGTCTACGTTTTCGTAGGCTACGTTTTCGGCTTATACTGCAAAATTCACACTCGCACACAATCACCTATTTTGCGCACTTGTATCACAAATAACTAATTTCCAATGACCTTTTGCTATGATACTTTGCCAATGGATAAGAAAAGTTAATTATTTCAACAATATTTATGTAAAAATGCACAGTTTGACCATTTTTCCATTAAAAGTATTAGTTTTCTTTCCGGAATCAACAATAAATGTCTTGCCAATTATTCCTTCTTGTCACACTTTCTTAATTATGAAAAATTGTTGATTATTTAAACAATATTTATAAATAAATTCACAGTGTTCGTATGTCACGATGAATAGGCTCAATGTTTTTGAAGAATCAACCAAAAATGTCTTCTCATTGACTCCTTGCTGTCATTCTTTTCCAAATTAACAACAACTGTTAATTATTTGAACAATATTTATAAACAAATTCACATTTTCAACACTATTCGACGAATAGGGCCATTTTTTATTAATACATATATATATATTTATTTATATTTATATATATATATATATATATATATATATATATATATATATATTTCTTTCTCGCCGATGATAACGATATCAAGTCGTTTTAAACGTCTGTAGTGTTTCGTCACTAAGGGTTTGCCGTCCTTTTTTAACTGCCTGGCCTCTTTCACCTCACTTATTAATTCTTCATATCTTTCTGATGTAATTAAATCACTTTCCGTTTTTCCGCTTAGCATGTCCATTTTTGTTTTCAAATTCGTATTTTGAGTAATTTTCCACTAATTCACAGTTAACATTCGCCATGGTGCCCACAATGTGATAAATATGGCACTACTCTTGACCAGTACAAAACTCTTATAATCAAAATTCTGCACTCACGTTCATAGAGAGCGTAGGCGAAATACGATTCTATAAGAAGGGATGATGGCTCAGTGGAGGGGGGGGGGGGTACATTTGTCTATTGGTTAAGGAAAGTTATGGTAGGAGATTTTGGATGTATCAACAGTTCGTGTAAAAATAAACAGATTCAAATATTACATAACTGATAGATTTAGAGACTTTTTTCTACCTTGAAAAATCTAAATTAAAAAAACTAATGGATAGTAATGTACTTAATATTCATTAAAAATGTAAAGCAAATTTTCACATAACAATAACAATAGTGAGCTTATCGTCTTTATCACTTGTTGAGATTAATTATTATCTAGTATATGATGCTTGTTTTTTTTCATCCTTGACTTTGATCAGGATTTTGTGCTTTAGAATGTGCCTCAACAAAATTACTAGTTTTTTATTACAAAAAGGATTTTTTTTGCAAAAATAAGTTTCTTCATTTAAAAATGCCACTAGAACTTGCAATTGAAAATTAATATGTTTTAGTAGAGAATTCAATCATTTTGTTGAAAATTCGTTTCTGTTGGTTGAATGCAGTTATTTTTGACTTTAAATTAAAACATTTTGTTTTTTAAATATTAATTATTATCTTTTTGTTCACAATTCATCTTTCTAGGTTTAAAATTTTAGTTCAAACTGGAACTACTTTCTGAAAACTTCATTTTTTTGGTTGAAGATTCATAACTTTAGTTGAAAATTCGTTTTCTTGTTTGTTAAAAATTAATTTTTTCAACTGAAAATCTAAATATTTTGTTGAAAATTCAAATCATTTGTTGAAAATTAACTTTTTTGTTGAAAATTCATATTCTCTAGTAATTTGGAATGATGTTACTATTATAACATTCGCTATCTGTTTAAGAAATGTTATCTAAAAAAAATAAAAATAATGAATAGTTATGTACCTAATATTTATCAAAAATGTTTAGCAAATGTTGACATGTTGTTTAGAATGTGCCTCAACAAAAATACTAGTTTTTTATCACAAAAAGAAATGTGTATATTTCCCAAAACGCGTTCTCTGTATCTAAAGACAACTAGAACGGGTTCGGGACGTTTCAGTTTTTCCCCACCTAGGTGGGTGTATTTGAGAATGCCCACACCTAGTTCGGTGAACTTAAAAGCGCTCCCACCTAGTTCGGGGCATTTAGAAATGCCCACTCCTAGGTGCGTGCGGTTTACACGCCCATTGGGCGTTTTCGAGTTCGGCGCCTAACACACACACACATATATATATATATATATATATATATATATATATATATAGTACACTGACTTGAGGTCTTCTTTATTCAATTCGCAGATCTTTAAAAAAGGTGCAACTGAAAATGTAGGATTAAAATATTGTTTATTTTGTTGTTAAATAGAAAATGTTACTTTAGCCAAATCGAAATTTCCGCACCGACGCGATATACCCGAAAGCCTTGCGGTCATTTAAGAAAAAAGTAAAAATCCATTGAAAATCGGGTTGTAGACAGACTTATGTCCACAAAAACTGCTTTTGGGTACACTGTGCGCCCTGGTGAGAGTTGTCCTTGCATTGAGTTATCCTGAAGCCTGCCTTACTCCCAAGGAGTTGGGCAGGCTGAGGGAGGAAATCTCGTGAGAGAAAAACGCGTTACCCCGCTAGGGGCGCGCTACCAGATTCAACGACGTCTTCATCAGGTCGGAGGCCATCGCAGTGGAGGCCGCAGATATCTGGTTGGTGGACTGGTTAGTGGAGAGAACTCCAGCGTTGAGGCTCAAGGAGGGACTAATTTACTCTAGGATTAAATAATGAAAGTAAATTTATTAATCTCTTTAACTTTATTAATGTAAAATTTGAAAAATTAAATGATTAAAAGCGCTTGTTTGCCATTTAGAGTAATTAATTGCTTTTGCTCAATTTTCCCTCTAATTTTCCGCTCTAACAATTTTAGCACAACTCTAATTCTTGAAGCTAGTGATAGAAAAAGAAGGCAGAGAACATAAACTTTGAATATGTAATATAACGAAGCCTCAAACTATATCCCAGGAACCCAACAAGTTGTTCCTAATTGGCCTTGATGAGTTTCTCCGGGATCTTGATTGATATCTCGCCAGCTAAATCCATTAAGCAAACCATAACGATGAGTCGTGAACTTGCTAAAATTAATTGCAATTTCAGAGACTGCACCGGCCAAAGAGATTAAGTCAAGGGACTCTCATCCCTTACTGTTATTATCACTATCATTTTGATACACAATCGTTTATTTCCACTAATTGATTGAGATACCTTTCCGCATAAAATAATCGAAATTCTTGCCGAAATTCACATTTATAAGTTAGGGGTGCAGTAAGCAAATATTTAAGATATAAATAGGCCTAAAAATTGAAAAGTTGAAAAAGAATTATTTGAAAAAACGCAGTGTCTCGTCGTCCCGAAATTCGGGATGACCAGTGCAATATTTTTCATAAGCTTGGCTAGTCGTCCCGAATTTTCGGGTGGGGGGCGGGAAGGCACCCCTGTGACTGGCCATAGAAATAATGTTGGTAAAACACGTACCCCTTTTCCAACGTCTAGTGGGGGCGGCAAGGCACCCCTGTGACTGGCCACATAAATAATATTGGTCCAACCCCCCCCCTAATTTTTCGGGACGACTAGACACAGCCTTGAAAAAATGGTAATTTTAAAATGAAATTATTTTTAAACATTTTAATGATTTATTTATTATAAAGTTTGAAACAGCATTTAACTATTTATGAATTAGATAGACGATTTACCTGTTCTCACACATTCCTCTGTTAAACAAAGCTTTGGATCTGAAACAAGAAAAATGTCATACATTTATATTGATAAATAGATGGGTTTCTACCAGGCGTAAAAGAAGATGAGACAATATACCATCTCACATAGTCTATTTATATGTCTTTTTAATAACAGAGTAGGTTTTTAAATAAACCGATCCAAATTAATATCTAATGTCGGAAATTGATCTTTTGTTCTTACTTGTTATTTTGATATTCACCTATCTATGTCAAAAAGTTCTAAATGCTAACTTTACGCAGCCGTGATGCCACGTCAGTCAAAAGTCTGTCGGCTATACTGTTACGAGTTGAACTTTAGCCTACCCCCACCATTATAAGTAGTCTATATAAGGTAAAGCGCCAGGCCTGCTAAGCAGGCTAAACTATTTGGAAATTATTAGTAGATAGCGGAGCAGCAATCAATATAATTAAGAGAAACTATTTACAGCCCGAACAAGAAACCTTTAAGTTCCATAAGAAATTCTAAATGGAAGGCGATCACCATGCAACAACGAAAGCCACTTATCTGCAGTATATTGGAAAAAAAACATTCCACATAGTGGAAGAAAACTTCCCATTATTAGAAGACAGAATAATAAGAGTATCATTCTTCTACAAATGCCCCAGGTATGCTAGAACAAAAATTCACTTGATAATTGATAAATGGAAACTACCATTACATTTCGAAGGAGACTACCTACCTGGAAACTGAAGGAAAATCTGTAAAATCAATGTACCCGACGAAGAAAATCAAGTAACTTTGAATAGAAATTTAAAAAAAGATTCCTGATGAACTATACATAATATATAATAAGAAGGTAAAATACCATATTACAACTATTCCCAAAAACCCATCAAACTACCAGGGCAAATGCAATTCAGCAGAATTACGTTTATAGGATCACGAGACGTAGATCTTACCCAAAAAGGGGGTGATTATCCTTCTAATTACTTCAAGTGACTGGAAAAACTTCAACATCATCTAAACCTAAAACACAATTCTGTACTCCAGAAAAATTATCAATTCAATATCGTATAAACTACCCGAGAATCACAAGGAATACGCACTTAACGAAACAAGTGAATTACTGAAAAAAGGTATAATAAGAGAGTCTCAATCACCTTTCAACTCCCCACTATGGACAGTCCCTAAGAAAGGAGGAAGGCTCAGAATGGTAGGACACCGGCTAGGAAGCATACTCTCTCCTGGTAATAGACGATAGCCTCTACCACGTAGCAAATGCAAAGTTCTTTTTAGCCTTCGACCTTAGTGCAGGATTTCACCAAATCTCCATGAAGGAAGTGTGCAAGAAATACACAGCATTCTCGACTATACAAGGACATTTCGAATATAACAGGATGCCGTTTGGTCTAAAAAGACACCCGCTACATTACAACGTATAATGACAATGCGTTCAGAGGACTAATTGGAAAAGCATGTTTCGTCTACATTGACGATATTATAATATTTGAAAAAAAACATTAGAAGAGCATAACAAACATTTAGTGAGAGTCCTGGAAAAAAAATTGAAATTAGAACCATCAAAATGCGAGTACCTACAGTCCTACACCCAGAACTAGAATACCTAGGCCACCTCATCACTGCAGAAGGAGTGAAGGCAAACCATATTACGATCAAAGAAATCAAGGAATTCAATCAGCTGACAACACCTAAAAACGTACAGTCATTCCTAGGACCAGCTGCCTATTATAGGAAGTTTATAAAGAACTTTTTCTCTATACCCATCTGAAAATTCCTGTACACGACCCTGTGCAGGAACCTGACAGGTTTCTTTTGAGGTTCCTGTACAGGAACATACGAAAGTTCCTATACTGGAACGTACGCAAGTTCCTGGTACACCGGTTCCTGCGAGGGAACTTGTGCACGTTCCTGTAGAGGAACCTGGGTATTTAAATACCTGTACATGTTCCTGCATTATCGTGGGTGATGCTGCAAGAAATTCCCTAGGGAGGATCCTGTACAGGTTCCTGTGCAAGTGGGACACCTTTGCAAAAAGTATCTATGAAGGATCCTATACAGGTTCCAAACACGACGACGAACCGGTGAAACGCCCACATTGAGTGGACGGATCAACTCAAGGATGACTTGCTGAACTGCTACGATGCCAGCATTATCCCTATTCACCGAGGCTTTATGGCGCGTATGCACACTCTGTGGTGCCAGAAACACCCGGAGCTTTAGCATGTTTCGCGTCAGTCTTTGCGAAATCAAGCCGAATACCTCCGAAAAAATGAATATATGTACGCGGAGCGCTTCCCCAACCGCTGCTTGATCAAGCTACAGACGAAGATGAGGAAGCGACATTAAGACCGACCGCGGAAAGCAGGCACCTTCTGAGAGATGATCGCACTTTCAGGACAAGGAGGAACATTAACATGCAAGTTCCTCCTAAGTCCCAAGAACTGGCTGCAATGGATGCCTCCCTTCGTGGAGATATCTCGCAAGAGATACTCTGGACCATCAATTGCTCAGTTTATGGTGCTGCGAGAGCTTTGGCTGATTCAAATCGAAGGCTAAAACCGAAGATGGATCAAAAGACCAAAAGACGCTTGCATGAACTGAACAAGAAGATTGGATGGGCACGACAGAATGCGTCCCGTGTTTAAGGTCTGATTGACTACATAAGATCTGGTAGACCGTTCACGGAAAGGGTTCGAAAGTTCGCCCAAGAACTAAGGATCTTGAATCACACACTGAACAAGTCAAAGCTGCTGACAATCAAGCAGCATATTGTTGCCAAAATACGGCTGTTATCTGACGCAAGGAGGAGAATACAGAAGAGGGAGAGATGGATCAGGGAGAATCAACAGTTTCTCGCTGACCCATCGCGCCTCTTCAGCGATCTCCCTGTATCTGTAAAAAATCCACCCAAGCCCAAGGAGGTAGAGACTTTTTGGAGAGAGGTATACAAGATCCCGAAAACACTAAAGCTGAAAGAAGATACTGACGATATCATCCGCTTCAAGCAGTTTTGCGAGAACCTTATAAAATCTGAGGAGGAATATCCATAAATCACTGCCGAAGAGGTGGAAAAAGCACTTGGAAGCACGAAGAACTTTTCTGCTGCTGGACCAGATTGTATCAAGAACTTCTGGTGGAAGAAGTTTACTTTTACACACCAACATTTAGCCCGCATATTCACCTCATATTTAAGATCGGAGACGCCCATTTCGCAGTGGCTGGTGTTAGGACGCACTATACTCCTGCCGAAAAAAGGCAACTTGTCCAACCCAGAAAATTACAGGCCAATAACTTGTTTGAACACACTGTATAAGATATTTGCAGCTGCCCTTAATAACAGGATTGTTCGACGAATTGAGCCTGTATGCCGAGAGATGTACGAACAACGTGGCTCGAAAAAAGGTGTAGCAGGCTGTCGAGAGAACCTGCTAATTGACAGGTGTGTCTGTAAAGACGCTGCAGCCCATCAGCGCCTCCTGTAAATGGCCTGGATTGACTACCGGAAAGCTTTGGATTCAACCTCTCATAGACTTATCATCTGTCTGTTGGAAAGCATGAAGGTACATCCACACATAGTGAGATGCATAGAGAGATTGATGCCTCTTTGGAAAACTAGATTCACTATCTCATCTGAAAATTATCGTGTGACAACGAACAACGTCACCTTCCAGAGCGGCGTCTTTCAGGGTCATACCATGAGCATATGCATAAAAGCTTGCATATCAATTCGTCAGTTCCGCGATTATACATTTCACGCCGTCAAGGCGGACGCGGCTTTTGAATCTCCAGTGTCGTCATAACTGAATTGTTTTAAGTACAGCTTACATCGTTGCGAATGGCAGAGATCCTCTCCTAAAAAGGTCAGAAACCACCAGATGATTGGCGAAGGAGCATTCCTTTATAAAGCCGAGACCCTTGGCCTGAATTTTTAACACCAGAAGTGAGGAAAGTAGATTACTCCATCTAGATGCTTCACTTCTAAAAGCCAAAGTGAAGAAAGCAGAAGTTGAAAATTTTCACCAACAGCTACTCGACAAGAAAATGCACGGAAACTTTCACAGAAATGTAGAAAAACAGTCCTTGTCGAAAGAGCAAACTTTTGCTGTCCGCCGATCATCAAAGCTTAATTCAGGTACAGAGGGTTTTATTTTCGCATTTTAGGACGGTGTCATTTCCACCTTAGCATACCGTGACCGCATTTTATATCAAGAAGTTCCCAGTGATAGGTGCAGAGCATGTCATGCACACGCTGAGTACCTAGAACACATACTATTGGGGTGTCCGAGCCACGCAGGAACGACGTATATCTATAGACATAATGCGGCCCTGTGAGTGCTCTATTACCATCTTTGTCGCTCTTACGGTGCTGGTCGCGACCCTGCCCTGCCGAGGCCTGACATCGTTCTCCAAGACTTCGAGAAACGAACTATATTCGTGATGGAATTCTCGGCTGCGTCCGAATACAACATAACTGCCAAGGAGAAAGAAAAGGAGGAGAGGTATCAAGACCTTAAAAGACAGCTGCAACGACTGTACTCAAAATATTTGGTACAAGTAATTGTCCTTGTGATATGTGCTCTCGGAAGTGCGAAACTATCACTGGTTCGTAACCTTAAAGCCTTACCGCGTGTCAAAAATATGCCAAGGCACTTGCGAAATGGATGCAGAAAGCTGTCATCCTTGGGTCGCTTTGTGTCGTCAAGACACACGAGGGTTTCGCTGGCCTGTGGTTGTGATTTCATCGTGCCCTGTGACCACCCATCTCACGGTAGTGAGACGTGGCCATAAGTGTGATTTACCGCGGTTCTACTGGGAGCCGGTGTAATTTTTTAGATGGCACTTGCTCTCAGTGGGACCCTGCAGTGGATGTTTAACCTTTTTTTAAATATATATATATATATACCTCTAAAGGAACCTGTCAGGTTCCTGCACAGGTTCCTGTACAGGAATTTCTAGCTGGGTAGCTAGACCACTCACCAGAATAACTCAAAAGGATACAATTTTTGATTGAAATACAAAGTGTGAAGAAGTATTTGAAACACTAAAAAACGCACTAACAACACTCCCAGTATTAAGGTTCTCCGACTTTAAAGAAAGATTCACTCTAACCACCAACGCATCGAATCAAGGGTTAGGCGCAGTGGTACTCCAGGCCGGACACCCTTGCTTATTTATTAGCAGAACCCTTAATAAAGCAGAAGCAAGATTCAGTACTTTAGAGAAAGAACTCTTAGTCACGTTATAGGCAATGGAAAGATTACGTCAATACTTGCTAGGAAACAAGTTCAAAATTCAAACTGACGAGGAAGCACTCATTTAGTTACAAAATGTAAAACACCCCGGCCCACGGCTCTTACGATGGCGATTACGGCTAGAGGAATACAAGTACGAAATTGAATATGTTAAAGGAAAAGAGAAAAAAGTAGCAGAACGATTATCCAAACTATTCCCAACCCACACCATCGATATTCTACAACAAGTCATGGATGGAATAGACTTAGTTACCGACAATGAACTACCAGATACTGAATAACTATCTCGGCAACACCTCTAGAACTAGATATCACTTGTGGAAATTTTGTAAAAATTATTTTAGTATCTGAACCTCAAAAAATAACAGATTGAGGATGTAAAATTTACAACAACTACGATATATTAGAATTAGAGCAATCATACGAAACTCACATAACTGAATGTTTGAACGTTACATACGACCTACGTTACGAACAAAAAGACATTGACAAACTAGAGCAGAGCTTACTATCGGTGAGAAAATTCGAATCCTCTGGCTTTGACGTTAAAAAAGTAAGTAAAGAAAAAATGGTAGCACAATGAATGAAGAATCATTTTAAAGGTCAAAATCTTGTACGTTAATGAGCCTGAAACGAATATGCCCAAAAAAATTGTATAGCTCAGAGACCCGAAAATCTGTTAAAAAGTAGGGAAATTTGACAGCTTTTAAAGACAGTGAACTTTGGAACATAGTTTTTTATTGAAAAAATAATAGCAAAAATCTGAAAAAATCATGGTAGTACCTTAAATATTTATAAACAAATTGCTGTTGAAAAATTTGCAGAATATAACAAATTGCTCCTGTTTTGTACATAAATATACAACTTTACTATTTTCAGTTCTAATGGAGATAATGAAGTGATTTAAATTAGAGGTAGTTACTTGAACTATTTGTAATTATTTACAATTTGAAATAAGTATGTGCTACTTTTTCTCTTCGTGCAAATTGCAATATTTGAAGACAGTTTTTTATACTGGAAAGCAAGTGTAACAAACTCCAAAGTTCACTGTCTTTAAAAGTTGACAAATTTCCCTACTTTTTAACAGATTTTCGGGTCTGTAAGCTATACAAATTTTGTTGGCATATTCGTTTCAGGCTCATTAACGCACATTTTGACCTTTAAAATGATCATTCATGCATTGAATTTTCTGGCCGATAGTAGTTTACCCAGATAGCAAAATGCCCGCCGACTGCAAGCGTTCTTCCGGCCCGCGGTCCGATCGATCGGACCGACGTGCCGGAAGATATGCACCTTAATGTGCACACCATTGATGTCTACATAGCCAGCCCGACAGGCGGGAGCGACGCGGTCCGGCGAACTGCATGACCGACGGTCCGGTAAAATGCCGGCCCACGGTGCTGGTAAAATGTAGGCTGAGTGTGCCAAATAGCATGAAAGGTAATTACGAAATTGTGCTTATAATAAGTCCAAGTTGAAAGAAAAATTATAAATGTTATTCTTATTAAAAGATATTATATCTTTTTATAGTATTGACATTTTTCTTTCAACTTGGACTTTATTATACGCACAATTTCATTACCTTTCGTGCTATTTGGAGGAAGAAATTTTTATTTTATTAACATAACCTTAACCCGATGACTATCCGAAATAATACTTTTAAGCAGCTGAAGACGTATAAAACTGTCCTTGGATGCGACTAGTGGGACACGAGAAAACAAAACTTTTCTTCCTGGTGAAAATAAAATCCGAGACACGCTGAAAGAAACGATTCGTTCAATCGAAGCTTTTTGCCACTGACGACAATTATATTAATTCACTCGACTTCCATGTGGGTGGCGGAAGTAAGAACGTGTTTAGTGACTGGTGGTGACAGAATTTTACGGAATTTGTATGGAAGGTGTGAGTGGAGTGTAAGGGTGGAAGCCGAGGAGGGGAGTAGGGTTGTGTGGGGTGAATTGGGGAGATAAAAAGTGGGTTTCAGCGTGGGTGTGAGGTGGGATTTAGTTGGATAGGGAAAGTGAGGTTACGTTGGCAAGTAATCGGGGGAGTTTGTGGTCAGGAGACTTGGGCTTTCGAGGGGTCAAGGGTGGTTCTCGCAGAGTTAGGGGCTGTTAAGGGAGAGAAAGGGGGGTCTGCAGGAACTGTGAGGAATTGAAGAAAAAAAAGGCAAATAAAAAGAAAATTTGGCGGCGAAAAACGCCAACATTCTGCAGAGACATCTGTCGGTTGCGGAAGGTACTGCATGGAGAGGTCCCAGTTACCGGCGGCAGAGCGGAAGGTGGGCAGCGAGAGTACTGGCAGTGCTGGTAGTGAAACTGATGGGGAGGGAATTTTCCACAAGCCACGACGGCCAAACGCGCGTGGCCCGGTGTCGAGCGGTGCGTCGGGGAGAGGGAGAAAGCGGAACGGTGGGAAAGAAGGGGGCGAGAAGGTAAGGGAGAGCGAGATTAGCGCAAGTGACGGGGAGGATCTCTTGAAAAGGAAGAGAGACAGCCAAGAGAGTCCGGAGAAAAGCGAGATCGAGAGCCCGTTTAAAAAAAGCGGGATAACACCTAGGTCACCCCCCCCCCTTCCCCCAAATGGAGGGGATGTTGAAAAAGGAGACTCTCGGGATGTTGTTAGGCGAGATCAGGGGGCTGAGGGAGGACGTAAGGGGGACCAAGGAGCAGATGAAAGGCATGAGGGAGGAGTTGAGAATCAGAGATGAGAAATGGGAAAAGGAGGTGAAAGATCTGAGAGAGAGAGTAGATGGGTTAGAGAGAGAAAGAAAAGAAAAAGAAGTTAAAATCAAACAGATGGAAGAGGAGATTAGGGTGTGGAAAGAAAGGACGGAAAAAAGGCTTGAGAAGGTGGAGGGCAGGACGGAAATGGAAATAGGAGACGGGGGCAGCGGGGGCGAGATTAAAGGTATTTGGGAGAGGGTAGGGAATATGATAGAAGAGAAACTGGGAGAGCGTAGGAATGAAAAGGAGGAGAGGGCGGATAGGGAAAGGATAAGGGCAATGGAGTTGAGAATGGAGAGAAAGGAGAAGGCAGACAGGAGAAATAATATTGTGATAAGAGGGTTGAAGATGAAGAGCGGGGAAGAAAGGGAGGGAGTGGAAGCGCTGCTACAGAGCATAGGGTGGAATAAAGGCAGGGTAGGGAAAGTTAAGTTGGAGCGGAGAAAGGAGAAAGAAGTGGCGGTTGTGGAGCTGGAGAGCTGGGAAGAAAAGTTGGGGGTAATGCGAAATAAAAATAGGATAAAGGATAAGGAAGTTTTCATCGATCACGATTTGACAAGAAAGGAAAGGGATGTACAGAGAATCCTGTACGACACGGCTAGGAGGGCGAGGAGTGAAGGGAGATCGGCGATGGTAGGATATCGGAAAATAAACATAGACGAGAAAATGTGGGTGTGGGACGAGGAGAAAGACGTGTTGAAGGAAAAGCAGGGGAATCTGTTTCGTAGGAAGTAGGGGGGAGTTCTGGAGGTATATCCAGGAATTTGATGTGGTAGGACTGGTAGAGACGTGGGTGGAAAGAAAGGAATGGGATAGAATGGAGCCAAAGCTGCCAAGGGGGTATAGGTGGAGACTCCAGGAGGTAGTCAGAGTGAAGATGAAAGGAAGGGCTAGTGGGAGAATTATAACGGGGATTAGAGATAGAATAGAGGAAGAAGCTCACGGAGAGGAAGAGGGGGAGGGAGTGCAAATGAGGAAAGTAAAAATAGGAGGGGTAACATGTAAGTTTGTGACGGTGTACAATAAGGATGGGATGGAAAGAATTAAAGAACGGGTGGAAGACCTGTTAGTTGAAAGAGAGGAGGGTATGGCTGTAGTGGGTTGGGGACTTTAACGCGAGGATGTGGAGGGAAGGGGGCCTTTGTATGGTAATATTTTTGTATATTTAAGTATGGCAACTGGGACGAAGAGGGAGAATACACATATGTAGGTAAGGTGGGGATATCGGTGATAGACTATGTAGTCATGAATATGCAAGGGTGGGAGGAGATGGAGAGATTCGCAGTAGAAGGGAGGGTAGAATCAGACCATCAGCCATTAGGGTTGTGGATAAGGGGTGAGAACGGCGGAAGGCAAGGTGGGGAAGATGTGTCGACGGGGGACAGGATTAGCTGGACGAGGGAGGCGATAGAGAAGTATAAAGAGCAGTTAGGGAAGGTACGCTTCGAAGGGGAGACGGTGGAAGAGATATGGGAGGATTTAAAAGAGAAAGTGAAAGGGTGCGTGTAAAAGAAGGTATTCAAAAAGAAGAAGAAAGGAATGGTCAAGCCGTGGTGGGATAGGGAATGTAAAAAGATGAAAAGGAAGGTGAAGAGGAAGTATAAGAAGTGGAAAGAGGGTACTGCGGAAAGGGGGGAGTACGTTGAAATGAGGAAGGGGATTAGATTGATGTGTAAGAAGAAAGAACAGGAAAAGGAGAAAGAGCTGGAGGAGGAGTCAGGAAATGTTAAGACAGAGGGGGACGTCTGGAAGATAATAAATAGGTTTAGGACGCGTAGAGTAGGGATAAGCGAGAAGATAGGGAGTGAGGAGTGTAAGGAGTTTTTTAAAGAATCATTTCAGGGTTCAGATTCAAGGAAGAGAGATGATGGGAGTAGAAAAACGAGGGAGGCAGAGATGGAGAAGTTGAACGACGAGGAGATAGAGAAACAGATAAGGAAGTTAAGAAGGTCAAAATCAGCAGGAATGGATGGGGTAGAGAACGATGCATGGCTGTTTAGTACACAAGAGGTTAGGGAGATACTGCAGGAGGTAGTGAAGAAAGTATGGAGGGGGGAGGGATTTCCACGAGGGTGGAGAGAAGGGTTAATAGTACCTCTGTATGAGAAAGGAGATAGGGATAGGCAGGAAAATTATAGAGGGATTACGCTAATGAATACGGCGTATAAAGTATACGCGATGGTGGTGGCGGAGAGGCTGCGGAAGGATGTCGAGGGGAAAGGAATATTGCCGGAGACGCAGGCGGGCTTTAGGGCAGGTAGGAGTACTATCGACAATATCTACGTTCTGCAGCACGTGGTGGATAGAGAATTAGTGAAGAAGGGGTCGAGAGTGTACGCGTTTTTTGTGGATCTAAAAGGTGCGTTTCCGTCGGTGGATAGGGGGAGGTTGTGGGAGGCGATGGAGCATAGGGGAGTGGAGAGAGGCCTGATCGAGAGGGTAAGACAGATATATGAAGAGACCAAAGATAAGGTAAGAGGAGGACAGGGGATTTCGGAGGGATGGATAGGGGGTTAAGACAAGGGTGTCCTCTTAGCCCAACGCTTTTTGCGATTTTAATTGAGGATATGGAAAGTAAACTGGAGGCGTGAGTCGTAGGAGGAGTCAGGATAGGAGGGGTTAGAATTTGGTCGCTAGCGTATGCAGATGACATAGTGTTGTTGGCAAAAAGCGAGGAGGCCTTGAAGGAAATGATGAAGAGGTTGAGAAGATACCTGGATAAGAACAGGTTAGAACTGAATGCGGAAAAGTC
>CAKNYM010050090.1:101029-114975 GCA_932195095.1 Andricus curvator
CTGAATGCGGAAAAGTCCAAGGTTATGGTTTTCAGAAAAGGAGGTGGAAGGGATAAGGCAGGGGAGTGGATGTGGAAGTGGAAGGGAAAGGCGGTGCAGGAGGTGAAAGAGTTTGTGTACCTGGGCTTCTTGTTTCGTAGGAATGGCGGAGTGGATGGTCACATAAAAGAGAGAGTGAGGAGGGCAAATGTGGTGATGAGGCAGGTGTGGGGGTTGGGAAAGAAGTTATTCCCAGATGATTTAGGAAGGAGAATGAAATTGTTTGACTCACTAGTGATGACTATGCTATTGTATGGAGGAGATGTGTGAGGGTGGAAGGAAAGCGAAGAGGTGAATAAGACACAGGAGAGGTATGTAAAGTGGACACTGAGGCTGGCAAGGAACACGCCTAATTATATTTTCAGGAGGGAGACGGGGAGAACGAGTGTAGGGATTCTAGTGGGGAGTCGGGCGTGTAAATATGAGGAGAAATTTTTGGAATAGGCGGGAAGTAAGCTGGTTAGGGAGTGTTGGTGGGAGAAGGAGAACAGGAGAGGGGGTGGGAAGATGGAGGTTGAAAGAGAAAGATATTTTAGAACAAATGGACTGCAGATGGATGAAGTGTGAATGATGCATGAGGAAGGAAGAAAGGTATATGAGTTGATTAAGAAAAACAGCATGGAGAGAGAGAAGACAGCAAGTGAAGAGAGAATAAGAGAGACAAGGTTTAATGGGAACTATGTGTGGATTATGCCAAGGGCGAGAGCGCAATATTTGTGTCAGAAAGGAGAGAAAGGATGTCAGGAGCTTATAGCGAGGATGAGATGTGGGTGCATGGAGAGTTTTAATAGGTTCTGGCTCGCTAGGGAAAAGAGGATGTGTGATCTATGTGGGAAGGGGGAGGCAAGAGTGGAGCACTGGTTGGAGGAGTGCGTAGAGATGGAAAGGAGTGGGATAAGCATGGAGGTATTGATTGATGAAAGGGGGGACAAAAGGGCAGTAGCATGGGTGAAGGGAGTCTTGAGTAAGATGGAGAAGAAGAGAAGAAAGGAAGAAGAGGAATGGAGAAGGAAAGATTATGAATGGAGGAGGAAGTAAATATAAGTAAATGTAAATATTGTAAATAGTATGTAAGTATTAGGGATTAGCCGCGGAGGCAGAGTTTGTTAATGCGAGGCAAAGCAAGAAAGTCGGGACATGCGTGCGAGGCGAGGCGAAGCGAGAAAGGCAATGCGATAAGAGCGAGCGGTGTTAGAGATAAGGTGTGGAAGGATGTTAGTTTTAAGGGTTAGTTTTAAGAAAATTCTGTAAAAAAATGGAAGTATAAGCAAGTCAATTTTTTAAGGCCAGCAGGCTAAAAAATAAACGTTTATCTATCTATCTATATTAATTCACTCACGTCGCGCTAAATCTGAGCGAAAATTCACGGGTGAACGGCACACGAGATGACACACGGCAAAAACAGCTGATCCAAAACGCGCATGCGCGTTTTCGATCTCCATCTACTCGCACTATCAGCCTGCATCTGTCGTGCAAGTCGCAGGCCCGTCGTTCCTCGCCGTTTGCACGACTGACGGGCGTCTAATATGCCGGACCGTTGTCCGCCCTTCGGTCGCATTCCGACTCTGCCGGCCTGCCGCGTGCATTTAGCAGGCACGTTGGTTTCCAGACCTTCGGGCCGATCACGAGCCGGCACGTATGTTATCTGGGTTAGTTATCCAAACAAATTCCTCATGAAGAATTAAAATAGGCTAAATCTGAATTTTCCGCTAAATCTCACTAGATACGATAAATAGTCCGCAAACCAAATTATTTGTTATTATCCTTTTAGAAAGACCTACAAAATTGTCTTTAACACCTGAAGGAGTGTTGAGAAATTTATCTCGACTTGTAGCTCACTGAATTCTTAAGCGTAAATTCGAGGTATGTGAATAACGAGATTTTTCAAAAACCCGGATTGGGGAATCCCTGAATATTTCTTTTTAAATCTACTAAAAATTAAAGCTGATTTTGACTTCAAGAGGGACTATTTCCAAGAGTGCAATTTTAGAGGAAAAATTCAAGCCTTTTTATGACCACTAATACTTCTCATCACCTCCCATTAGGGAAACAAACACGAATTGGGGTGCCAAATCCCAAATTCAGTTACCGCTTTCTTGTTTTGCACAGCAGATCTACTGTTGAGTGGGCTCCCATATATAGGTTTTCACATCTCGACTAATCCTATAAAGTACATAAAATTAAGTTTAAATTTCTTGAATTTGTTTAGAAAGTGTTTTTAAATATGTGACAACTTTTATCAAGCTTCATTTCGATATTATGTTGGATGGCATTAGCTAAACTTCAAAGCTTGCCTTTTGGAATGAAGTGAGCAAAAGTTTATCGAGTGCACGAGATGCTTTGATTAGAGGTCTAAATTTGATGCCCCTGTGACAAAACGTCTTATATCATGGTTACATTACAATTCTGATAAGTTTAAATTTGCACTCCCCGTACACAATCAATCATAAAATTAAAAACCATTTTTACAACGACTTATAAAATCGACGAAAATAGACTTACTGTTAATTGTTGCAAGTTTTGAAAGAGAAATCTAATCCTACATATGCGAAAAAAAGTTTGGAATAAAATTGTTTATGTAACCATATTTATTTGGACTTTTGTATTTTTCCTTCCGCTTTACGGAAAAACTGCAATTCTTATCAATTTCGAATGCTCCAAAACTAATTTTATTTCTGAAAAGATTTTGTGCAGAAAGATTTCGTTCGTTTTCATTAAAAACCATATTATTCTTGTAAAAAACCATTTTCGTTAATCATTTTAAGATATGTATTAATTTATGATGTCATAGCATTAGAATTCGGGTTTTAGCGCACTTTTCAATAAATTAAATAGTATTAAATTGGTCTCATTTTTAAAATGATGGGGTAGATTTGTGCATTGATTAAAAATCGATTATTTACTTATTAAAACAAATGCAAGAAGTAATTTTAATATATTTTTGTGTTGAATTGGCATTCTTGAATCTCCTTCCATCTAGTACTAAAATAATTAAGATGGAAACTGCCTTTTAAAAATATTTAATGCAGAATTTGGAAAATAAAATTCATTCAAAAAAGTAATCTGAAAAATACTAGATGACGCGTCAGGCCGGCAGAGTCGGAATGCGACCGAAGGGCGGACAACGGTCCGGCTCATTAGACGCCCGTCGGTCGTGCAAACAGCGAGGAACGACGGGCCTGCGACTTGCACGACCGGTGCAGGCTGATAGTGCGAGTAGATTGAGATCGAAAACGCGCATGCGCGTTTTGGATCAGCTATTATTGCCGTGGGTCATCTCGTGTTATAGGCTTCAATAAAAAAACTGAATTTGTTTTTGTAAAAATTTCGATAGCGAAATTTTGATAAAAAAATTTTCGAAACAAATTGTTTTTTCCTAATAGCGTTACAGGCTTCAATAAAAATAACTACATTTGTTATTGTAAAAAATTCGATGGCAAAATTTTGAAGAAAAAATTTTCGAACAAATTTTTGTTTGCCCCACAGCGTTATAGGCTTTGATAAAAAAACTAAATTTGTTATTGTAAACATTTCGATAAGAAAATTTGGAAAAAAAATTTCAAGAAATTTTTTTTTCTCACAGTGTTATAGGCTTCAATAAAAACGACTAAATTTGTTATTGTAGAAAATTCGATAGCAAAATTAGAAAAAAAAAAATTCGCGAAAATTTTTCTTCTCCACAGCGTTATAGGCTTCAATAAAAACAACTAAATTTGTTATAATAAATTTAAAGAAGGTTTTTCGGGTTTTAATCGTGTGCAAAAATATGAATCTGGCCAACGTTTCGTGAACATTGCAGTTCACTTTTTCAACGCTGACCTGAAACTGAAGTTTCAGGTTATGTTGTTCTTATATATATATATATATATATATATATATTCTCTACGATGCCTGTGATTGGTCATAGCCCCCCATCGTGGGGACTGGTCAAACTTAATTGGCCAATCAAGTATTTTTTTTTAAACCTGGGAAAACGGAAAGCTAAATCAGATTGGTATTATATCCATTGTCCCTATTGATGTTATTCGGGTGTTAAAAGATTTCGATTTCCTCTCTTTTATTTTCTTGGAAAAATATTGTACGTTTTTGCGATGACGGTTGTTTTGTCAAATGAAATGCTCTTTCTTGTTTCGATATGATGCTCAGCTAGTTCTGATTGCATGAAATGTTTTAGCCGGACTTTACTCTCATGTTCCTTTACACGTTGGCTCACCGCCCTCCCAGTTTCTCCATATAGACTTCGCCACAAGAACAAGGAATTTTATATATTCCCGTTCACTGAGAGGTGCCTTTTTATCTTTAGGGTTGCTTAGAGGTTGTCCTATTTTTTGTAATTTGTAATTTGTAATTGTTTTTGTAATCGTTTTGTATTAGGATTTGTTTAACATTTTGTAATTCCTTTTGTAAGTTATCTTTATGTGGGTGGGTTTTCTGTAAAATTCATGTCCTAATGTGTTATCAGATCTTTTGTAAACCAGTACGTCCAAGAAAGGCAATTTTTCGTTTTGTTCAATTTCCATGGTGAACTGGATATTAGGGTGTAATTGATTGATGAAATTCAAGAACTTATGTAGTTCATCTAGTCCATGTCTCCAGATGATAAAAGTGTCGTCAACTTAACGGCACCAAAATTCCGGTTCAAGCTTAAATTGGTTAAAGATTTTAGTTTCTAGATTTTCCATAAAGATGTTGGCTATTACAAGTGAGATTGGAGATCCCATTGCTGCTCCTGAGGTTTGTTCGTAGAATTGGTTGTTGAAAGAAAAGTATGCATTATTGGGACAGTATTCTATCAAAGGTGTGAGATTGAAGGGGAAGTTTGCAAAGAATTTAATAATATCGATTGTATCAGAGATTGGTACTTTCGTAAAGAGAGATACTACGTCGAAACTCACTAGGATGTCTTGGGGTAGCATGTGAATGTGTTGTATTTTTCTGATAAAGTCAGAAGAGTTTTGAACGTGTGTGATAGATTTTCCTATAGAACAATTCAGTTCTTTGGCGAGAAAGCGTGTTAGTCTGTAAGTTGTTGAGTTTATTGCGCTGAAGATCAGTCTGAGTGGAATCTTGTTTTTGTGGATTTTTGGGACTCCGTAAAGTTTTGGAGAGATGGGATTAGTAGGTATTAATTTAGATATTGTTTCGCTGTCAAGTTTGGAGTCTTTTATAAGGGTTTTTGTTTTGCTGACTATTGTTTTTGTGGGGTCGTTTTTAAGTTTTTCATATGTATCGTCAGTTAGAAGGTCCATGATTTTGTTGTTATAGTCTTTTTTATGCATTATTACTGTTGTGTTGCCTTTTTCTGCGGGTAATATTATGGTGTCTTTATTCTGATTAAATTGATAATCCAATCTCCAATCTCTTTCAATAACCATTTCTACGAACAAACCTCAGGAGCAGCAATGGGATCTTCAATCTCACCTGTAATAGCCAACATCTTTATGGAAGATCTAGAAACTAAAATCTTTAACCAATTCAAGCTTGAACTGGAATTTTGTTGTCGTAACGTTGACGACACGTTTGTCATCTGGAGACATGGACTAGATGAACTACACAAGTTCTTCGATTTCATCAATCAATTACACCCTAATATCCAGTTCACCATGCAAATTGAACGAAACGGAAATTTACCTTTCTTCGACGTACCTACATTCAAGGTATCACAGAACAAATAAGAAGAATTCTCAACAAGCACAACATCCAAACCATATTTAAACCACATGCGAAAATTGGACAGCTTCTAAACAACCCCGAATATAAAAAGCCACCTCTCAGTGATCCGGGAATATATAAATCCCTTGTTTTGGTGGTAAAGTCTATATTGGAGAAACCGAGAGATCAGTGAGCCAACGTGTAAAGGAACATGAGAGTAAAGTCAGGCTAAAAGATTTCACGTAATCAGCACTAGCTGAGCATCATATCGAAACAGGACATTGGCAAGAAACGTTGGCAAGATTCGTAGTTTTGCAGAGGTTTGTAACCCAAAAAACCTTCTTTAAATTTATTATAACAAATTTAGTTGTTTTTGTTGAAGCCTATAAAGCTATGGGGGAAAAAATTTTGTCAAAAATTTTGTTTCAACTCTGCTATCGAAATTTTTAAAATAACAAATTTAGTCGTTTTTATTGAAGCCTACAACACTGTGGGGAAAAAAATTTTCTCGAAATATTTTTTTTTAATTTTCCTATCGAAATTTGTACAGTAATAAATGTTGTTATTTTTATTGAAGCCTGTAACGTGGTGAGGAAAAAAAAATTCGAAAATTTTTTTCTAAAAATTTTGCCCTCGAAATTTTTACAATAACAAATTCAGTTATTTTTATTGAAGAAAGGAGCGACAAAGAAGTCGCTCTTTTCCTCCAACTTTATTGCGTTCGTCTCTACCGCGGAGCAAAACTTGTCTTTTTCTTGCTCCAACTATTTCGATAATATTATTATTCCTATCTATTCACGAAGGGTTTTCATTCAGTTCTCAACCATTCGCAGGATATTTTGGGAGTCTTTAAATACCTGTGCAGAATCGATGAGTTGTAGTAAGTTTATGTATCGGATTGATAGGTTCTAGGTCTTTTAAATTCATGCTTCAATTAATGCAAATGTTTATCTAACCTTGTTTTTGAATTGTTTATTAGTGATACAATTTCAGAAACTTCACAGGATTTTTTTAAACTTGGGAAAACGTCTACGACACTTTTCCTTCAGTCCATAAATTTTTTTCATAAAGGATTTGATAATTATTCAGAAAAAATCGTGTTTCAGCCGAGTTTTTCAAGTTTTCTTATCATAATATACTTAGGTAAAAGAATTTTTTGTTACTGTAAAAATTTCGATAGGAAAATTTTTAAAAAAATTTCGAGAAAATTTTTTTTCTCCCACAGCGTTATAGGTTTCAATAAGAAAAAACTAAATTTGTTATTATAAAAATTTCGATAGCAAAATTTTGAAAAAAAAACGAAGAAAACCTTTTTTTCCTGAGAGCATTATGGGTTTCAATAAAAACAACTAAATTTGTTATGGTAAAAATTCCGATCGCAAAATTTTGAAAAAAAATTTTCGAGGAAATCTTTTTTTCTCCACCGCGTTATAGGCTTCAATACAAACAACTAAATTTGTTATTGTAAAAAATTCGATACCAAAATTTTGAAAAAAAAATAATTCTCGAATACATTTTTTTCCCCTCACAGCGTTATAGTAATGTTCACAGATTGTGGGAGCTGGCGGCCCCCACCACGACTCCCGTGTGGGAGCAACACACGTAAACGCCGCGTGTCGGTGTGTCCCCACTCCGTCACTTGATTCCACGCTCCGCGGCAACGACAATTTGTCGGTTCGGATGATTTCACTGTATCCTTCGTGCTCTTTCGTTTGATTTCGGTGGCAGCCTCGGGTCAGCCCCGAAGACGGGTTCGGCGTTGAAGCCGAGGATTGCCGAGGATGCACGATTCTTAACTTGTAATTTCTCATTCTCGGCGTCTGGGCTATTTTAAAGATTTTTCAGCTTTTTCAGATTTGGACTATTTGGAGAATTGGAGGATTTGGAGGTTAGAGTCGACTTTTGTTGACAAACAAAGTTTGACGAATTTCAAATGAAATGCTTCACTTTTAAGTTCAAAAATTAATTTTCAACAAAAAAAAACAATTTTTAAAATAGTTAAATTTTCGTCGAAAGAAATGAATTTGCTACTAAAAAATAATTTTAACCAAAAAGGAAATAGTTCAATTTTCAGTTGAAAAAATATTTTTGAATCAAAAAAGGAGATTTGAACAAAATAATTCCATTTTAAACCAAAAATAATGAATTTCCACCAGAAAAAAAACTGAATTTTCAAACAAGAAGATTAATTTTCTACTAAAAAGTCGAATTTTCAACTGAAAAAATAAGTTTTTAACCAAAAAAAGTATTTTTAACAAAGTAGTTGAATTTTTAACATAAATAAATGAATTTTTAAAGGAGGAGAATAATTTTGTAAAAAAAAGTTCAATTTTCAAACACATGGTTGAATTTTCAACTAAAAAGATCAATTTTGAAGAATAGAAAAAAGAATTTTTAAAAAATTAGTTAAAATTTCTACCGAAAAATGATTTTTCAACCAAAAAGATTAATTGATAAGCATCAAGATTAATTTTGAACCAAAAGAGACGAATTTTTAATAAAATACATGAATTTTCATCCGAATTGTTGATTTTTAAACTAAAAAAGGCGAATTTTGAACCAAAAATGGACAAGTTAAATTTTCAGTTAAACAATTTTTAACGAAAAAAAAACTGATTTTTATCAAAATAGTTTACTTTAACTCAAAAAATAATTTAAATTAAAAGCCGTTGAATTCATCTAAAAAGAATAATTTTCAACAAATCATGTAATTTCTTAAATGAAAAGGATCAGTTTTTAACCAAAAATAAAAGAAAAACAAACAAAAGACAAATTTTCAACGAAAAATTGAATAGTTGATATTTCAGCCAAAAAAGATTTCAATATTAATACTTCACTTTTAAGTTCAAAAGTTAATTTTTAACAACAAAAAAAAACAAGTTATTATAATAAAATAGTTAAATTTTATTCGAAAGAAATGAATTTTCAACTAAAAAAAAAATTTGTAACCAAAAATGAAATAGTTCAGTTTTCAGTTGAAAAAATATTTTTGAAGCGAAAAAGGAGGTTTGAACAAAATACTTAAATTTTAAACCAAAAATAATGAATTTGCAACCAAACAGATTAATTTTCAAACAAGAACATTAATTTTCGACCAAAAAGTCGAGTTTTCAACTAAAAAATTAATTTTTAACAAAAAAAAATATTTTCAACAAAGTTGTTAAATTTTTAACCAAATAAATTAATTTTTAACTAAAGTAAATGAATTCACAAAAAAGAAGAATAATTTTATAAAAAAATAGTCAATTTTCAAACACATAGTTGAATTTTCAACTAAAAAGGTCAATTTTCAAGAAAGGAAAAACGAATTTTGATAAATTAGTTAAATTTTCAACCGAAAAATGATTTTTCAACCAAAAAGATTAATTGTTAAGCATCAAGATTAATTTTCAACCAAAAAAGACGAATTTTTAATAAAATACATGACTTTTCATCCGAACGGTTCATTTTTAAACTAGGTGAATTTTTAACCAAAACGGACTCTTGAAAATTGACTTCTTTTTTAGAAAATTATTCTCCTTGCTTGAAAACTCATTTATTTTGATTAAAAACTCATTTCTTGCTTGAAAGTTTAACTGCTTTGTTAAGAATTTAACTACTTTGTAACAAATTTAACTACTTTGTTACAAATTTAACTACTTTGTTAAAAATATTTTGTTGTTGTTAAATATTAATCTTTTAGTTTCACCTTTTTGGTTGAAAATTCATTATTTTTGGTTGAAAATTTAAGTATCTCGTGTAAGCCTCCCTTTTCTTGGTTCAAAATTATTTTTTTGACTGAAAAGTGAACTATTTCATTTTTGGTTACACATTTTTTTTTAGTTGAAAATTCATTTCTTTCAGTTAAAATTGAAATATTTTATTGAATTTTTTTAAATTTTTAAACTTAAGAATTAAGTATTTCATTTAAAGTTCGTCTTTTTCGTTTAAATTCAACAGTTTTTTTATTTATTATTAAAATCTTTTTTGGTTGGAATATCAACTATTCAATGTTTCGTTGAAAATTCATCTTTTTTGGTTCACAGTTATACTACTTTGTTAAAAAGTAATTTTTTCGGTTGAAGATTCGTTACTTTAGTTGAAAATTCATCTCTATATCTGAAGATGCTACTATTTTATCAAGAAATTCGCTTTTTTAGTTGAAAATTAATTTTTTTTAACAGAAAATTTAACTATTCCACTTTAGGTTGAAAATGTTTTCTTTTTTAGTTGAAAATAAACTTTTTCGTTGAAAATAGTATATATTGTTGGAAATTCAAGTTTTTTATCTGAAAATTTCACTATTCCATTTTTGGTTGAAAATTAATTTTTTTATTTGCAAATTTTGTTGAAAATTCGTTTTTTTTTTTAGTAGAAAATTTACATTTTTTAGTTAGAACTTCAAATATTTAGTTAGAACTTTAGGTATTTTGTTGAAAATTTGTCTTTCTAGTATAAATAACTTGATCCTTCATGTCTGAAAACTCATCTTTTTGGTTGAAAATTGAACTATTTCATTTTTGGTTCAAAATTTATCTTTATTAGTTGACAATTCTACTATTTACGAAAAAAAATAGAGAATGTTATCAAAACACGTACTTTAAATTTTTTTCAATAGACAATAAATAATCTTATGTTTGTGAAATTCAGCATTGCCTAAGAAAAAGTTACTAGCACATTTCTGTTTGAACACAATACTTAAATTTTCAACCAAAAATGGAATAATGCAATTTTCAGATAAAAAAATGGAATTTTCAACAATATAGTTAAATTTGCAACAAAAAAAGTACATTTCCAACTAGAAAACATTTTCAACCAAAAATGGAACAGTTAAGTTTTCTGCTAAAAAAATTAATTTTCAACTAAAATAATGAATTATCAACCAAAAAGATGAATTTTCAAACAAGATTAATTATCTACCAAAAAGTCGAATTTTCAACTAAAAAATTAATTTCTAACAAAAAAAAAAATATTTTTTAGTTAAATTTTTAACCAAAGAAATGAATTTTTACCAAAATAAATGAATTTACAAACAAGAGGAATAATTTTATAAAAAAAAAGTTTATTTTCAAACATCTAGTTGAATTTTCAACTAAAAAGATCAATTTTCACGAAAAGAAAAACGAATTTTTATAAATTAAATAAATTTTCAACCAAAAAATGTTTCTTTTTTAACGAAAAAAAAAGATTTTCACCAAAATAATTTATTTTAAACCAAAGAGATGAATCTTCAACAAACAAAGTAAAATGTAATAGTTGATATTCCAACCAAAAAATATTTGAATATTAACTCAAAATCAGTTGAATTCAAACAAAAAAGACGAATTTTAAATGAAATACTTAATTTTTAAGTTCAAAAGTTTATTTCCAACCAAAAAATCAAATAGTTAAATTTTCATCGAAAGAAATGAATTTGCTACTAAAAAAATATTTAACCAAAAAGGAAATAGTTCAATTTTCAGTTGAAAAAATATTTTTGAAGCAAAAAAAGAGGTTTGAACAAAATACTTCAATTTGAAACCAAAAATAATGGATTTCGAATAACAAAAAACTGAATTTTCAAACAAAAAGATTAATTTTCTACTAATAAGTCAAATTTTCAACTAAAAAATTAATTTTTAAACAAAAAGATATTTTCAACAAAGTAGTTAAATTTTTAACGAAAGAAATGGATTTTTAACCTAAATAAATGAATTTGGAAACAAGAAGAATACTAAAATTTTGTAAAAAAAGTTTATTTTAACTCAAAAAATATTTTTAATTAAAAGTCGTTGAATTCCGCTAAAAAGGACGAATTTTCAATAAATCATGTAATTTGAGCAAATAAAAAAGATCAATTTTTAACCAAAAATAAAAACAAAACAAATAAAAGACAAATTTTCAACGAAAAATTGAATATTTGATATTCCAACCAAAAAAGATTTCAATATTAACAGAAAAACAGTTAAATTCAAACAAAAAAGACGAATTTTAAATGAAAGACTTGATTTTTAGGTTCAAAAATTAATTTAAAAAAAAAAAGTTTTCATGATAAAATAGCAAAAAAGGAGGTTTGAACAAAATGCTTACATTTTAAACCAAAAATAATGAATTTTCAAAAAAAAAATGGATTTTCAAGCAAGAAGATTAATTAATTTTCTACTAAAAAGTGGAATTTTCAACTAAAAAATTAATTTGTAACAAAAAAAAATATATTTTTAACAAAGTAGTTAAATTTTTAACCAAATAAATGAATTTTTAACCAAAGTAAATGAATTAACAAAAATTAGAATAATTTTCTAAAAAAAATAGTCAATTTCCAAACACATAGTTGAATTTCCAATTAAAAAGATCAATTTTCATTTTTCAACTAAAAGAGGTGAATTTGTAATCAAAAAGGGACTCTTGAAAATTGACTTCTTTTTTACAAAATTATTTTTCCTGCTTTAAAAATTCATTTATTTTGGTTAAAAACTTATTTCTTTGGTTAGAAATTAAACTGCTTTGTTAAATATTTAATACTTTGTTACAAATTTAATTACTTTGTTAAAAAAAATTTTTTTGTTAAAAATTATTTTTTTAATAGAAAACTCGACTTTTTGGTTGAAAATTCATTATTTTTGGTTAAAAATTTAAGTATCTCGTTTAAACTTCCTTTTTCTTGGTTCAAAATTATTTTTTTTTTTTTGACTTAAAAGTGAACTTCATTTTTGGTTACAAATTTTTTTTATCTGAAAAATCATTTCTTTCGGTTACAATTCAAGTATTTTATGGAATTCTTTAAAATTAATTTTCAAACTTAAGAATTAAGTATTTCATTTAAAGTTCGTCTTTTTTGTTTAAATTCAACTGTTTTTATTTATAATTAAAATCTTTTTTGGTTCACAGTTATACTACTTTGTTAAAAAGTAATTTTTTCGGTTGAAGATTCGTTACTTTAGTTGAAAATTCATCTCTATGGCTGAAGATGCTACTATTTTATCAAGAAATTCGCTTTTTTAGTTGAGAATTAATTTTTTTAACAGAAAATTTAACTATTCCACTTGAGGTTGGAAATGTTTACTTTTTTAGTTGAAAATTAACATTTTTGTTGAAAATTGTACAGATTGTTGGAAATTCAAGTTTTTTATCTTAAAATTTCACTATTCCATTTTTGGTTGAAAATTAATTTTTTTTAGTTAAAAATTCATTTTCTTTTAGAAAAAAATTTACCTTTTTTAGTTAGAACTTCAAATATTTAGTTGGAACTTTATGTATTTTGTTGAAAATTTGTCTTTCGAGTAGAAATATCTTAATCCTTCTTGTCTGAAAACTCATCTTTTTGGTTGAAAATTGAACTATTTCAGTTTTGGATCAAAATTTATCTTTATTAGTTGAAAATTCTACTATTTAGTAAAAAAAAAAAGAGAATGTTATCAAAACACGTACTTTGAATTTTTTTCAATAGACAATAATCTTATGTTTGTAAAATTCAGCACTGCGTAAGAAAAACAGACCCGTCATTGAAATATTAAATTTTTTCTCTACAAACTGAATGACTTACTCTTAAGATTAAAGAATTTTAAACTAGATTAAAATCAAATTCAAAATCCTATTTAACGTCCAATATTCAAGCTAATATATTGAATTCCTGAAAATAAAAACAAAAATAAAAACAAACTTTTTCTAAAAAAAAAATTTCTTTCTTTCCATGGACAAAAATAAAAAAGAGGAAAGAAAAATAAGAAGGTAACCAACCAAATCCCCTTAAATTTGGTTGGTTGCCTTCTTATTTTTCTTTCCTCTTTTTTATTTTTGTCCATAGAAAAAAAGAAATATTTTTTTTCAAGAAAAAGTTTTTTTAGTTACATTTTCTTTAAAAAAAATTAATTTTCAACTAAATAAGCGAATTTTTCGATAGAATAGTAGCATCTTCAGACATAGAGATGAATTTTCAACTAAAGTAATGAATCTTCAACCGAAAAAATTACTTTTTAACAAAGTAGTGTAACTTTCAACAAAAAAAAAACAGTTAAATTTAAACAAAAAAGACAACTTTTAAAATATATACTCAATTTTAAAATTTGAATATTAATTTTCAAAAAAAAAATTCGACTTTTTAGCAGAAAATTAATCTTCTTGTTTGAAAATTCAGTTTTTTTTTTTATTTCTGTTGGAAATTCATTATTTTTGGTTTAAAATGGAATTATTTTGTTCAAATCTCCTTTTTTGATTCAAAAATATTTTTTCAACTGAAAATTGAACTATTTTCTTTTTGGTTAAAATTATTTTTTAGTAGCAAATTCATTTCTTTCGAC
>CAKNYM010050091.1:0-11172 GCA_932195095.1 Andricus curvator
AATATTTCTGTATGTCAATCAAAATTTCAACAAAAAATATAAGTTTTAACTAAACAGTTGAATTTTCAACCGAGAAAGCTGAATTTTTAACGAAAAATGTAATAATTGCTATTTCAATGAAAAAATTCTAATTTGTAATCAAAAACAATTGAAATCAACCTTCAAAGAATGAGATTTCAACCAAATGAATAAATTTTCAAATAAAAAAATTTTTAATGAAGAAAATAGAAAAATTTCAACAAAATTATAATTTAAGTTAAAAAATATTTTTGTATACAAAATACAAATTTCGAATAACTTTTTTTTGTGTATTTTAAGCTTCTTTGAATATAATTTTCATATAGGATTCTTGACAAAATTTCACAAAATTTTTCAATATTTCAAATATGTCAAATAAAAATTGCAACAAAAAATATAATTATCAACCAAACACTAACTGAGATATTTTTAAAATTTCATTCCTGAAATCTATTCCCTTAGGTCAAACATGGTAGAAAAATCTCGTAAAATTTAAAAGATGACCAACTATTTACAAGAATTTTTAAAATAAAAATCAATGTGTATCATATTCAAATAGAATGTAAGAATATTCATAAAAGTTATTAATATTTTTTCATTTTTAAAATTAATTTATACAGAGTACAGTTTTCATTTAAAATGTCACGACGGTTTTTTGTACCATGCTTGACCCTATCAGGGCAGAATCAAGGAAAAATATTCTGAAAATATTTTCATTAGTTATTAAAATACTACAAAGACTTACCTTTAAAATTGTTTTGTCCTTTAAAAATCATGAAATATTTCTTTATAAAATACATTTTGTTACACTTATTTTACAATTATTCACAATTAATTTCCAATTACAATTATTTCACAATTAAAATAAAATTGTAAAAACTAAATTTTGTAATGTTGAGATAAATATTTTAAGACATTGAAGGTTTTATAAAGTTTTTATATATTAAGAAAGCATATACAGTAAAAATGTTGATTAATTTAATAAATTAAAAATAATAATTATTAATTATCATTTTAACTTTACAATATTTAAAATCGATTGAAGAATAAAACATAAATAATGAAAAATGAAACCACTTGAAAGTGATAGATATTATTAACCTAATTTTAAAATCCCATGTACAATATGCAATATATTTGTATTTTATAAACCTCGAGAGTTTTATAATGTATTCCCTGTGGAATCAACTCGTCTCAAACATTCCATAAGAATTCCTGAAAAAAATAATCATTAAATATTTCAAGACTTCATTGCATGTATTTGAAGTCTTTCCTTTAGGTGTGCATTTTTGAAAAAACCTCCTAATAGCCAACAAGTCAACGAAACCGAATCGTGAAGTCGGGCGAACTCGGCCCGAGCTTCGGGTTCGTGCATTTTCGGCTTTACACAAGGCTGGCCGAGTTGAGCAAAGTGGGGGAACCTTCCCCATCCATTCTTGGCTCACTTTTCCTCTCGCCAATTTTTAGGTCGTTTTTGCTCTCGCGCGTTTTTACTTCGCTTCTACGTACGTTTTATTTTTCGTTCGCTTTTGCTCTGAGCGTTTCAATTATAATGATTTTAAAAATTGAACTGTGAATTAAGTAATTAATTTTACACGAAGATTCGAAATCAGTTCAAAATTTAAGAATTTCCATCAGATTTTAACGTTAAAGATTAAACTATTTAAATTGGAAAGTCTTAGTAGTTAAACAAATGTAAACGTATGATTAAAACGTTATGAACTATTTAAAATTGTAAAATAACTTCAAAACAAGGTATTCATACTTGAAGACTTTTATTAAATTTAAAAATATTGTTTTAGTCTAAAATTTTAAACTTTAATATTTGAAATTTTTTAATTATGAAAAATAACAATTGCTGAATATTTAGAAATTTTGACTGTTCATTTAAAATCAGTAATTGTAAATCAAATATTCAAAATTAAAAAAAAAACTTTGAACCTCACCATTTTAATTGTTCTATTTCAAAGTGTCTACGTACACCGACAAAATTTGGCTATTCGTACCGAAATTTCAGTATAAATAGCCCACGGCTTAATTTAAAACAAAATATAGATTTGTGCAGGTTTCGAGCAAAAAATTTAGAAGATTTCTAAGAATTATGAAAGGCTTCAAAAGAATAAAAAACATTTTCTTAATATTCCTAGGAAAATTGAAAATGACTTTTTATTTTGAAAAATTAATTTTAAGAGAATATTTAAAAAGATTTCTAAAATTGTCAAAAATGAATCTGGGAGATTTTAAGGAAATATTTTTTATTTTGCATGATTTAAACGAAACTTTAGGAAGAATTCGAATCATTTTGAAAGATGTTTAGAAGGTCTGAAAAAATTAATTCATAATTTTGAAGCTTTTCAAGGATTTTTAAACTATTTAAAATAAAAATATTTCAACTTCTGATTTAAGAAGTGTTCAGTTCATAACAAAAATGTAATCGTTCAATTTGTAATATTTCTAGCTTAAAATTGCTTAAAGTGATTTGCAGCTCAGTATTTATTACTACAAATGGACACATTTTTAGCTTTAGAGTTAGAATTTTTTACTTTCATTGACCGTGAAAAATGTTAGCGAGCCGGGAATTTTTGCTGTAATTAAAACGGTCACACTGATTTTCAAATTTTCAAGTTTAAAAAAATGAACCGAAAATATACATTGTAAACAAATTTAATTAATTTTAATGAATTCATTAAAAAATTTGCTTTTCGGCATAACTATTTTCATGAAATTTAGCTTCAGATTTAAGACGAAAAGAGAATTTTCATTATACTTGTTTTTAAATTAAACATGAACTAAAGTTCTTTCAAGCTAACAAATAAACGTTAAAAATGAGTAATGACCACTTCCCAATAATAATTAATATAACTATACCTAGTCCTTATTATCAGTTCTTTTCACATAAATACAATCTAAAAAAAGTCAGTTGGAGTGTTTTCAGAGGAGAACTGTCTAAATGTAATCACGACATTCCTCTACAACTAAATGATTCGGCTAGCATTCTAGAGGCGTATTATGACCTTTTCAAGGACATCGATAATGCACTTCATGAAGCTCGTCCTAACATAGATAGAAAACCCTCTCGAATAAAAAGCATGGTAAAATAAAATAAATATTGTTAATTATAACTAGTTTTGGAAAAGAATTCAAGGTGAACTTTTGAAATAAATATTTCACAATTTTCATTGTTTATTTAACAATAGTTTTTAGGGTTTAATGTTTTTCTCTCTCAATTTAGGTAAAAGTTGCAACTATTATTTAATCCTAATGCTGTAGGGCTTATTTTATTCCTTAAAAGATTCTCTGCAAATCTCATTGGTACGTTTTTATTGAAAAACTTATTTAGGAATTATAAAATCGTTATTTTTGTAAACAATAGGTTTTCATAAATAAAATTTTTAAAATAAAAACGTACCAATGAGATTTGCAGAGAATCTTTTAAGGAATAAAATAAGCGCTACAGCATCATAATTAAATACGAATTGCAACTTTTACCTAAAGAGAACAAGAAAAACATTAAACTCTAAATAGTTATTGTCAAATAAAGAAAAGCCGAAATATTTGTTTCAAAAGCTCACGTCGAGTTCTTCTCCAAAATTGGTTATAATTAACATTAGCATATTTCCCTCGATTTTATAAATCATTTTTAACAAGTTCCATTTTTTGAACTTGAAATAACATATGATAAATACTAAGAGGCATACGAAATTTATATACAGTTATACATATATAAAATTGATTATTTTCTATTAAAAAATTGTTATTAATTTGCTGTTGCGGTGAAAACATATGTATGTTTAATACTCAACTTTCACTAAAAACTTATATATGTATAAAAAATGTTTCATTCTATAACTTAGGCATTATTTTATTAATTTTACCTATCCCCTTTATAAGAAGTTCATTAAAACACATAATTTGTTTATTAAAATATTTGAAAATCCGAAATGAATTTAAATTAATAAATAAAGTAAATATATATTATAATAAAAAATATTATAAAGTTTAGACTATTTTCTTTTCGGATATTCAAAAATTAGATAAATAATTACATGTCTGATTTAATTGCGCATCAATAATAATAATTTGTTGTAGTTAGTAGAAATACATTGGGATTTACGTCTAAAAGCAGTGAATTTTACGATTTTCGCAAATTATTTCTAACTCAAGATTTAAAAAATCGTAAGATCATTATCTTTTACCCAGAACTATCCGAAAATTATTTTTATTTAACAAACATTTTTTTTTAACACTTTCGCCTTGCATTATTTGAATTCCAGGCCAACTGCATAGCTGGCAAATCCACACGGCGCGGCGACCGTCAGCGGGAACCAAAGAAGAACATACGGGCTGCCCGGATGTTGGCCTATATTTAATCTCCCATATTCCAATTCAGGTTAAACTCCGAAATTCGTAGCATCCCTGCTAAAAAAGTCAAGACTTCTGACCATTTCTATCCACTTTTGTTACGTTCTTCGATAGAAATCTTCAGAATTCGCGAGAAAATGTTCAAAAATCGTCAGAACCTGGGTTCGAAGCATAATCCTTTTATTAGGATCCCAAGAATAGAAAGCCATAAAACCTAATCACTTTTATATTTACCACGTTATTTATATTTATTTATGCACATTCTCTTTTTACTTATATTCAATTATTAATACTTTTATACTAAACGACTTTGCCATACTTCCATATTTTTCCTATTGTTAAATAAATGTGTCTAATAGTAATAGTTAAACAACACTGAAAACGTTTCTTGGATAAGAAAAAAAATAAAGGTATAAATTAAAACTTTTTAAATTTGAAGAATTTCTAAAAAATTCTAATTTAAATTAGAAATTATATAACAGATAATTTGTTTAAATAATAACAGTATGATTCATTTTAAAAACATTTTTAATTTAGCTTTTCTTGGGGGTACTATTTTTCAAAGTGATAGCTCATTTTGATAAAATATTTAAATTAAAATAAATTAAATGGTAAAGGCTCATTATTTTCATTTTAACGAAACCACTTTTCTGTTTCCTAAACGAAAAAGCATTTAGAATATATGAACTGATAAACTATTTGTTTCTTTTTCTTGTAAAATTCCTTAAGAAAAAAAAACAGTCAATTCGAATACGACGCTCAAAACGTCAACTTTTTTTTTATTTTCAAAATTATTTGAAGAAATGTTACAAAAAATAATCAAGTGCTGTTGTTACACTGTCCATATTTTAAAATAAAGTCATTTTTACATTCTCACCGCAAAAATTATAGCGAATTATTGCTATGCACATATGTTCTCATAGGAAATAATAACAAATTTTGTTTAAAGTTTGAGTCAATTTTTTTTAAATGGGCAAAGTTTATTTTTAAAGTTCAAAATGTGTTGCACGGAATATCTTCGGGTTTAAAAAGAAAGACCTCCAAAGATTTGGTTTGACGTAAAAAAAAAATATTTGGCTTGATAATTTTGGCGATTTTAAACGTTTTTAAAACTAAAGAAGTTTCTTTCAAGACATTTTGAAAATTAAAAAAAAACTTCAAGGGAAAAACTTGGTATCTTTCTTTGCACATTTTCAAAAAACTTTTGCTTATCTTTTTGTTTGTTTAATTATGCATTTCATATTATTACGTAAGAAGAAATATATCCAGAAAGAATTTTTCGTCGAGGCAAGAGTTAATATTTGGGTCAAATTTGAAAAAAAAAAAAACTTGTACATTTTTACGGACAACTCCTATAAATGTGTAAAATGAGAAAGTATTTCTTTATACTTTGAGATAAATAGCTAAACCAAAACATTTTATAGTATAGCGTCATAAAAAATGCAGTTTATAATAAAAATAAAATCACTCCATGAACATTAATGAACGAAAAGTCTTACTTTCTAGTGGTACAAAAAATAAAAAGATATCTTCTTTCTAGCTGTATTTTTGGTGGATTTAGATCAGTTGCTCTTTTAAAAGAATATCCCGGGTTTCAGGAAGTTCTATTGTGTAATTCTTTTCTGCATCTTCGTTAATGATTTTAACTTTAACTAGCGCGTTTGGTGCGAGCAGATTTGCAAGTCGCTCTTCTACATTCTTAGGTATATCCTTCTCGTACTTTTTGGGGAGCAAGTCTGTTGAAAATAAAAGAAATCATAATTATACATAATCTACACAGACTGAAAACGTTGAAACTGTTATTACAAACCATTTGTCGAATTAATACTTTTAAAATTAATATAAAATGTTAGGGGTACAGAATTTTATTTTAAATATAAATACTTATAAGTTAATCATAATTTAAAATCAGGCGAACTTTTTCGAGTTTCAAATTATAGAACACTTTCAACGCTTCCAAATATCAATTTTGAGAATTCAAAATGGGACATTTTCTTCTCTATAATATTTGTGTAATATAGCGTTTTAACTTTTAATTAAGAAAATGATAAAAATTTCGAATTTTCCACATTTGAAACCGTACAATTGGAAAAGTTTAAACTTGAAAGTTTCAATTTGAAAATTATTTGACGTTAAAGGTCTTCAAGGATTCACATTTAAAATTATTCACGATTATAAATTCAATTTGAATTGGTTTACTACGAAACATTTCAAATTAAACACCTGGATTTAATCATTATTCAAAAAACACATTATTTTATAGAGAAAAAAGGGTCCCCAAAAAAGTTTTAAAAATAAGTCATACTCTGCACATTGCAAATGCATGCGAGGGCTGGAGGAGTCATGAAGTCTTTCGTCATGAGCCTCAAGTCTTTGTGCTCAACCTGACTGATGTTACCGTAATCAACGAAAAAGATGCTGCTCGATGTTGGTGTGGCGTTTCGCATGAGGCATGCACCTCTGTACCAAGAACCTTCAAAAGGCGCGACGCACAGTTCCAAATCCCTCGGAATATAATGCTCCTTGGTACTTGAGGCGTATTTTTCAATCTGTTAAATATTTATTAATTACACATTAGGTCGCTTTATACTGAAACTCAAATATTCAAAAAATTCTCCAGTCATTTCTCAGCGAGAGGTTACCTAATAGCACGGAACGTTCCCGCAACGTGTAAAAGGTCCGCTGCTTATGGGAACGTTCCACAGGAACCTGAGGGGAACCTTCCGCTATTGTTATTTTTAACAACAATTATCTCGTAAACCGTAAGAAATAGGTAAAAATGGATGTCACTTTTGAGTTTTTAGTACCGCATATACTACTACACTATAATATGATATCCATATCAGAAACTGACATCGATTTCGGTCATTTTTGTTTGGGACGTTCCGACGGTTCCCGCGGAACGTTCCGTGCTATTAAGGTAACTAACTACCAGCAATTTTGCGTATGGGAGAGTCGGGTGTTACCCTTCACTTCAGTTCACTTAATTTCGATATTAACTAGGCTGATATTGACCAAAGTGTGATAATTGTGCAGTGGCTGGCCACTAACTGCACAAGAAAAAATCGTAACCCAAAAGTTCATTTATGTATATAAACAATAATCAGTCTAAGAATTTAAGTGGCTTTGAAATATTTCATGACCATGGTTTGTCTAAATTTAAGAGATATAAATCTTATTTTTTGTTGGTGAAATCTAGCAAAACCTTTATAAAATATATTTTACGTAACGCAGGCATGATTTGCGAGTAATATCAGCGTCTTTTTAGTAATTTCAAAATGTCCGAATGGCTCAGGGATATCATTGCATTCTATACATTGCGTTGTGTGTATTATCTTAGTTGAATAATTGTGTTTATCGGCAAATTCAAAATGTCTAGTGAATACTTTTTGAGTTTATCCGGTGAAGTGCAGGTCCGTTATTGTGATAAACTAAGTGCAATTGACAATTTACATCTCTACGCTCTGAAAAATGAGGAATTTTCCACAAGCAATACTGACGTACCCGTAGTGAGTGAGATCGATCTTTTATCGTATTTTACGACAACCCATAGGTTTTACACTTACAAACAATTAAAAGCTTATAATATATTGGAGGCTTTTAAGTTTTACTAACCCGGATTTGTTAAAAAAGTGGAGTGCAAAAAGGTGGATGACAACTTTCCAGTGCGTGGTAAGGTTTAGTATTGCCACGTTAATTTTGTATTAACTTCATGGATTCTTATATCACAATATTTATATTGAAGTATATTTTGTTTTATAATGTGTCACTAAATTTTGTATTTATTTAATGATACCGCTTATTTAAAAAATAGCTTACAATTCTGAAAATATTGTCAGATGCTTTAAAATTGAGGTTAGGAAATGTTCATTGTAATAAAAAAATTTCCTTGACTTTTTCTAATAAATGTAGACAATATTTGCAAAATTAAAAAGATATGCACTGTTAAACATTCACAATTTAATTAAAATTAACAGGTTAAACATTCACAAAGAATAAATGAAAAAATTTAAAAGCGTAGATTTTCTTAGATCCAAATAAATCCCTTAATAGCACGGTACGTTCCGCGGGAACTTTTGGAACGTGTAAAATGTCCGCCGCTTGGGAACGTTCCAGACATAAATTAACGTTATTGTTATTACTATCAATAAATATTGCGTAAACCGTAAGTGATAGTCAAAATCGATGTCAGTTTATGATACGGATATCATATTATAGTGTAGTATATGCGGTACTCAAAACTCAAAAATGACATCCATTCTTACCTATCTCTTACGGTTTACGAGATAATTGTTGTTAAAAATAGCAATAATTGAAGGTTCCCCCCAGGTCCCAGTGGAACGTTCCCAAGAGGCGGACATTTTACACGTTCCGGGAATGTTCCGAAGATGCCCGCGGAACGTTCCGCGAACTTTCCGTGCTATTAGGGTCTATCTTAAAGTGCCCATCGTACTTCTGTAGCTGCAGCTAAATCCATTTGGATCTAAGACAATCTACGCTTCAATTTTTTTGTATTCGAACTTTGAGAATGTTTAACTTGCAGCAGTGCATATATTTTTAACTTTACAAATACTTTCTACATTTATTAGAAAAAATCAACCTCAAATTTAAATAATCTGTCAATATGTTCAAAATTGTATACTACTTTTCAACTAAGTTTTATTATTAAATAAATAAAAAATTTGATGACACATTACTAAACAAAATGTAATTTGATATAAGAATCCATGCAGTTAATGAAAAATGAACATGCCAATACTAATCCGGCTTAGTAAAACTTAAAAGCCTCCAAGATTGTATAAGCTTTTAATTGTTTGTAAGTGTAATAACTGTGGTTTGTCGTAAAATACGATAAAAGATCGATCTCACTACGGGTGCATCAGTAATGCTTGTGGAAAATTCGTGACTTTTCAGAGCGCAGGGATCTAAATTGTCAACTGCACTTAGTTTATCACAATAACGGACCTTCACTTCGCCGTATTCACTGGACATTTTTAATTTGCAGATAAACACAGTTCTTTAACTAAGATAATACACGCGACGCAATGTATACAATGCAATGGTATTCCTGAGCCATTCGGCCATTTTGCAATTTTATGGCTGAATGGAAATACTCTTACGGCACTCTCTTTCTTTTGAACTAAAATGCGTAGACAATAGAGACAGAGTATTGCGTTTTACGCCGAGTGGAGTTAAATCCACGCTCATGTAGATACAGAATGTATCTACATGGACGTGAATTTGGCTGCGTTTGGCATAAAATGCAACACTGTCTCTTTCTATCTGCGCGCTTTAATGCAAAAGAAAGAGACTTATGAATCTTCAACAAGAAAAATGTATGTTTAAGAAAGTAGTTCAACTTTTAATAAAATGGTTAAATTTTTCTGACTAAAAAATATGAAATATTAACGAAAAATGTAGTATTGATTTGACAACCAAAAAATATTTTAATTTAATGTAAAAAAAACAGTAGAATTCATTCAAAAAAGACGATTTTTCAACAAAACAGGTTATTTTTCAACCAAATTGTTGAGCTTTTAAGCCAAAAAGACCAATTTTCACAAAACAGTTGAATTTTCAACCAGTAAATATGGATTTTTGACAAAAAAGTTATCTGTCAACCAAATTTTCAACAAAATAAGTACATTTCGAACCAAAAAGATGAATTTTCAAATAAAATTATGTATTTTAAAACAAAGGGGTGATTTTCAATCAAGAAGATTAATTTTCTACCAAAAAAGACGAATTTTCAAATAAAAATGATGAATTTTCAATACAAAAATAAAGTTTTAACTAAAATTTTTCAACTTTTAACCGAATTTCAACCAAAGAAGATAACTTCTCATCGAAAAATATAATACATAGTTCGATATTTCAACAAAAAAGATTTACATTTTAAATTAAAAACTAGCAATTTTAGATAAATTGCAATTTTTATCTGGATTCATAATAATTCAATTGATAGCCCTTTTTATACATTTTACATAAGAACTAATTATTATTGTATTGTTATGCCTTAATTTTCTCGGCTCTAAAGTGCCAAATTTACTGAAAAAATTTGAATTTTCACATTCTTCACAAATTTTTAAGTACATAATGCGATTAATGAATTCATTCATTTTGTTATTTCGTGCAAAAAATGTTACCAAAAGTAAACTTTTCATAAAATAAATAAATTTTTAGTAACCGCGGATCAAAAAAGTAACTATGTTACTAAAAAGTGACCTGTTCCGAGCCCGGTTAAAGCCATTTTTCTCAAAAAAGGTCAAATATTGGGTTGTAGGAATTTCACAACTTTACTTTCAGGCCCATGACCATGATCCAACAAACTATGGTCCCGCCACTTCGATGCTCAAATACGTTCGACTTCGCGTAACCCGAGTACCCCCACCATACTCGCTGCACTGGCGCGAACGGAACGCGAAGCCAGCTGCCATTCAAATTCAAAGTTGTGAAGAAGATTGGATTTAAAGATCCAAGATGGAAGGGTAGTCGGGTCTAACTGGGTCTGATTGGTTGACTTTTTTTTTCCTTCGCGCGTGGCGAGACCATGGTTTGTTGGATCATGCCCATGACCTTTCTTTACAAAAAGTATGAATAAAAAAAAACCACATCTGACCTTCCCCTTGCGAATTCAAAGAATAAAAAAAACACAAATAATTAACCCTAATAGCACGGAATAACGTTCCAGGCACGTTCCCGGGACGTGTACGATTTCGCCCCTTTGGAACGCTTGAAAGAGAACTTACCGTCATTGTTATTATTATCAATAACTATCGTCTAAACCGTAAG
>CAKNYM010050091.1:11572-37759 GCA_932195095.1 Andricus curvator
CGCCAGAGGTCGCCTTTTAGTAGACTTGGCAATGCACGAAAAGACGACCTCTGGCGGCCACTACATGAGGCTCTAACAGCTGGCTCGTCCTAGAGTCGGATGTGATTTAGTTGAAATATTTTTTTTTATATCTTTTATTATTAAATGACGGCATTTAACGTAGTTTCCTGTCGGCTCTTGCATTGCTGAAAGTTTGAGGCTGATATTTTATGTATAAAAAAAGTTCGAACGTTCAAAAAATTTCGAGGTTCAGAAAAAATATGTGACAATAGGCTCCCAGTTTTAATTTGTTCGGAAATAATTTTTAGTGAAGTTCCTACCCAAATGAAGTACTTTAACGTACTTGATTGTATTCTAATACATTTTCCAAAGTTTCAGCTCGATATTTTATTTTGTAAAAAAGTTCTCAGGTTCAAAAAAAAATATTCAGTGAACTGATAAAGTGAGGTCGGCAATATAGGTATTTCGCTGTGTCGCATGCCCTTAAAGTATTAATTACCTCTCATCTATTATTTTCATTAATTATCGTGTTTTTTATTTTTTATTTTAATGACACGTAATTGGAATTAAAAAATTTTCCGAAATAAGGAATTTCTTATTTATATGTTGAAAATGGTTTTTACTAGAAATAAAAAAATATATATTCTCCATCAAAACCGACATACAAGGTCACGTAACAGTTGTTGTCGAACTTTTTAATTATAATGCATGTAAATTAGAAAAATACTGTCTTTTCGAAACTAATTTTGAGATTTAAGCCAAACGTACCTGTCCCGGCAGAATATCAGAGACATGACTGATCATTTCAATGTCCATTGGACAAAGAAAGTAAGTAAGGCCCACGTCCTGCGTGTGCAAGACAACTGCAGTTACGGTATCTCCTTCTTTTCCCAAACTTGCAGTTTCCAAATCTCGCATTGTCAAACATGTCTTTTCTGTAAAAAATAAAATTTTAATGTTAACAAAGGTCAATGTGTCGAATTTTTAAAAATTTTATTCCACGTATAAGTTTAAGGGTGACTACAAAACATAAGTTTAATTTTATATGCAATCATGATTAATAAATTCTAAATATGAAAGGATCGACAAATAAATTGATTAAAAAATAGTTTCTCAATGGGAATGTTGAAAGAATTTGCCACGTCACTAGATTCCACAAAATTAAATATACAGGAGAGAATTTGGAAACTGACTACTTATAAAAATGTATTATGGAAGATTATAACAATCTTAAAACAAACCTTCTTCCGCAGAAGTCTTCTTCCAATTTGGCGTGAGTAGTTGCTGAACTTTTTCGTTGACACTTTCATTTGAAGTTTTCAGCTCAACACCATCTTTAGAAGGTATACCATCAAAAGCAATTTTCAAAGGTTGTTCTCGGCCGGTTAGAAGCCCGAAATATTGGGATAGTTCTGGCGTTAGAGGAACGTCAGTAGGAACACCTTTCAGGATAATTTTTGCTACTCCCGAAGAACACTGAAAATAAAATTTCTTATCTCAGAGAATTAAAAAAATAAAGTGTCCGAAAAGAAACATTTTAATGAGAAGTAAACCGATCTTACTGTAATATCCCTTTGAAAATAAAGTAATCGAGCAACTACAAAATTTTTAAAATACATATCCACATCGCAAATTAAATGCCGCATCTTTTTCTTCCCATAAAAAAGTTGTAGCTTTTTTAGTTTTTGAATTATTTACAAAAAACTGTTTTTTTCTCTGATTAAAATATTTCGCCTTTTTTCACTTCAACTCGCGACGAAGTCGGCACTTTTTAATATTTTGAAGTACAATTCATGAAAAGTATGCATTGGCATTTTCTTCGACCGATGGCATTAGCAAAAGTTGAAGAAGTTTATTTGAAAAAAAGTTAATAATTTTTGCCGAGGCGTTGCACGATTTGGGCACAAACAACTTCGATCGTTTTGGGAGTCGAGCGAATTTTGAGCAAACAAATACTGTCATTGAGAAAGTTGGTCAGGAAGGTTCAAAGAAGTTTTCTGGAAAATTGAAATAGTAGTTAACAAACAGTTAATGTTTTAATTTTCCGACGCGATCGATTTTTTCTCGCGTAGGCTGCGGTCTGGCCACACAACGTTAGGTGGAACTCTGTCGCAGAGGCCGGTCAGATACAGATAATTTTTATTTAAAATACGAAAAATCAGGACTTATTCTAAGTTACATAAAATGGGTAGTGATAATTCAGAATCATTAGTGTTCAATTTTTGGTAGAGGTGAGACACGAGGACACGCGGGATACAAGAAAGGAAACGTGTACAGATTCTTCATTTTTTAGAATTTTATGAAGCTCATGTCTCTAGAAGTGGCAACGTTTAAATATTTTAATTAGAAAGAAAACCAATGAATTATTGTAAGCCATGATTTTCCATGTTTCATTGCATTTGAATTAAAAAATCTCTTACGTACTCTAAGGCGGAGTTCACTTAACTCTGGGGTAACAACGACTTGCTGGGCATGGCACAGCCTACGCAGGAGATAATCGATCGCGCCGGAAAATTAAAACATTAACAGTTTGTTAACTACTACTTCAATTGAGCTACAAATTTCAAGACAATTTCTTTGAACCTTCCTGACCAAATTTCTCACTGACAGTTTTTGCTTGTTCAAAATTCGCTAGACTCCTTAAACGATCAAAGTTGTTCGCGCACAAATTGTGCAACGCCTCGGCAAAAAATTATTAACTTTTTTTCAAATAAACTTTTTCAATTTTTTCTAACGTCATTGGTCGCAGGAGATGTCAATGCATATTTCACATGAATTTTACTTTGAAATATTAAGAAGTGCCGACTTCGTCGCGAGTTGAAGTTAAAAAAGGCGAAATATTTTAATCAGATAGAAAAACAGTTTTTTGTAAATAATTAAACAATTAAAAAAGCTACAACTTTTTCTATTTAAAGAAAAAGATGCGCAATTAAATTATCCATAAGAATGTGTATTTAAAAAATTAAAATTCGAAACTTTATTCTCAAGTGCCAAGGAGCCTCCCCACTCCAACAAAATAATTTTATATCTCCTTTTTGCATCCAGCGCCTCAATTAATCAAAATAATTAAAAAATTAACAAACAAAAAAAACCATATAAAGATCTTCACACAGACCGCTTTTAATTCTGTCGGCAATTCGAGCATGTGCTTCATTGAAGAGACTTCGACATTTCCGAAGTCGACGTACGTTATGTGAATATTATCTCCGTCAATCTTTCTCACTATGGCCCTGTAATGATTGCCATCCTCCTTAAACTTCGCTATGACCATCTCACCAACGACTGGAGGCTTATTTAGCTTTGGAGCTGTAATTTATAATAGTCTGTAAAATTTGTATTTAAAATGTACTATTTTGAAATGATGCTTTGAAAAATATTAACCTGTTTGTGCTTTCTTAGCTACTTCTTGCAACAATCTGTTAAATCGCTCCACTTCTGTGTTCTCCAAACTTCGCACATATAAGAGTGATGGACTGCGGAAAGCAGTTAGAACTACCTACAAAATAAAATGAAAAGTAACCAAATTAAAAATAAAGAATTACAAAATGAATTTGATATGAAATTTTCACGATGAACATACCTCAGTATCGCTTTTCAATTCCAGTATCTGAACTCCAACCTGCTCTGGTGGAGGTTTCCACGCTGACAGGAACGCTTTACCCAGAACCGTCTTTTCATCGCCACTTTTAATCAATACTTCTAATCCCTTCTGACCTTCAAGTGTCACGGTATAAAGTACTTCGAAAGAAACAGTTCCACCTTGTTTAACCTACAAAATTTGAAATAACCTTAGACCGAGAATGAAAATTTAAGAACTGAACTATCAATCTGACAACATCTTTTTGAACTTACCTCGAGATTATTGTCAATTAATGTGCAAGTACCTCCAAATGTACATATTTCGGCTACAGAAGGCGGCATAAGAATACAATGTTTTGTTAAACTGACTCTACCTTCATCTACCAACTCTACTTTCACTGGAGGACCAACAGATACAACTTTTCCACGAAGCCAGTCATCATCTTGTCTTTGGCACAGAATAAACTCGCCAACCTTCTTTGGCCTGAAAAACAATTGTGTATTTAATTTAAATATAATTGAGACACTGAGAATGACAACAACGTAAAGCCCGCTTTTTTCGAAAATCGTATTTCTTTTGCTGTTTCAAGTACTTTAGGTTAAGATCTATCGATGAGAAAAAACTTGTGCAGTTTTTAAAAGCAAAATATCAAAAAAATATTTTTTCAATTATTGGAAATGACAACTAGGTAATTACCACTTTGATTTCCCTATCTCAGAAGTGATGAAATAAAAATTATGTTTTCTGTCATATGTGATTTTTTTGTAATAGAAGACCATTTTCAAACCCTTTTTAAGCATTTTTTTTAGAATTAAAACATAAAAACCCATTCTAATATAATTGAGAATGAGAACTAGGTAAAGCCCATTTCGCATTTTCTGTTTTGAATCCTATCATAGAAAACGTTTTTGGATTCTTCTGTAAAATTTCATTTTTAGCCTTTACTTAGTTTTCATTCTCAGTGCCGAAATTCAAGTCCTACACAAAAATATGTCATGAATACTTCCTTTTACTCATTCAGTATTTCTTTTAATCTCACACTAAAAAAAATTCCGAGCCTTTTTCCGGTTTTCAAAAAAATTTTCAAGTCAAAATTAAAAAATTTATAATTTAAAGTATGTACTCAAAAAATAATATCCAAATTAATGAATCCAATGCTGTACAATTCTAAAATTTAGAATTAATAATTCAAAATTGAACCATTTCAAACTCAAACGTTGAATATTTTGTACAAATTCGAAGCTTTCACAATTAGGCCAATCAAACCGCTTTTTATTGGAAATTGTGCAATTCTCAACATTTCAATCTTAGTCTATTTTATCTACACAGTTTGGTCTCCTTATTATTACTTTGTTGTTCCTTCGAATTTGAAATAAAAGTTTATAGTTTTGAGATTCAATTAAGAATTATTCCATTTTTAGCGTTTACAATTAATAAAATTATTTAAATATTAAGGACATGATTGGAAATTGTACAATAACATTTAAATCCACATTTTTGATATCTAATAATTATTGTTTGAAAAGAATTTAGTTTCTAATTCTGCAACTTTAAGTGATTTATGGTATTATGGACACGAAAAAAACAGGTTTCGGGGGAAAATATTTAATTATACTTTAAAGAATTGCATTATTCTTGCATTATCGTTGAAGAAAGAAGACGATTTTCCATTAAAAAACTTGAAACACATACAAATAAATTATTTTGAAAAGAAATTATTCATTACTTGCTATGAATTTAATAATATTCTCTACAACTTGACCTCATACCATTTTTTTGAAGATGAGGCAGTTTTTATCAAATTTATAGTTATTATTTTGTTTATAAAATTTCTTGTTTGAAAAAGGATTTTTGGTAATGATTTTAGCAATTACACATTTTTTTCTTCAAAAATTGGATAAGTTCAAGCTGCAGAGAATCTTTCTGCTGAGAAAATGAGATAGCACTTATTAAAATCGTATCCTTTACAACATGTCTCAAATTTGTGTATGAAAAATAATCTTTTCTCTTTTCAGAGATATCAACAATAATAATATTGCAATTCTTCAAAGTACAATTAAATATTTTTTCCGAAGATCAGTTTTCTTCGTGCCCATAATACCTTAAATTTAAAACCAAACAATTTTTTATTTTGTAATCTAAAATTATTAAACACTTTCATCAATTCAACGTTTTTCTATTTAAACCGCTTTTTTTCTGAATATGAAATAAGTCCTTAAACTTGAATAGCACGACTATTGCGGTTTTAATTTTTTAACTTGTAGAGTCCTAAAGAGTTTAATAGAAATTAATTTTGAAAACAAAGGAAAGCTTATGGTTTGATCTCTAGTTTGTCTTATACCTAAACAAAATTTATGGTGGCTGCTGTTAAAGAATCAGAAAATATTCCCAGTTATTCCCCGCTTCTCAAACAAACTTCACAATAAATAAAATTTTTAAATAATTCCCTTTTAAACAGAATATTTTTATTTCGAAGTATGAAAAACGCAAACTCGAATTAAAGCATTTAAAATTCAATACTTCAAAATTCAAACCTCGATGCGAACGTTGGATGTTATACAGTTTAAATTGGAATCTTCTGATGTCAAATGAATGAGACCGGGTTTAGGTAAATAATGCTTACTGATAATTTGTTGTTTTCGCTTTTTCAATACATTTTGCAGGAACTTCCATCACTACCTTCTCGTAATAATCGTGCAATTTTTGAGGCACTATGGTGACGCTATACATGTCCTTCTTAAGCGGAGTATGGATTTCCATCATACCCGAATCTTTTGCTTCAAGGTGGTCTATTACACAACCAGTTGGAGTAGGCAAAACATTTTCCACAATTTCTTCAGTTTTTTTATCCTGTTCCTTGTTAGAATCATGTGAGGATGTTTTTATTGAAGATTGACTACGAGGCTCTTTGGATTCTCTTTTATCTTGAGGACTTTGTTCATTTTGAGAAGACGGTCCATTTTGAGAACTTGGGTCATTTTCAGAACCTGTTCCACTTTTGAAAGGTTGGAACGGACTTTCTCCTTCCAGGTCTGGAGTGACAACCAAGAAAACTCCATCTGCATCCTCCGATATTACTTTCACAGACAACTGTTCACTTTCCTTCAGCAACTCATACTTTGTTCCCTTGGAATTTAGGACACGGATTTTTCTCGCAAAAGGAGGTACTTTTTCGAAAGTGCCTAAAGGACGGATATCATCATTAGCCAAAATTTCGTCATTTCCGTAGTCCATGTAGTGAACAACTAAAGGATTTAAAGACACAATCGAGGCTCTATGCCATATTTCGTAATATTGGCAAGCAATCAATTCTCCTATAACTGGTGTCACCTTCGATGCCTTTTCTGGAGACACTGCATTTTGTTCTGCACCTAATTCACGCATCATTTGGGTGAATTCGGCTTCGTCTTCCAATTTCTGGACCCAACATTCTCCTTTTCCTGAAATTACCATGTTGACAACTTGTGTGAACTTATCCTTGGATAAAAAGGTATTTTTCTGACATGCAAGCTCTTTCTCTACTTCCTTATAGACAACTAAAGATTTTTGAGATTCAGTGCTTTTGTTCAGCTGTGGTGCTTCAATGAGCTTGTCTTGTTTCTGAGGAATATCATGGCTCACGGGTTTCACATCGGATTCGGGGTTCTCTGTAGGGGGAGAACTAACCTGAAGTTTCGAAATGTCTGGCACAACATTTTTCGGTTGCCTCAACGTTTCTCCATTCGAAACTTCTGGTCTTCTGATATCGGTTGTGCCTCTGGTAATTTTGCTTTGTTGACCGACATCAGTCAGTGTACGAGAATTTTGAGTCTTGAGAGAAGTGTCTCTTTCTTTTTCTTCCTGCTGTTTTAAATTTAACGACTCTTTTGCCCTTTGATTGAGTATATTTACTCTTTCTTTTAGTTCAGGCTTCACATGAATGTTGGATCTTTGCAGCTGATCGTCGCCATTTATTGTTGGCGAGATAGGGTTTGAGATTCCGGTCAGGGGCCTGTTAATAAATATTGAAATTAGTTTCTTTGATTAAAAGACAAATTAGTTTACCTTGGGAGATAATACTCACGGTAAAGCTTGGCACTCAGTCTTGTGTTTCTCCCAGTCGGTTTTTTGGCAAATCCGAGAGCAATAGAAGATGCTGCATTTGCTGCAGCGCATTTTAGTTATGGTGCCACATAACTCGCACCTGCCAACCTCATTTTTAAGTTGATCGACTCCAAACTCGTACAGTCCCTACGAAGTAATAAGAAAATCATTAAAACTTTAAATTAGGGCAAATATTTGCTTTAAATTAATATAACAAATTTGAGCCTCACAGTATTTAAGCGAATTTTAAAAGACAACAAATTACAGAAATTATATCAGATAAAATAAACATAATCAAATTGTAGGTACTTCCGGTTTTTGAAATATCATACTTTTTTTTTAAACTTTTACTAAAGTTTCGACTGAGTGATTTCTTTTAAATTTTAATACTTTTATTCTTGATTTATTTAAACATTTAAGAATTTTTCGAGTTCATTTTCAAATTTAAATGCCGCTGCAGAGTACAATGGGGGTATTCTATATATTCTGTACCAATCACAATTTAGGTATCAGTGAATATTTTGTTCATTTTGTTAACGTGAACAGTGAAAATTGGAGAATATTGTTTTAATTTTTTTAAAGAGCTTAACCCCGCAAGTAACCCAGATTCCGTAAGTACAGAACACGGGGACACAACCCCAATTTTTTACAAACCATCACTTAGCATAGTCTTTATCAAAATTTGGGTTAAGAACCAATCCCTCATTGACATAAATATTTGAGAAGCCCTATCAACTTTCATCTCAGGAGACTCCAATTTAAGTGTTTCCGCGCTTCCAATTTTTAACATTTTTTTTCTCTCTTAAACAACACAAGAGGAGAAAAATTTATGAACCACTATGAGTTTAGATTAAACATAACCAGGCAAAAATGGTTTTATCTAAAATTGCGAAACAACCCTGTTTGTCCAACTTTCATGATCTCTTTTACTTCCAAGATATGGTAAACAGAAGAAACTTACACACCCACATTGGACCTTTTTTTAAACACATTTTTGAGAAGCTGCCCTGGGTACGAATTATATGTCAAAAAAATAAGTAAACTTGAAAATATACATAATTACAAATCTCGCTCTATTAGACTATTAGGAAGCAATAGTATAAAACTGTCTGCTTCTAAAGTAAATATCTTTCCAACTTTCAATCCTTCAGAATTCGAAACATTTAATAGTACATTTCGTGACTAGCGTGGACTGATGGCCTTTTTTAAACATTGCGCTCGTTTCAAAAAGAAAAGCCGTCAGTCCACACGAATCACGAACGATACTTTTCAGAACAAAATCATAAATGGCGTGATTTCATTGTCTTTTTCATTGCCTAACGAGTCGAGCGATCTGCCGATCCGCCGCATCAAAAACCTTTCGTGCGTCGCTTAAGAAATAAAGTCCTAACTCGAAAACTAATAAGAAGTTTTGAGTGTTCTTAGTCTTAATTTAAAGCTGAGACCTCAGGCTTCATTTGAGCAAAGTTCCAAATTTTTCCTGTCACTTCCCTAAAGCATGCAGCGAGTTGAATTTGAGAAATGAAAATTCTTCAAAATCTGAAATTACATCGACTTCAGCAATAGCTCAATCGACGCGAAATTTTATATTCTTTCAAACGATTTTTTCAAAATATTTCTAGCTCAATTTTTCACGGAGATAGACGCTTTTAAAGACGAGCGTGATTTTAATATAAATTTTGTAGGTGGTCCCACAATTTTGACCGGTAGTGTAAGTTTGCAAATCTTTTTTGAATGCACAATTTTTGTTCATTCATCTGTTTTCGTACCTTGCATTATTCTTTCAAAGATTTGATTTTTTTTACTGTCAATATTACTTTCACGAATAAAACAAAAACTACGATCCTATCGAAACATGATCGATAAAAAATTTGTACCTCTTCTTTGGGTGCACAATTTTGGTCGAATCATCTTTTGTCGTATCTTGCATAGTTTGACAGCAAAATGGAATTTTTGATTTTCCATATTTTTTTGTGCGATCAAAATTTGAATTTTTCAAAAAATTCAAAAAGTTGTTATGAAAATATTGTAGGGTGTTCAAAAAGCAACGTTTTTCTCCTCTTGACTTTTTTTCATATCGTGCGTTTTTCGGCTTAAAATGTTCATTTACGTTTGTTTTTTGGAATTTTGAAAATGCTATAACTCCGGTAATTTTTTTTTATCAGAAAAAGTCACTAGGATATTTTGTTCGTCTTTTTGCGTACTAATAATAACCTTACATAGAATTTTCAAATCTTTAAAAAAAGTTGTCTCAAAAATTTGCAAAATGTGCTCACTTTTTGAATTTTCATCCAAAATAGCTTGTTAACGAACTCATTCTTTCTTTGTAGGCCATAAAAAAGTGTGCCAAAGCACAATTCAATCTCATCAATCTTTCGAAAGTTATCGTGCCTACACGATACTACAGACAGACAGACACCTTCGTATAAATCGTTTTTTCTGACCCAGGAGGGTCTTGAAAGTTTCTGGTTTCGGGTGCACTTCCGAAAAGCGCGTACCTCCGATTCTTTAGAAACTCTGTATGCCTATGTATTTGGATGCGCTGAATACGAATATGTTAGTGAAAATACCCGGAAATTTGATTTCAACAGCGAAAACCATGGAAAACCCATAAAAGTCATGATTTTTTCGAATTTACGTCGGTATATACAAAAAATTTCGGAAAAGTTTTTAGACGAAAGTTGTACATCCACTCAAAATATACATTTTTTATTCTGCACACTTCTGTGAGTGGTCACATAAATAATATTGTTCAAACCCCTACCCCTTTCCAACGTATCTTGGGGGCAGGTATGCACCCCTGTGACTGGTCAAAGAAATAATGTTGATCAAACCCCTTTCCAACGTCTCGCAGGGGAGGGGGGATGCACTCCTGTGACTGGTCACAGAAATAATGTTGGTCAAACCTCAACTCTTTTCCAACTTGTCGTAGAGCCGGGAAGTCAATCCTGTCACTGGTCACAGAAATAATGTTGGTCAAACCCTTACCCCTATCCAACGACTCAAGCCTGTTGTACTTAATAGCAATTTTCTCAGAAAATATCAATACGGGAGGAAAAGTGTCTAGAATCAAAAATGTATATTTTGATTGGATCTACAACTTTTGTCTGGTGGGTTTTCCATAGTTTTCATCATGAAAATCAAATTTGCGGGTTTCTTTCACTAGCATATTCATAATCAGCGCATAAAAATAAATAGGTATACATAGTTTCAAATTAATCGGAGGTACGCGCGTTTCGAAACTTTATCCCTTGTTATTAATCCCTTCAATTTAGTGGATTAAACACTAGATATTTTGACTTACACCTGAATTCACGAATTGAAAAAAAACTAAAGTGTTTGAAAAAATCTAAAATCCTCCAAAATGATTCAAAAGATTTGAATAGAATTCAAACAATTTAGAGAATTTCAATAATCTAAAAAAGTTGACTAGAATTCAAAAGAATTCATAAATAGGTGTACATCTGAATTGTCTACAGCGGTTAATCCCTTGCTTTAATTTAATTATTTGTTCAATTGTTTTTCACACGCTCTAAATATACGAAGAAAAGTATAAGGCATTATTTGAGGGGCAACAAAATTTTTATGAACTTATTTCTAAAGATTTTTTGTTCACAATGTATTGCAAATTATTCAAAAATTTATATGTACATATTTGGTAACCACCTCTGTATGATTTTAAATTCAAATTCCTAACAAAATTGAAAACCCTTGACGATTTAATGCACCAGCTTAGATTCGACTGGAAATACATTTTGAAGCATGCTGAAGTTGCAAGCTCACTTCAAAGTTTACAAATTTAATAGGGCACCTTATGAAAATGGTTAAATTTACTACTCAAAAGTAAAATAAAGCTCAATTTGAAATACTAACGTTTGAACGTGTTTCATACGCAGCAGAAATACTCTCTTCTATACGCGGGTGATATGGTTCCGGGATCTTATACATGGCATACCCGCGACCCATGTGAACGTGGCGCCTACCGTCATCAGTGACAGCAAGCCGTCCTCTATAAAATCGCAAGAATAACAATAACATAAATTATTGCAGGGCAAAAAACTTTGAAATATATAACATCTAAAACTGAAACATAAACTTGAGAAACTGAAACTATAGTAGTTTTTTTACTTACGAAGAAAAAATGATATAACTAAAGTGTGGCGTTCCAAAAGGGCTTATAAATCCTATTTTGACAATTTCAAAAGACAAAAACGTCCCCAAAAATTATATTTTCAATTAGGAAACAAGAAAAAAACCTGCTTTCGAGAAACGCCAGTGCTGAATTGAGGTTCCGAGAAATTAAGACGGAGAAATCTTTTTCGCTTGAAGTGCAAGTTCTCTCAACTTTGGACGATGATTAATAATACAATTTTCAATGTAGGACATTTTTTCTTGATTTCTAGCAAAATACATTTGTAGTTGTTGTGCGCAGAAAAATGTGCAAAATTGCAAAATTTTTTTTACAAAATGACATAAAAAAGCTATTTTTTGGTTTGTGCCAATAATCTTATTTTCGCAAAAATGGCATTTGTGCTCTTTTGGAATCCCAACCTTCTGATATCTACCAATTTAATATTCGATTCGTAAAAAATGGTCTTCCAGTCATTTCATTTAAAAATAAAAATCACTGGCTGATCAGAATTGCATAGTAATTAAAATTATTATTACTAACCTGGTCCACAGCAAGTTTGATTCAGGATATGGAAGCGGATTTTCAAATGGATTTAAAGTTCTGGGATCGTGTTCTATTGGATAAAGTATCTCATCCTGGTCAGCAAATGGATGAACCATGTGTCGAGAGCGCAATCTTTCCGGCAAAGGAATCTCCAATTTTCTATAAGGCACATTGTTGCGCTGACTATAAAATGAAAATTGTATTTTTAGTTTCTTTATTCAAACTTTAATCGATGTAATGTCTAAAGCATACTTGAAACCACCAGAGTCTCTAAAGTCAGGTGCCTTGGTAGTTTCCATTGGAAGTGAGGAATCCAACACATTTTGTCTCTTCCATTCCTGAACATTTCTTGTTTGTCTCTCTTTTGAGAACTCGACTTTTAAATGTAAAGGACTTTTGTCGTCCAATTTTCCAATTGCAAGGACTGCTTCTCGGTGATTTCTGTATGTCACGTACGCCCAACCAGCATCGCGAGGCGACAAGACGCCAGTAACCTCACCATATGAGTTGAAAATTTGATGAATGCCATCCTTGAATTAAGTGAGTATATTACACCACAAGTAGGGTCTTTACACGGGGAGGACATCAATTTTCGCAGGACATGATTCGAAATTAGTATGTTATCAGACTATAGGGCCCCCTGAAAAGTGAGCGTTAGATAGCCCTTTACCGAAATGGTGCGAGAACGTCCTATAAAGTGAATGTTTTTTGATAATGATGATCTTGATGTTCAGTGGTGGGATTTTGGTCGTTTTGTTCATGATTTTGAGTGCAGGAAGATTTACAATTATAGCACTTCGCGACGTAATTGCAGATAATTGAAGATTTCACGAATTCTATTGTTTTAGATGAAAACATAAGATTGACGTGGCAGTCAGCTGTTTGGATTGTGATTGAAAATCTTGTATGGCGCGAAATATATATGACTAAAGTACGGTTAGAGCATACATTGTGCGTTATTCAGTGGCCGATCGTGGAACTATTAATCTGTCAGTATGGCGGCGTTTGGAACTAAGAGTCTGTCTGTAGCTGACACCGTTCGGTTACGGGCTATCTAACGCTCACTTTTCAAGGGGCGTTATAGCAGGCTCATAACATGACGGTTTCGAATAAAAATGATGAACTAGACTACATATTTATTTATTTAAAAATTTGAGCATTTAATCAAAATACCTCATTTAGTTCGGGTGGCAAGTTTGACACGTAGAGTTTGTATTCAGTTCTTTCGCTGCAACAGAAGAAATAATTGTCAAGCCATGAAAAATCGTTAAACAAAAATCCCGGTCATTTTTCAGTTTACAAAACTTTGCCATAGTGAATAAAATTGTCAAATTCAAGCACTCAATGTGAAACAAATTTTTTATTAATTTAAACTTTTAAGGATTGGAAATTAAATTAAAAATGAAGGCGTTTGTATCCAAATATTACACTCTTATTTTGTGCCGCCGGGAGTATAAAAATAATGAGAATCACTTTTAAACATTTCATTTCACTCAAAATGAAAATACCATGATTCAGCAATTAAAATCTTGAAGTATCAAAAAGTAATTACTGAGAGTTGTACAATAGGACGGGGTGAAAAAAATTTTTTTACAGATTTTTTTGAAATATCAACAAAAATTCAAAGTCCAAAAATGCTAAATTACAGTATTGAATGTTGTATTTTTTTTAAAGAAGGGACGATTAAATTGTCTAAACGAAATGACAAAACATTTGTGTAACACATTACAAACAATTTTGAAATAAGTGTTCTATTAACCAAATCTAAAAACATGTAATATGTGCTGATATTTCACAAAATTCTAACGTGATTAAAAATTATTCTTCCCAAAATATAATTTTATATTATTATTATTATCATCATCAAAAGCAGTACATACAAAAAATTCACAATAAATGTTGCACCTTTCACGACCGTGACTACCGTTAGTTATTAATTAATTATATAATAAATGCAATTTTTAGACTTTTTTTGAAAAAGAATTATAATTCTGAGTTGGAACATCAGATCATTTTTGGTCATAAGAATAACAATTCTGATTTGGAAGAGAGAATTTTGTAAATAAGTATTACTCTGAATTTGAACAGGTTCTTTAAATTCTTTTCTTCTAATTCGGAATTAAAATTATTTTTCAAAATTACCGTTCCACATCAGAAATTTTCTGTCCCCAGTCAGTCCCTGATCCAAGTTATAATTGAGAAACATATTAACTCCCTTTTTCCAAAATTTGGAAGAGGAAAGATTCAAATTGTGACGAATTCTGACTTAGAAGAGGAACTTTTTTGAAATCAGAATTAAAATTATTTTCAAAATTTTCCGCTGCATGTAAAAAATTCCGTTTTGCACATGATTTTTTTAAAATTTGAGACTTAAAACACTCCGGAGCATCCCCAAACCATAATCAGAAAGAAACCGGTTCATTGTAGACAAAGAGCGCGAGAAAACTAAATAAGATAAAACTGACAAGAAACATTGAAGATAAAATTGGCATAAAACATCCGAATTATCACGAGAATAACAAGAACTTGCTAATATATAAACCCCCGTATTTGGAGGCAGGACAGTCTAGTTTCTTTATATCTTATTCCGCTCGATTGCAGCCGAAGTCCCTCTGCAAAGTTACCCTGTCAAATTGCACTCTAAGGCCATAAAGTTCAGTTCAGTTTCTCGCGACTAACTATCTTGTGATAAACTCCACTATAATTTACCATCTAGAAGACGCAATCATTACAACACCTTGCGATTATAAGCCCATTAATCAATCAACCAGAAGTCCTTCAATCCAACAAAAGTGGGGACCCACGTAAGACAAAGCAGCTCAAAATAAAACCTTAGGTAAGCCCACTTCCACATGAACTAAAATTTGTATCATAAGAGTTCAGAATATCAACGGCATTCTTCTGTTTAAAGTGCCGTTGACAGAGAAGCAGATTCAACAAGTACCATCCAGCCATTACCTCCAATTGCTCTTAGATCTAAATTCAATTAAGTCGAACGATCAAGTTGAGTCTTTAAGGATTAATCAATAAATGTATTAAACACAGAATTTTGTATCAATAGTTATTCCTCATCCATGGTAGATCGCGTAAGTTAATACACTAAAACAAGAAAGTCAGTAAACACGAATTATAGGTGTTTTTTACGTTACTTCCGAACATAACACACCCATAAAAATTTCTTTTAATTTTCCAAACTTAAAAACTTTCAATTCCTCTGCGGTGGCTGAAAATAAGATCCAAAAATTTGGAACAAAGCACGGGCTATCCTAATAGGATACCAAACTTTTCCACAATATATAATCCGAAGTTTCCAATTTAATATTGTGAGAAATTTGAATTCGAGGCCTTAAAAAATCCATATTAAACGACTTTAGTATTAGGCATTATAAACTGAATGATTAAAAATGTAATAAGATTCCAAACTTAACATTTTAAAGTTTAAACTCAAAACTTTCAATGTAATCTCAAGTGACATTCAAAGTGATTGGATGACCTTTTCATCTGGAATACAGAAATACTGACACTGTTCGCTAATTTAAAAAGGTCGGTCACATTTCAATGCAATCGATAAACAGACGTGACCGACTATCACCGGAACTTGGAACATTCTTCGAGCATGCGCGTTAGAACAATATTAGATATTAACCCGGGAGTACGCGCGCGTTTGATCATTTTGACCGATGGTTTTGTATATTTTAAATAAAATCATCGGTCTAATCCTAATCGACCGGCGCGCGCCTACTATCGTTAGTCATGTGTTTTGTCGGTTGTGAAGGACCTGCCGCGTCGTGCCGTCGTATGCATAAGCGAAATGGATCATTTTTATGATTTATTACTTAGTGAAAATATTGAAAATAAAATTAGTGATTCAGATGAAGATTCTGATTATTTTATTGAATCTGATCACGAAACAAGACCCAAGTGCCTCCCGGCAAAATATACAAGACTAGCTGTGAATTCGATCTCGAATGTTTCCACTTTGTATTTATAATTATATGGTGCTCATTTCACGAGCACTTTGCTTCCCGTTAGCAAATGTATTTGCTTCTTCATAGAGGCATTAGAGTTTTTTCATATAATAGACAAACTAAAGTTTTCATTTTGATCGTCAACTTAAAAATAGATATTTACAAAAAATATAAAATAACAAAATAATAAAAACAATTTTAAAAATATAATGACAAATAAAATTTTGTATTTGAAATGGTAATTTTCCAAGCTGGAGAAGGGAAGGGAAAAGTTTTGTCGCACCCTATCCCTTTCCCAGCTTTATGATTTTTTTACAAAAATTGTCAGAATTATTTTATTTGAAAATTTATGTTCAAAAAGTCTTTTATTTTCATGCGTCAACTTTGAATTATCCCGATGAAAAAAGTTTTTCTGTTTGAAACAGATGTTTTAAATACAGTGAAGTCTCCCGTATATCCGCGTCCTTGAAACGTAAAGATTCTTTATTTTCAAGGCTGGAGGGGCCCCCACCTACACCGCGAGTGGGCAGGTTCTTTTCATCAAGCGACGTTCACTGGCTGCTCCGGCCTTGCATCGATGCGCCCCCTGCAAGCAACTTTTTCAACTACGCATGTACCGAAAAGGCGCGGGGCGATTTTAAATCAATAAATACTATCAATAATAATATACAGATAAATACACCCGACATTCCTAGAACTGCTGGCCCACACAGTTTCTCAGCTCAAGGGGCGAGAGACTTGGAACTCTTGCATGAAAAACACCAGCAGCGTAGGGACAAAGACACGGTTACACACATGCGGAGATTGCGCGATATTATGTATTCCAATTGGAAACGTTTCAGACGGCCCCGATTTGCGCAGTTGAAAATGTCGCGGTCCGTTGGCCAATGTTTTGTTGACGAATGACGTGAAAAATGTCAAATTTCCTCGAAATAGTACAACACGGTGTGCCTCGATTGACTTCAAACCAAAAGGGCTTGCATATGCCGGTTTTTTTCTGAATATACTTCTGGGATGCCCCACGATCATTTTGAGTCCAAAAAGAAAAAAATCGCTTGGGCCCTTTTTGAGAAAACACTTTTTTTGATTTTTGTGAAGAGGTTAATCAACATATTTTAATGAAAATAAGTTAAACGTGGAATTTCATTGGCTCAAACCATTCAGTTTGGCATCCAAAAAAGGGCTACAGGTGCTGAACATCTTGCGAGAACTGAAACCCTTCAATATTTTTGAAAAATGGTGAAAAAAGTGGGAAAAAATCAGTTTTTTGAAAATTGCCTTATTCCAGTTCTTCCTATGTCCCAAACACCTTAACAAGAATTAAAGTGCTTGCAATTTTCTGCAAAATGAAAAAAAAACGAATATTCTATCTCTAAAAGTTTGGGAGTTATGGTCCTAAAAGTTGATTTTAAGCGAATAATTTGAAGGAAAAAAAAATATATAGTTTTGGGGAAATAACGTATTTCCTATGCATATCTGGTAAAAATTGACGAATAATTAATGAAAGACGACTTAATTTTGAGTAGATCTAAAAAAAAAACATTGTTCTAGCTCTAATAGAACCAAGATGATGGCCTTTTGAATATGACTCTTTTTTTATGAAATTTTGTTTAACATCAATTTCATAAATAAAATTTCTCGTTTTTCAAAAGAAATCATTTCGTCAGCGTTTTAGGTGAAAGTTGCCAGTAAGTTATTTAAAAAAGACCTAATTTTGAGTAGATCTAAAAAACAACAATGCTCTAGCTGTAATAGAACCAAAATTATGGCCTTCTGAATATGGCCCTTTTTTATGAAATTTTGTTCAATATCAAGTTTTTAAATAAAATTTATCGTTTTCCAAAAGAACTCATTTCCCGAGCAATTCAGGAGAAAGTTTCCACCAGATAGGTTAAGGAGGGCCTGATTTTTAGCAAATATAAAAAAAATTCTCTAGCTCTAATCACATCGAAATTATGGCCTCCTGAAAATTACGCTTCTTATGGAATTTTATTGAATTTTTTTTATTATTTTCCGTTTCTGGAAGGATGAGAGATGGAAAAATGTTTTTATCATATTGTGTATCTTGTGCTTGAATTAAATGAAGACTTAATTAATTTAATTATGAACTGAAAACTTTTATTAACGATATTATGAAAACATGATTGTGAGCTTAAAATGAGTGTAGCCTGATTGCGTAGTCTGGATGATTCTTAGGGACTTTATATTTTTTCCAGGCGGGTTTAAAGTCTAAGTGAACAGACTCCATCATGTCCAATGCTCAAGAACTGATTTATTTTTAAAAACGAGATATTTTATTTTAAAAATTGATAAGATTTTGATTTTGTATTTAATTTGTTAAAAAAATGATGAGTAACATAATTTCATTACAAAAGGATCATATTCAGAAGGCCATAATTTCGATGCGATTAGAGCTAGAGCATTATTTTTTGTTGGAATTGCTACAAATCAGGTTCTCCTTAACCTATCTGGTGGCAACTTTCTCCTGAATTGCCGGGAAATGAGTTCTTTTGGAAAACGATACATTTTATTTAAAAAATTGATATTGACCAAAATTTCATAAAAAAAGGGCCATATTCAGAAGGCTATAATTTTGATTCTATTACAGCTAGAGCATTGTTTTTTTAGATCTACTCAAAAGTCCGGGGAAATTAGCTCGAAAAAGGTCGATTTCCAGAAAAAAAGGTAAAGTTTTTTTTCTTCACAATCATATCCCTGAAGGCATTAGAAATGAATACCAAAAAAGTTTCCCATCGGATCGGCGCCGCATACACCCCTAGCCTCGAAAAACATCCCTTAGACGGTTAGTAGCCCTGGTTTTTGGCTATTATATACGAAAGGGTGCGTCGAAGGACAAAAATGAATGGAGGTGAAAATATTTATAATAAAATTTGCAATAAAAAAGGTTCTATACACTTTTGCTGTACAGGCATTAGGTGATGCGTAATCAGCTCCAGGAGTGGGGGGGGGGTGTTTTGGCGTATGGTGCGAAACGTACTCGCGCGCTTAGTTTTCGGCCCATAACTCATAAACGGGTAGTTTTTGAACAAAAATGCATAGAAGAAAATTTGTAGAGCAGAAAATTTCCTTTTGGGAGCAATACATTTTTTTGCATTACATCAATTTGGAAAGTCATAATTAATTTTTTTTAAGTGCACGTACAAGCACTGGTGTCTCATTTCCACCTACCTGTAAGGTATAGTTTTTGGTGCGTTTTTTTTATTGTGGTTTACAAAAAAAAAAAATTGATTGGCAGTTCGAACTAGAAAGTTCATTGCCTCACTACCCAATTCGGGTAGTGTTTCTAGGTGGATATTTACTACCAATGTGGGCCCACCACACCAACGACGGGCCAACAGCACGCAGTATTCCTGAACGATCACCCATCCAAGTACTAACCGCGCCCAACAATGCTTAACTTCAGTGATCTTACGAGAACTGGTGTTTTCAGCGTGGTATTGCCGTTGGCGTGGTTTACAAAGAAAGATTAAATTCGTTCAAAAATATAATTTAACATTCCATAGTTAAATATATAACAATGCAAAAATCGCTTTTTTAAGTTTTCTTATAAAACTCATTATTTCTATTAGAGATTGCTTTACTCAGCCCTTGAACTCTTATATTTAAAAATATATCGCATGAAAAGTGAAAGTTGGAGTGCCGATAAGAGGCTAGACTCGCGCTGGGCTAGCTAGACCACTTCAGATTTTTTACGAGGGTCCATACCCATCTGCAGGTGGGAATGGCTTGTACGTGGTGAAATCGTTTTTAAGGGTCCCAAGCATCCTCAACTGACGTGATAAACTCTTCTTCGCATACGGAACCCCATAAATACTACACCCTGTAGATTCAAGAAAGGTTCCCTCTCTATGCATTTGTTCTACACTCTACAGAGTAAGCAGTAATGATGCTGAAGTACTATGAGGCAGTTGTGTTTCGAAATTCATCATGGTTTCAACAAGTAAATGTTTTATATGCGAAAAAAGTTTAAGTGTAGGTGAGACAGTCGAAGTAAAAAGTGGAATTGACAATCTTAGACGAGTGAGTGAAATTCGCAAAGATGGATACCTGAACTTATTACGAAGGGTCGACTCGATAGAAGTCCATACAATATGTAGACGGGAGTATAAGCAGCGTAATATTAATCGAGATTTAAAAACATCACAAATAGATCCAGTTTTGCGTTCTGTCGAAATATTTGATTTCAAGACAACATGCCTGTTTTGTGGCGAAAATTGGGACCCAGAAGCAGAAAAAAAGAAAAACCTACGTAACCCCGCATACATGGTACGTATATAAGATTCCGTCCTTAACTAAAAAAAGAGGAAGACCTCACGATGAAAATTTGATGTCTGCATTCGGTGAACTATGCTCCTTTATTGATGAGAGTGATGAATGTCAATTCACTCTTAAGGAATTGATCAGAAAAATTGAAGAGCATATGCCCGATGGATCATCGGTGACAGAAAAAACATTAGAAGCAAAATTACTTACTACTTATGGGGATCAGGTAATGTTTGCGAAAACTCGAGCCAAACCAACAATCGTTTGCTTCCGCGGATCGGGATTTAAAGTCATAAACAGTTGGTATAAAAGTCGATTAGGCAATGAAAAAGAAGAACTTATGAGAATTGTGACAGCAGCGGGACACATAGTACAAGAAGATATTCGAAGCACTCCATATAATATAACAGATTACCCAGATGTCAAGGACTTTATGTGTGAAGCAAATGCTTCAGTTGTACCCACATTGCGTACATTTTTAGATACAGTTATCGTAGAAGGTAAAAAAACTGATGCTGAAAAATTGCAAAAAAAAGTCTATAGCCATCGGTCATGCTATAACTGCAGCAACAAGACCTCGCTCATTTATTTCTTGCCTATTACTTTCTCTGGCGGTATGTTTATTCAGAAAAGTTGCGTCAAAAAATATTGTAAATGCAGTTGCAGCTTTGGGTTTTTGACAACGCGGATTACAACATAAAAAACTTAACTGGGAAAGGTACATTTCATTCCATGGGTGGAATAAAATGCATAACTCCGACAAACAAGGTTCTAGATCAAGAAATTTGCAAATTGCTAAGTGTTCCTTCATCTAAAGAGATCGCAAGTACCGGGCAAATCACAATAAAAATATTTAAAGAGAAAGTAAAAGCAGGTTTAAATAAAATAAAATTAAGTAACGTGTATGATTCTGAAATTAAAAAAAAAATCAGCATCCCTTCAAGTGCTTTGGTTGTTAGGAAGACATTTTCAGGCACCTTCTCTTCCTTCATGGCAAGGTTGTATGGAAATCTGACATCTACTTGTTCGTACGTGCGACCACAGATTCTTGCATTAGCTTTTGTAAATTTACCTCCAACTGAATACAGCACGGTGTTCACTGTTTTGAAATTTGCAAGTGAAGAATCCAAAAAATCCGCGCAAGAGACTTGCTTTGTTACATTCGATTTACCGCTTTGTATGAAAGCGAAGGATATTATTACTTCACTACAGGATGATCCCAACAATACACTTTCCAACATTATTGTTAGATTAGATGGCTTCCATCTTTTAATGTCATTTCTTGGAGCAATTGGATATATAATGGGAGGTAGTGGATTGGCAGATTTATGGTCTACGGTATTTGGTTCTTCATCTGTTCCTCAAATGCTCTCTGGGCATGCTTACGCGCGAGCCGTTCGGGCACATATGTTAACGTACTGTGCATTAGGAAAAATCATGCTTGATGAAATTATTCTAGACAGCACTGAAAGAGAACATGTGGAAAAACTTCTTGAAGATTTTAAAAAATCGTCTCCAACTTTCGTGTCTGTAGAAAACGATGAGTATATTAAACAAATCCACGAGAAGTTAATGAAACACATGAAATTATTGCACGTAAATGGGAAAACAGCTCAACTGTGGTTACAATATTTCGAGCTTGTAACTGTCGTATTGCGATTTATTCAGGCAGTGGGGGATTGGAAGCTTCACTTAGACAGCATTAGAGCGATGCTGCCAATCTTTCATGCAAGTCGACATTTTTTGTATGCGAAGGCTTGTCAACTTTAACTCCAAGATATGGATTCGCTTCATCTCCGAATGACAGAACAGGAATTCCATAAATTTACATCAGAGGGATTTTTCACAATCCGTCGTTCTGAAAAATTCTGGTGAGGAGTATGGTCTGACATGATAATCGAACAATCATTAATGAAACATATGAAAAGTATCGGAGGAATTACTCACGGAAGAGGCTTTATAGACAGCGTACTCAACAAATGGATTTTTGGCTTGCCAGTAGCTTCTCACGTATGCGAAAATCTGGAAAAGTTCTGTGGAATAGACAGTGGCAGCAGTGTTCAACATGTTGAACTAAGACATTCGAGGATAAAGACGGACGAGAAACATATGGAGAAATTTGTGCAATGGTTTCAGCAGCATTCTCCCTTTACTTATTTAGAGGACCTTGTTTCACTATCAAGTGGTCTAGTTGCTACTGAAGAAGTAAACTGCTATAAAGCAGTGCAAATTGGGGAACAATTATTGAATGAAGCTGTCAAGGAAGGAGAAATGTTTGCAAATCCACTATAAAACGCAGCAATAAAGTGAAGAATATTTCTTCATCGAATACCAGCATCAAAGTTGCAAATGATATCGTGCAGGTAGATACAACACAATTATTTCAAAGAATTATATGCACTGTGAAAGCGCAGAAGGATTTAAAGACGTGCTTTAATCACGAACTAGCCTCTTTTCCACTTTCCATCTTCGATGATAAAGGTTTGATGGGAAAGACAAAAAAGTCCGCGTTGTACGACATATTCGAAACCCTCGAAGATAACGAAATAGATATTTCAGAATGCACAGATGTCCTTGAAGGTGGTAATTTAATTCACCGCGTAGTGTGGCCAAAGAAAGGCTCTTTTGCAGATGTTTATACATCTTACATTACCTTTATTCGAAAACATTACGGCAATGACGTTGTAGTCGTATTTGATGGTTACTCAATAAGTGAAGTTAGTACGAAGAGTATCCAACGTCAACAACGACTCCTGAAAAATATTTCACCGGAAATTTTATTCCAGGAAAGCACAACAGTTCCTTCAACGCAAGAAAAATTTGTTAGCGATTAATTATTGGCATTTTGAATATAGTACGAGCGATATTTGAAGAGCGGCGTGTGTGAGATTATTGCGCGTGCGCAGGACGGACGGTATGAGAGACGAGCGGAAGACGAGAGCGATCGGCAGATAAAATCGAAAGCAACGCGACAACGAACGTAAAATATCGAGCGATACGTGCGAGTGATCAAACGGAACGAAATTATTATTTTGTGAGCTTTTTCGAATCAGAATGTGATTCTGATTAATCCTGAAAGTCGCGAAGTTATTCCTATGTACTTTTCTTTATTGTGAACTTTTAAACTCATTAAATATTTCTTTGTTCAAATTGAACATCCGGTGTGCTTCCTAACTGACCTTTCCTTAGGAAGATAAGATCAGGCCCACAAGGACGAGCACGCTTTATTGATCGGAAAAATTTATAAGTTTACAAATTGTTGAGCAACTTGAAAAATAAAGCTCGTTTTATCTCTCAATTACAACAAAGACTTGAAGATGAAGGATTTGAGACGTACGTTGCTACAGATGATGCTGACGTGTTAATTGTTCAGACTGCTATAACACAGTTTGATTATAATAAGTCTGTTGTAGTTGGAATTGATGTCGATCTTTTTGTTTTAATAATTGCTCTCTACCTCCAGCGGATAAAGATATATTCTTTTTAAAAGAAGGGCAAGGAAATGTTAAATCTCGACTTTATAGTTCGCAACGCTTGCAAAATTGTGGTTTCTTGAAAAATTTCAAGGAATCAGTTCTATTTGCCCATGCATTCAGCGGGTGTGATACTACGTCCTCTTTCATTGGGTACGGGAAACTAAAAACGACTACTTTGCTCAGGAAGGATATACTCTTGGCAAAACTTGAAGATATTGTGACGATTTTCAACAACCCTGTTTCGACACATGAAGTTGCAGACGGGGGGAACGCTTCATTTTGGCATTGTATAAGGCCCCATCCTCTGAAATTAATCTGAATAATTATAGATTTGTTTCTTTTAACAAATCTGTGAGTCAGTCCAGTCATGCTGTCCTTTTGTCTGGACTTCCGCATACTTCTGCCGCTGCTCGTCAACACTCTTATCGTGCTTTTCATCAAATTCAAATGTGGCGAGGGATAGAACTTGACCCAGAAGAGTGGGGTTGGAAAAAAATAGTAACAGCTTATCACCCGTTTACACAACAGAAGCGCCAGCTCCAGCAAGCTTGAAGAATTTGATTGTTTGCTCATGCAAAATGGGGTATTGAAAGCGATGTGGATGCGCAAAAAAGCTGGTCTACGATGTTCAGGCATGTGCTTCAATTGCCAAGGCCAAGGTTGTCATAATGCAGAAGAAGAAATAACTGATGACGAAGAAGATATAATTGAAGATTAGGCACATTATTATGAGTGAAATATTCATTCACAGAGTCAAAACTTTCAAAATAAGCCCATGATACAATATGCAACTGGCACTGACAATGTCTAAAATTTTATCAACAAAAGAAGATAATTTTTATTCCGAGTAATATTATCAACCAATGATCAGTGGAATAGGCCTATAGGGGAGACCACAAAAAAAACGCACCAAAAACTCTACCTCAGGGGTGGTGTGGAAATGAGATCCCAGTGCTTGTACGTGCATTTAAAAAAAATTTAATAATGACTTTCCAAATTGATGTAATCCAAAAAAATATATTGGTCCTAAAAGGAAATTTTCTGCTCTACAAATTTTCTTCCATGCATTTTTGTCCAAAAACTACCCGTTTATGAGTTATGGACCGAAAACTGAACGCGAGTACGTTTCGCACCATACGCCAAAACACCCCCCCCCCCCCCCCGGGGGGGGGGACGGGTCGCACCGGGGCTGGGCAGCAAAAATGTATGGAACCTTTTTTATTGCAAATTTTATTATAAATATTTTCACCCCTATTCATTTTTGTCCTCCGACGCACCCTTTCGTATATAATAGCCAAAAACCAGCGCTACTACCCGTCTAAGGGATGTTTTTCGAGGCAAGGGGTGTATGCGGCGCCGATCCGATGAGGAACTTTTTTGCTAGTCATTTCTCATGGAAAAAAGTCTAATTTCCACGGACTATTAAGTCTTTTTTAAATAACTTACTGGCAACTTTCACCTAAAACGCTGAGGAAATGAGTTCTTTTGAAAAACGAGAAATTTTATTTATAAAATTGATGTTAAACAAAATTTCATAAAAAAGGGTCATATTCAAAAGGCCATCATTTTGGTTATATTAGAGCTAGAGCAATGTTTTTTTTTAGATCTATTCAAAATTAAGTCGTCTTTAATTAATTATTCGGCAATTTTTACCAGATATGCATAGGGAATAAGTTATTTCCCCAAGACTATATATATATTTTTTTTTTCATTCAAATTATTCGCTTAACCCTTTCAGGGGCAGGTGCCACTATGGTGGCACCCTAGTTTTCCTCGGTTTTTTCTTTATAGCTTGAATAATTTAAGTTCTAGATGGCTCTAATCTTTTATCATTGAATAAGGGATGCATAGATAACAGGTTTCTCGGCTCAAAATTTAGAGGATCACTATATATAATTAGTTATGAACAATTAACAACAAAAAAATGTAGAGATTTTCAATTAAATTCGGCTATGAGCTTATTTTACAACAAAATTTACTGATATTTGGTATACAGGGGTTTTCAAGGTCGCTGATTACGAATCCAGTGTCAGATTTTAAAAATTCAAAATGGCGGATCCAATATGGCGACCTTATCGTAAGAAAAATTCACAAAATTCAATTATTTCAGCTGGTATTACT
>CAKNYM010050091.1:46910-93809 GCA_932195095.1 Andricus curvator
TATATATATATATATATATATATATATATATATATATATATATATATTATAAATATATATATATAAAATACATTTCAATTGAGTTTTTTCGCGAGAGATTCTTAAATAACTTGTAAGAATACTTCATATTGGGTTTGTTAGATGCAAAATTTTTATATTTTTCATGTTATTTTGAGGAAAAAACGTTAATTTATGTGATTAAAAAATTACAATATTTTATGCAACCAAGGAAAAACAGGTCGTATGATATCCCTAGCAGAAATGTACGAACGGCGCAGTACTGACCCAGTACTGACTGCCGGTCTGGCAGTACTGACTCCCAGTACTGGGCCAGTGCTGGGCCAGTACTGGCTTGTAACGCTGTCCAGTACTGATTTTCGGAGCTTGTCCAGTACTGACTCAGTACTGACTATCAGTACTGGCACAGTACTGGCACACTACTGGCATATAAATAGCTCCTTATAGCAATAGAATATTGCGCGATATCCCATTTGATTCTAATTATGTTCTGTATTGTCCCAGGGATACCGTAGGAATAATCAGGGAGTTAAATGGGATATAATGTGAAGTTTTATTAAAATACATATTATTAACATACAATAATGTATATTAAAATCATTTTTAATTCTGTCAAGTACTATACAATTTACCGTATCCGTACAGCCCGCGTACACAGTCGCGACTAACAAAAATTATACGTCCGAGATATCCACATTCGGATATCTCGCAGCAGCAAGGGTCAGCTCGACCATAGTGCAATAGAAGAGCGTCGCCCTGCAGTAACCATCTTGTTGATCACGGTAGCATTTATGCCAAGTAAGTATGATTTTCGACGCCTCGACTCCTGTCTTAAACACTCGGCGCGCCGTTTCGACTGCGAGAGAGGCAAATCGTTGCGCGCCCTGGCGCACCACAGCCGAACTTTTGCCCAAGGCGGTAAGATTCAAATCTTCAAATTTTAAATCAAATCTTTTTGTGTCAAATCTTTTATCCATGAATCGTGGTTTATCGTTCATACCATTATGATAGTTAGATATATGAATATACGAACTTATTTATTAAAGCTAGAATAAAAATTATTGTTCAACATAATACATAATAAATAATTTACGATATCAGAATTTGATTAATTATTATTTATAGTGATTAATAATGCGATGAAATTTCAATATTATTATTTCAAGCATTTTACGTAGCAGAGCACCGTAGATTATTGTTAAACTATTGTAAAAAAATCTAATATACTAGATGAAAAAAAATCAACATGAATTAATGTATTTTCTCCTTTTTTTACGAAAGCGACTATTAATCATTATCATTATTATGAAAAGTTTCAATAAACTGCGTTACTGAATAAAAAGGGCAATCTATCCGGGCCTTATTCTTACCTGATCAGGGTCGTAAATACGGCCTTTTATCAGATTGCCTTAATTAAAAATAAGGCTAGCCTATCCGGGCCGTATTTGGACCTGATCAGGGCCGTTATATACATTTTTAAATCAGGCAACCTTATCAGGGCCTGGTAGGAGCCTTTTTTCAAATAAGGCTAAAAAAGACATTTTCCGCACGGGTCTCTTATGTTGACGCGCGTTGATTTGATCTTTAGAAAGTGGGATTAAAAAATATTTTACCATAAATTATATATATATATATATATATATATATATATATTTAGAACATTTTAATAATTTTTATTTTTAGAGTTTGATTTTCTAGAACTCTTAACATGCTTTTTTATGTAGGGACTTCAAACAATTTTTGAGTGAAAAAAAAATCTTGTCCACGATTTGATATTTTTCATCCTTCGAAAACATTCTAGTAGCATTTTTAAGAATTTCTTTAACAAATAAGAATTTTTATTTACCACCGAACTGGTACTGATTCGGTCTTCAGACCAACGTTCTGCCAGTACTGGCAGGATTCCGGAGGTCAGTACTGGCTGTCAGTACTGAATCAGTACTCTGCCGGTGGTGAATTCCGGCATACTACGGACATTTCTACTAGGGATATTCCGACAGTATTGTATTTTTACTATAAAAAATATGACTATTGGCAGTTTCAAAACGGTCTTTTAAAAAAAAATTGAATAATATATAATATGGTTGCAATATTAAGTGTTTTGAGTATTTTTTAATTTGTTTAAATAAAAATCTGTAGAGAGTCGGATATAATTTGAGAATTCCACGATAGATATTTCTATTGATCAATAGAAATATTAAATCACTCGAGTGATTTAATTATTTTATGACAATATAAATTTTCATTCACTCAATTATTTGAGAAGCTTCGTGAGGAAAATAAATATTACATATTTAATTATATATGAGGTATCAGAAAATGTTCTCTTAAAAGTATATATCATTAAACGCAGAATTTCAACGTATAAATTCATCAAGTCTCAAGTATTTTTCTATGCAAGCGTGCGAAGCCGACAATACCGGAGGGATCACAGCGCCAAAAGAGCAAAAAAAAAGGGAAAATAGGGTAATTTTATTAGGTCGTTGAAAATACATTCACGGCGATATAAAAAAGCCCGAGAAAACATAATATTGGTTGAAATCCCAATTTTTATATGTTTTACATAGTTCTCATAATCATGAATATATCTTTTCTACTAAAAATTCCTTCATTAATAATTAAATCATGATACTTATAGGTATAATTAAGTATTTCTATTCAAGATTTGTTATTTGATCCTTACTATAATTAATACTTTGAATGTAAATTGGAAACAACAATCTCCAATGCTCTCAAACTCAAATTAAAAATAGTTTAAGTTTGGGCGCCTAAAATATTTTACATTAACACTAAACGCAAGCGCGCGAACGCAAGCGCCCGAACCGCCTATTGTTCACGTCCTGGATTTTGATTTTACAATCTTAAAAACAAAATATTTAAAAATGTATAATAACAAATGGATTTTCATTTTACAATCTTAAAAAAAAACGATTTAAAAATATATTTTACATTAACAATAAACGCAAGCGCGCGAACCGCTTATTGTTCACGTCCTAGATTTTTATTTTACAATCTTAAAAACAAAATATTAAAAAATGTATAATAACAGATGGATTTTCATTTTACAATCTTGAAAACAAACTATTTAAAAATGCTTAATAAGAAATTTTTAAATATTAGGAGTTCTAAAAATGTTTGAACCGAGTTAAATAATTTAAGAAATGATTAAATCTATAGTTAGTAAGATATGTTTGAAAAACTCTTACTTTCGTAATTTTAATATTTTCATGGATGCAAATATTCTTGATGTATCTGGAGATCTCAACTATTTCCATACAGTATATATAATTTATAGAAATATTTTTTAAATCTCCAATTAAAAATGGTTTATATTTAAAAAACTTACATGCACAATTCAGAATTTTTTGAATTTAAAACGTCTAGACATTGTCTAACATTACACAATTAGGTATTTTTACTTCAACCACCAGCTATCTTCACTTCGTTAAATGCTGAGGGGAAAACAATGGACCAAATGCATGGGACAAAACTTTATTTATGTTATATCTTCATAATAAATAATAATTATTGTCATTTTATTATTTAATTGAATAGTAGTTAAAAAAATAGAAACGAAGTGAAGTTGGCTGGTGGTTGAAGTAAAAATACCTAATAATCAAAATTGTTTAATTTCAAACGCTTATAATTTGAAATCACCTAAGCTCTATAAACAGAATCTATTGAAAAAAAATTTTAATGTTCAAAGTAAAACTAAAAGACTTAACATTGAACATTTTCAAATTAAACCCTGAGAGATAACAAAATTTTAAATGTATTAATTTTTTTAATTTTTAAATGAAAAAATACCATTCTTTGGTTTTATTTTATTCTCAGAGAAAAGCTTGGGTTTCTTCATTTTAAGAAAAAGTGAGAGAAAGAGGTTTGTTTAAATTTTAATAAATCTTCACATTAGTTACATATTGTATGGGATGCATATTTAAAGAACAAATATTTAACAATAAAAACTGCGTTTAAAATTGTCGAATTGATAAAAGTTGGTTTTTGGTAGTTTTTCAAAATTGTTTAAATTCTATAACTTATTAAATATCGAAAAAAGTCACTGAGAGCAATTGTAAAGATTGTAATTCCTATTTGAATTTTGGTGTAATCGATCAATTGTAATTGTTATAATATGTCTAACATAATGAAAATCGTTATTGAAATTTAAACTAAAGAATCTTCAATGTGGACACACAGATTATCGTACTTTATATTATAGTTAATTTCAAAAATATTTAATTTGTATAGATTTAACGAAAAAATATTTTTCCTTTAAAGTTTTGATTAAATACTAAATAGTTTAGTTTTAAATTAGTCAAAATTAAAAAAGTTAAATTAATTATAATAGATAATTCTGTAAGTTAAGAAAAGCTTTCACTACTTGCGGTAGCATATATATAGAATAATTTTGTAGATGTAAATGTAAAACAAACAATTATATATTTTCAAATACATAACATATATTTAAAGAGAAATGTGTGAGTATATATATATATATATATATATATATATCAAGAAGTTCGGTGGGGGGATCAATTCCTGTTGACCCCGCCCACCCCATCCCGCTGTGGTCTTGTTTGGAATATATTTATTCGAATAAAATTATATAAAATAATTAAGAAGAGAAAAATAAGCGTAGATATCATTTAGAAATAAACGAGAAATTAAAATTTTGTTTCAGTAATACAAAATTTAATCTTTTTTATTTCTTGATTCGTTTTTGTCAGAATTTGTATCTAAACTTTCATCCTTAATCTTTCATCTTAATCATTACAAAAAATAATTTGTTTGTGCAACCGATTTAAACAGCGCGCGGACAGACAGGAAGCAGAGGTCGTCCAGCGTCTGCGCAGAAAAGCGTGAATTGTGATATCGGTTGCCGTTTCCTCTTCCATTTTTATTTCTTCGTTTCGCTGACCCCAAGTGTGCCCACAGTGTCCTCCTTGAACACTTTGCATCACGTACATATACGTTAGGGAGGGAGTGGTTGTACAATAATACGTGATTTAAGTAAGTTGTTTGTAAAGCATTTTTTCTCTTTAATGATAACCCTTCGATGCTGCTTTTGTGATACTTGATAACCAAATCTTGAGGTCTCAGCCATCGTGCATGGCCTGAAAGACGACCTTAACCTCGGAGAAGGATTCCGCTCCAATTACGTGTCTTATACTCAAGTCGTCCAACATTTTTCTTGAACCCAGTTTGCCCAAAATCTAAAATCTTCCTTTATCTTCCTACCACGTGGCGAGATTTCCCCAGTGTTTTGTTTACGCAGTATTTCATATTTCAGAGCTTCTCTTTTCGCTTGACTTGTTGGCTGAACATTTTGCTCCAAACGTGCTTCTTACGCTTCAAAATTGCTTCTCTAGTTGAATTTTAACATCAGGTGCATGAAAATAATTTACAGTATAGTTCCCGGTTATTTATGTCAAGAAGTCTTGAATAAATCTACTTTGATCGCGTCTTTGGAGTCTGATGTGAAATTGACATTTGGCACAAATTCTTTTTTTTATTTGTATTCTTTATTTGGAATTCCAGAAGGGTGTTGTATGAGTCAAAAAATAGAAAAGCCAGTACTGTCAGGTCAACGTATAAAGACCAGAAAAAGAGGTATGTAAAATTACTAAATGAGGTTATGTTAGTGCAAGCGTCCTTGTCTCTATGCGAAATTTAACGCGTCATCTTTGGCTTTGACAGATGAAAAGGAAAAATATGATCCCACTGGATTTCGAGACGCGGTTTTGCTTGGTCTCGATAAGGCTGGTAACGACCTAGAAGCGATATCCAAATATCTGGACACGGCTGGTTCCAAATTGGACTATCGTCGGTACGGAGAGGCTTTGTTTGATATTTTAATAGCTGGTGGCCTCTTGGTACCTGGTGGTTCCATAGCTCAAGATGGAGATAAACCAGTTAAGACGACAGCATGTGTCTTTGAACAAGCAGAAGACATGGAATCCATGCGGAATTTCGAACAGGTGAACAATATTTTTACAACAATATTATTATTTTTAATATTTTTATTTGTACAATCAATTTTTTTTTCATGAAGCCCCAAAGTTATTCGAGTACCTTAATTCGGGTAGTGTACTAAAAAAGAAATGGTCATTTAATTTTCATTTGACATAAATAATTTTCTATACCAAGCATTATTTTTAATTTTAAGTGCACACTCTACTCCCAAAAACTCCAAGACATAGTTTCGTGACAAAAGTTTACCCGTAATATTTTACATGAAAACAGTTGGGGTTGTTCATTCCAATTGTTTGATTATTTTAATACACATTTCTGAAAAATTTGGTAACAAAATAGGGTCTTTTTAATGTCCGAAAAATCATTAAAAATGTAAAAAAAACAGGTTCAGAACATATGATAATTATATTGTTGAAATGTTACCAACACACAGTATTGTTTTCTTCAATGAGGCGGATCTTTATTTACAAATTTTTATGAAGATGCCACTAAAATGGTTTGTTAGATACATTTTTTACTATTTGTCGAATTAGTAATATATTTAAAAAGTACATATTTCCAATTTCTACAGTTTATTATGTCTATAGCTACGAATAAATCATGTTTTTTAATGATAAGTAAGTAAAAGCAAAACCGTTATTCCAGGTAATCTCAAGGCTTTTATCTTACTCTTATATTTAATGTTACGGAACAATGAGTAGAATGACAAAAAACACTAACAGTAGTTGATTTTAACTTGATAAAAGTGTGGAAAGAAAGATTAAAAAAAAACAATTGTCATTTTCACAATAAGAAGTATTAAAAATGACCTCGAGGCTTCAAAATCTGCGCTTTAGAAACCCAAGAAGTGAATTTTAATGTCTTACCTGTTGTGTGCTGTTTAATAAAAACAAGTATTTGTGCTTGATTCTGAACCAATATATTCAGATTATTACATTATCCAAATAGAAGAAATAATCCAAACAATCACAAATTCCTAAAATTGCTAATATTTAAAAACATCTTTTGTGAAATATTTAAATAAAAATATATTTCTTTGGACCAATTAAGGTAAAAAATTGTTTGGCCTCAATTAAATAGAACTCTCAAAAATATTCATAAGCAACCCCTGCAGATTTAAAGGAATCTTGAATTTAGTATCTCTATTTAAAAATTCATTTAAGATCGAAATGAAATCTGCTTATGAATAATTTTATGCAGTAATTGTCTGATGAGCCAGAATTGAGGTAGTGTGGAAATCTAATTTTTATTTGTGAATTTTTTTCATGCTCTGATTTCGATGCATAAAATTATCCATAAGAAAGCAGATTTTATTTCGATCTTAAATAAAAAAGAAGCATTATTTTAGTTTGTTCCCTTAAAGTCGCGAGAACGACAGGAAAGTGAAAATTTCGGTTTTTTTAAATCTAAGGTTCTTTTTCGGAATTTTCTATGATTTAAAAATATTCAGCGAATTTAGAGCATTTTATTAACAGATGATTATAGAAATTTAAAGTCTGCCAAATTATTTCGATTTTAATTTGAAAATGCACGCATTTTCGTGACTATTTGAAAAATTGTTAACTTTGAGTACACAAAATGTCCAAATTGTCGAATTTTCTGCAATTCTGTATACTTTGTTGTCAAAAATGTTATTCTTTAATGCTTCTAATTAGAAATTAATAAGTTACAACTCTTATATTTTAAAATGGTTTCATGTTTAAATTTGAATAGTGAAAATATCTACTTTATTTGATTTTGAATCAATCCAATTTTAAATTACTTTGAAAACGTTAGTTGAAAATTCAACAATTATGAATACTTGAAAATATAAAGCAAGGAAAGGTAATATTATAATTTGGTACAAATATGAATAATATGTACTTCAAGTTTTTACTAGTAATTATTCAAATTTGCAACTATTATAGAATTATATTTACATAGGCAATCAAATTTCAATTTTTTCTTTTGTGCAGAGTCCTGAATAGGTGTTTCTAAAGGAATTTGACAAGCTGAATCACAATACCTTGCCCAAATTGCTCTATCAGCTCTCATTTTCGAGATATTGTAACTTGAAAGTGCCAAAAAAATAAAAGTTAAATATCAGATTTTATTTTAAAAGCTGAAAAAATGTATTTTTTGTAAGCTTATGCTCCTTCCGATATATTTATGGCAAAGAAATCGCAATTTACCCCTTCATTTGCCGAGGATTTAAAATTCTACCCCGTGACTGAAATTAATGTTTCAATAGTGGTCTTGCTAGATTTTTTCACGCAGAATTCAAATACGTTTTCCAAATGAACCTATCACCTTTTATTTGAAAGTCAATCTACTTTTAAAAATCTGCCCGCTGCGCGGGCACATTATCATCGCCCGCTGCGCCAGGCCATTCTGAAACACATACCCCTGCTTTGTTCAAACTTTTTCGGATTTAACGAATATATTCTCATCAAGTGTCTCGCCCTTCTCACTCGATTCAAGTATGTCCAAAACGCGAAATCTTCAAAATTATGTTGAACTCTATAATGTTAAATGTATGTTATATTAATTTCTGCACCTCGGTCCGGGACTTTTGTTCTAGACGAAATATTTTGCCGTTAAACATTTTTTATATCATGTAATTTTTCCATAAATTTAAATTGGTTGTTTTTAATGGCCATTTTCTCGATTAAAAGGCAAACTATATGTCTTATCAAAATATGGCCAAAAACTAATTAGTTAATCTTTTCTGGGTGAACAATTTTGTCATTAAATATTTTATTGTAGCATGTTTAGTGATGCCGCCGAGCTATATTTTTCGATACTGAGACGATACCGATACGATACTCACCTTCCAGTCTCGGATTTGTATCGCTCGGTTTTGTATCGTATCGGAAAAATATCGAAAAGTTCCGTCTCGCATCGGTATCGTATCGGAATTCCGAGACAAAATGTCCAGATGGGATTTTCCTCGTTCACAATAGAAGAGAGAGATAGAGAGAGTAGGGCTGGTCGTGTGGCCGGCCGCAGGTACCGGAAATAGAAGCTGCGGGGAGCTTATCCCTTTGGGACTAGGCCTTGAAAGAAAAGAATTATATATTCCAAAAATCTAAACTCTACAACTCTAGAGCTTGCACTGCCGAAGAAATTCTAAAGCACTCAGTGAGGTCTGTTTGATTTAAACAAACTCAAACTTATTTCAATTCAATTTTTAAATTAAATTTTTACATGGTCAGATACAAGTTTTTTTTAACTTCAAACAAAAGTTTTCATTTACATAAATCCTGTTCCTTTTTATTTGTTGAACAAGAGGCGCAAAGGTATCCCTCAACTTCTACTTTACGTAAATCTACAATCATGTGACCTGATAATACTACTAATCGTATTTTATATACTTTTTAAGTACCGTTTGATTTCTAATTCATTGATTGTGGGAAAATTATGGAAAAAAATTATTATGAATGATAATAATCATTTCTCCAAAAAATATTAGTAAATTAGCTTATGAGGTTCATTCTGCAAAACTAATCGTAGGTGGCAGCACCGAGCCGAGTACTAGACCCTCTGTCGATGAGAGACGAAAAAATATGGCGCTAGTTGTACGGTTGCTTATAATTAAATATATGAGGGTAAATAATCTTTAAATATATGTTTAATGCTTACATGCAAAGGTATTTTATACTTTTAGTGGAAATTATACATACAATTGAATATATGGTGAACTATAGTAAACCTAACCTCACTTTGCATGTGACAGTCAGGAAAGGATTTATCAACCTTTTACGAATTCTATATGATAAATATTGCTACAAAAGTTTGAAAAATATATTTTGTTATCTTTACAAGGTATAAATGGCACTTTATACTTATTAACAAAATTTCTTTTGTTGAAATTCGTATCTCATCGACAGAGGGTCTAGTACTCGGCTCGGTGCTGCCACCTACGATTAGTTTTGCAGAATGAACCTCATTTATTTATCTTATAATTGGTGGAAGCTTAAGAGTTATTTCGAAGTTTTAAAATGATTCAAGACTAATTTAGAACTTAAAAAGATTTCATTCAAATTTAAACAAAAATTAAATTTTTGAAGATAGCGAACAAAACATTTAGAAGCTTTTCAAGCGTTTTAAAAGGTTTCAAGAAAATGAAAAATTTCTTTAGTTGCCTACAAAAATTTGAAATAATCATAATTTTTTTTAATTGATTTGGAAAAAAGAATTTTTTGAACATTTCAGAAGTCTTGCAAACTTGGCACAAAAAGAATCTGGAAGTATTTAAGGTAATGTTTTGATTTTGCAGATTTTTTTTTAATTTGAGGAGAAATTCGAAATATTTTGAAAGATATTTAGAATGTTTCGAAGTTTTTAAAAAATGTATAGATTATATATCATTTGAAGAGAATAAAAAAAAATTGCAATCAAATGTGTATTTTTGACCATTTCGAAAAAAGTAGGAAAACTTAAAATGATTTTTTTTTATTTTGACTAATTAATCATTAAAGAAAATTCAAAACTATGAAAAAGATTTCGAAAAATGTGGAAGATTTAAAGGCAATTTTTGTAATTTTGAAAGTTTCTCCAAATTTTTTAGAAAAATTCAAGTTAGTTTAAAATACTTATAGGAATTTCAAATAAAAAGTATATTTTTAAAGATGGTGACCAAATAAGTTCCTAGCAAAATTTAAAATGATTCTTTTTTTTTGTTAATTAATTTGAAGAGAATATTTAAAATGATTTTAAAATAATTGAAAACATCCACAAACTTGTCACACAAAGAAACCTGGAAGGTTTTAAGGTAATGTTTTTAATTTTTCCGATTTTTTTTTAAAAGGAAAAATTCGAATTATTTTGAACGATATTTAGAATGCTTTAAAAATATCTTCAAGACCAATCAATTGTTAAAGAAAATAAAAAAAGATTTAAAAATAATTAAAAAATGTGAAAGATTTGTGTAAATGTGGAAGAGCAATTTTTGTAATTTTGAAGGTTTTTCACAATTCTTTAGAAAAATTCGAGAGGAATTGAGTGTCCCCATGCAAGAACAAGACATAGATTTTTCTAGCGTGGTGGCGTTGGCCCCTGACGGCTAAAAATCGAAATACGAAATTTTGAATTTTAAAACATATATTATTGTAGATAATTATCACGGAGAAACCCAAACACCAATGGTTGGTGTCTGCTGGAAAAAAAATCGCGAAACACCACCGAACGCTGCGTACGCACGGTTCATTAGTGTTTCGCGCAATGGCCAGTGGCGCCCACGCAACAATAACCAAAACATGATTGAGCCGTTCGTGCGCACACATAAGTGAGTGTGGCGCGCGTATCGATGCTCCATGATTATGCAAAAACGGTTGTTCGATTGAAGCATCAAATGTGAAGTTCAAGTGTCTCTTGTTATTAGTTGAATAAATTATTATATTTCGTACAATATTTGGATGGTAGGAATATATCTGGATTCCGGGAAGGTTCGGATCACGTTCGCCGTGAAAGAAGCACGAAAGCCTGATCTTGAAAAAAAAAAAAAAAAATGTGTTCAATTGTTCATATCTGTTATATCTGTCAGCTACCTTTATTTTGTTCCGCTTTCAAAACTGAATTTTAACGATAAGGAAAGTTAAAACATCGAGCTCTACACGATTTATCAAAGACTGCAACGCGCAGCACTCACTAGTATGCGCGCAGCGGTTGTAGATATTTTTGACATGAAAGTCTCATGCGCGGCAGCGCGATTGTTTATTGTTTTGCACATTGGTGAGTGCCGCGTACGCATTAACTATTAATCCGTAAACGCATTCCAATGACGCGCACGAACGACTCAGTCATGTTTCGATTTTTATTGCGTAAGGCATCACTGGCCACTGCGTGAACACTAATGAATCGTGCGTACGCAGCGTGCAGTGGTGTTAAGATGCTTTTTTTCACGACAAACACCAATCAGTCGTGTCAAACGCAAGAATCAAAGGTGTTTGGTTTTCTACGTGTGCTCACACCCACAGTTTTTGGAATTTCTTTATAAAATTTATAGGAAGCATTCCTTATAGTGTTTTTGTTATGACGGTTAGCGATAACAATTTTCAACTTTATTTATAACAATATAAAAAATTATTTTCTAGGCTATTGCATAGTTCGTTCCTCAAAACGTTTGAGCGTTTCGTTTATCGAGGCAACTTTGAGCAAACGAAAACTTCCTGCGGAGAAGTTGTTCAAAACAGTACAAAGAATTTTTCTACAAAGGCTTTTTTTAAAATAAATTAATAGGTAAAAATCTGTGAACGCTAAACTTTAAGCGCGCGTCTGATCTTCTATGCGTGGATTATGCCGAGTCGGGACGTCTTGAAGTTTAGGCGGGTTATAAGAACAATATTTTGCTTGGTGTAGTCTCCCAGATTCCAGAATTGGTCATGAAATTTATTCTGTGCAAAAGTTGAAATCTTCAAAAAACATTTCTTCTTACAGCAGTTTTGCACTGGTACAAAATGTCTTTCAGAAACAAGTTTCTTAAAAGTAGAGGCGTACTCTTCGCCCTGCGTTAAAAAAATTTGGTTTTTAAAAGCCTTATTACGGAATTATTATTGAAATTATCACCAAAACACGCTTTTCTAACGATATCTGTACAGAAGTTCAAAATATAAAAAACGGGAACCTCATTTTTTTCAGCTTCTATCGAAAGAGAAAAAAACTGATTATTATACGTACTCTATTTCTGCATGTTTTCTTAACATTTCTAGCCCACGCTTCTTCATTTGTTGTTCGTTTCCTCCCTCTAGAAGAACCTTGAGATTCGCTTTCCATTATAGAAATTTGAAAATTTATAATTTATAATAATTTTATTATTATAAATTATAAATTTTATTTTCACTGAAGCTAAATCTCGCAATACGCGTACGAAGCGCACACTTCGGTACTCAGAATAGAAATGATCTATTTTGTTTTAGCAGAAAACTGCAATGTTTTGGCTATGTATGGGATCAAAAAGGTTGAAGAGCGTTTGACGGTCATCTAACACTTGAATAATCCTCCTATATTACATTTCGTGTTCATCGCACCGCCGTATAAGGAAAGACGTTCCGACTCGGCATAATACACGCATAGAAGATCAGTCACGCGCTTAAAATTTAGCGTTCACAGTTTTTTACCTATTAATTTATTTTAAAAAAGCCTATGCAGGAAACTTCTTTGTACTTTTTTGAACAACTTCTCCGCAGGAAGTTTTTGTTTGCTCAAACTTGCCTCGATAAACGAAACGCTCAAACGTTTTGTGGAACGAATTATGCAATAGTCTAGAAAATAATTTTTTATATTGTTATAAATAAAGTTGAAAATTGTTATCGCTAACCGTCATAACAAGAGCACTATAAGGAATGCCTCCTATAAATTTTATAAAGAAATTCAAAAAACTGTGGACTTGAGCACGAGTTGAAGACAAAAATCGAATTAAAAATTGACTTAAAAAAAAAAGTTTTTTGCAATTTTTTAAAAATCTAAAAAAGATATGATCTTCTTGCAAAGGAAAAAAGATGCGGAATATAATTATCTACAATAATCTGTTTTTAAATTCAAAATGTCGTATTTCGATTTTTAGTCGTCAGGGGCCAACGCCACCGCGCTAGAAAAATCTATGTCTTGTTCTTGCATGGGGACACTCAATTTTAGAATTTTTGAAGAAATTAAAAATATTTCCTAATTTCTTCCAAACTTCTAAAAGGCCTGAAGTTTGAAAAGTCAAACTGACGCCAATTATTATTCCTCAGATTTTGTAACATCCTATAAAATAACGAAATTTTCTTTACAATTTTTTGGATTCATTTTCGACATATCTGAAATCTTCATATATTTTTTTTTAATTTTCTGCAAAATCGTAGGAAAATTAGATTCATACTTTAAAATCAAACTCATAATACTGATTATCTTGCTTCTCATATCTCAGAATCTCTTTCTTAGCTAGAATGTGAGTGTTCAAAAAATTTTAATAAATAAATTGTTATTCGAATTGTGTATTCTGTATGACAAATTATTTTCCCCCACAAATTGAAAAACTTCCTCTTTTCTGAAAGTGATAAGTCCTTTCTTTAATAAATACGTTTTTCCCGTTACTTTATTGTACTATTTTATTTTAATATGTATAACAGGCTATTATTAGAAGATATATTTTAGTTGTAATCTCATACAATTTCACTTCATTTTCAAGTTTTCTAATTTACATATATTAATATTATTTTCACAATTATTGAAAAATATGTAGACATCAAAATAAAAAAATAAAAATTGACATTTTACGTAAAAATTCAATAAAAGCTTTACATCGAAACTTACTCATAATTCACTCTTTTAGAAAAGCATAACTCAAAAGTAAAAGCACAAAACTGGGTAACCACCATTTTGATACAAAATGGGTTTATTGCATAAAAAATCAATGACGTATTGTGGTAAAAGGATTGTTTTGAAATATAATTTCATTATCATTCACAATTTTTAATAAGATTTTAGTTTATCGATATTTCTTCAAATTACTATAATTTAATAACAAAAGAAATATATATTTTCTTATTTTTTAGGTTTTTTAGCAAAAACATGTCTTGTCATACGGTGACATCACGATCTTCAACTTTGCTTTTATCGGAAAAAAATGATTTTTTGGGAGAAAACTTGTTTGTTATTATCATTCAGCATATACCCATATCTCGGGAATAAGTTTTTATTTTTTTAACAAATTGAAAATTCCATTTTGAATCGCTATCTAAAGCCGACTTTGAAAACCCATGAAATTTTAATCTCCAAATTCTCGGTCGTTTTTCTCGGTATTAGCTAAGTATTTGACAATAAACTTCATTTACCCGTATGCACAAGGTTCATATCTCGGGAGCATTTTTTCCCTTTTTTTTAACTGCAACGTTAAATTTTTTATTGCAATCTGCAGTCCAGTCGAGGAATTGGATACTTGCTTCATCTTTTAATGATGATTTCGATTTTAAACGATCTTTTTCCGTTGTTTCGAAAAATTCCCATGTTGTTGGTTATCCAGTTCTGCACTGCCACCTTCTACTACAATAAAAAATGGTATTTTTATAATGAGACACCTTCACATATTCCGTTTTTGTAATTTTGAAAGTTTTTCCAATTTTTTTGAAAAAAATTCGATTTTGTTTAAAAGACATGTAGGAATTTTAGAAGTTTCAAAACTTGAAAATTTAAAAGGTAATGTGCTTGAAGTTTTTAACGTTCAAATGAACATTTTTCATTAATTGCTTTATAATCTAGAAACAGTGCAAAAATATAATTATAATGCATATTTTTATCTGCAGTTGAAAAATATTTCTGGATATAATAGAATTGAGAAAATATATTTCGTTCATTTGAAGGTTCAGAACTTCAAATTACAAGATAAGGTTCATTGGAACTCAGGTAGTTGAAACTTGTCGCCGTTCCTCTTCTACTGTTGTTCCGTAGGAAACCACTGGCTGTCTAGTCTCAAAATCTCAAGACGATCCGAGCGATATATCGGTTCACCGATACCAAAACGATACGAGACAAAACCCAGACTGGAGTCTCAGAAACCGATACGAGAAAAAACCGAGATTTTTCGATACGATATCGAGACAGTCTCGTATCTAACGGCATCACTAAGCATTTTGTTTTTCCAAAAATTCGACTTTTTTATTTTTAGCGTTATTTTTCACGATTAAAACGAAAACTAGGGCAAATATTCCAATTACTGGGGCACTCATATACGCTTCATACTTAGAGTAAAATAATCAGAAGATCGAAGTCTGTACGTAATTGATAAATTTAAGTAAAGTGTTACGTTGTTTAATTGTTATTAACAATGTTGTATATTAAATAACTTGAGTTTCCAAAATGTAACTTATAAACCCGAAGTAAAAGGGACGCAGTAATAAGTACACATCTTTGCTATTTTATTTTAAGATATAGATTAAACATAAGGTAAATTTTCTATTATCAAGTAATTTTTGTGACTAATAAAATTATAGATAATTAGAAAACCCCACTTCAGTCATATTTTTACTTTTGATACTATATATTGCTCTATGTTTTGGTATTTATTACGAGGGTTTATGTACAAAATACGTTCTACTTTAGAGTGAAACAAAAACATACGATTACTTCATTATATATTTCAAAAAATAGTCAAATAAAGTGAGACTAACGCTTGATACCGCAGTAATTGTGACAGTTACCCTACGCGTCGTATCAAAAAATTGTCAATAACAAATTTTTAGACCTTTTTTGGGTGAACAATTTCTTTTGTATCTTGCATAGTTTGACCACAACATTTTTTTATATTTTTTAGTAGGTTTTTCAGTTGATCAACTTAGAACCGTTGGTAAAAAAGGCTGGTTAACGAACTCGGCCTTTCTGTTTGGTGCCTAAAAACATGTGTCAAAGCGCAATCCAATTCGATTAGTCTTTCAAAAGTTATCCGGTGTACAGACGACGACAGCGACGGTAGATAGATCATCGTAAAACTATTTTTCGGATTCTATTTTTCGAAACGTGGAGATTTAGTAGAATCCGCGAGAATCAGTTTTCACACAAAACTAATACCTTCTCATCACGATGAGAATGTAAAAAGTATAAAAATGTTCATTTTGGTACTTTTGAGTTAGAATATCTTGAAAACGAGAGCTGATCGAGGGTAATAATTTAAACAACTAGTTTAGATTGAGCGCGTCAAATTCCTTCAGAAACACCTATTTAGCACTGCACCAAAATGACTGTAGACATGTTTTATTCAAATTTTTATTAGTTTCACTAGTTATTCAAATTCAAAATTCAATCATCTTTAAAATAGTTTATAAAATAGAAGATAATAGCCACCGTGTTAAATGTAACGAACTTTTAAAAGAGAAATCAAGTGCGATTAAGAAAAAAATGGTTGAATCTGTAATTGTTTATTCAACATTAGTTATTTAATACTCTGAATTATTTACTTTGCTTTAGAAAAAAATCGTTCTTTTTATTCAATTTTCACAATTAAAGTTAATATATTAAATGTTTAGTTTGTTTATTTAAAATAGTTTAGCTATGTAAATAGCTCGGTATTATTTAAAGCGAGTATTTATCTCGATTTTATAAATTATTTTAAAGTTTCGAGGTTCAATAACTTGTGAACATCCTCAACATTTTTCGGAATCAACTTTTACTGCTTGCAATATTAAATGTTACAATTACGAATATCTTCCAATTGAAAAAATTGATTCATTTTGAACATTTTAATCTTGATATTTATTTGACTTCAGAGTTGAGAGTCTTTAAACTTTTTCTATTTGTAATCTTAAGTTTCAATGTTAAGTAGTTACATTTTTAAAGATTTCCAATGTTAAATTCTATATACTAATATAAATATCGATTTTCGATCATTCTAATCTGTCAATTTGCATAGTAAAGAAATGTTTTACACAAAGATCTAAGTTTAGTATCAAATAGTTTGACCTAAAATCATGAAACAAGCCTACTTCGAAAGCTTCCACGTTGAAGTTGTTGGATTCTTAAGTCTTTTTCCCTTTGAAATGCTGCAACTGTCAAATTTTTAAGTTTAGAATGGTTCAAGTTCTGAATTTTGCAATTCTTTTTATTAAAATTCAAAGTTCTGAATCTCTTGTACTTATGCGCACTTGTACGTAAATTTAAAAATACTTAAATATCCTTGAAAATGTCCTTTTTCCTTTAAGTTTTATCATACCTAAAAATGTACTATTGATTATCAAATGTTTCAAACGGACTCGAAGAATTAAAGATTGTTTATAAGGCATACCTGTATTAAGATCATAGTACTGTTTGTTTATACCATAATATTATTTTTCAGGTATTTATTAAGCTCATGCGGCGGTATAAGTATTTGGAGAAAATGTTCGACGAGGAAATGAAGAAGGTGTTGGTATTCATGAAAGGTTTCACTCCGAAAGAAAGAATCAAGCTGGCGAGGATGACGGCATTGTGGATCTCAAATGGTTCCGTACCACCAACTGTGCTCTCTGTTCTTATTAACGAACACCTTGTTAAAGATAATCTAGCTCTAGACTTCTTACTCGAGGTGTTTGTTACGTGGAAACAAGAAAAAGGACTTCCCAGTCTTATGACGGCCTTAAAACGCGGCGGGATCGAAGGAAGGCACGTAATATATACACACACACACACACACACACACACATATATATATATATATATATATATACTAATAATAATTTTTGATTGATTAGGTTGATGGAATTCGTACCACTGAACAAGAGATCAGAGGAATACTTTCGATCTGTATTCGAGGCTGTCGATTTGGCAGACATAGTCAAATTGCACAAGGCCCAAGCTAGCCAGGAAGCAAAACGTGATCTGCAACAACTTCTTCTAGACAACTTGGCCGACAACCGAGCTATAAAAGATATTGTCATTGATCTCAAGGACATGGCTCTGAGATGTGTTATTCCAGAACATGAAGTAATTGGTTTGGTAAGTTATTTTACCTATATCACAGGCCTCGGTTTCGAGCCATCATGGATACTTTCTCACGTTTTTTTGAGTGGTGTAACTATTTTTCTACGATTTTCCAACGTTGTCCTCTATTCCAAATATTTTTTCAATTTATCTTTAAAAAAAAATTTCAAACTGCTTCGTTGCTTGGGTAAAATAACTGATTTCTATTTCAAGCCTCAAAATGTATACCGAAAAGTCGTCTTAACGATTAATAGGCAAGCATTTATTCAGTATACATTAAATTTGTATATGCCTTCTTTCCGCCTTATCTCTCAAATTGTAGCACACTTCCGACTTTTTGAAGAAAAATCTTTCAAAACCTAAAAAATGGACAAATTCATATTTCAATTGTGCTGTTTCAACCGTTCAGCCTTAATGGTTTAATTACAATTTCCGGATTATTTACACAGAATATTACCTCCTGAAATATTCCCAGGAAGATTTGTAAAGGGACGTAGCTTGGTATTCAGAGGTAAATGTCGGGGAATTCAGAATAGAAAAATGAAAACCGAGAGATACACTTTTCGACATTTTTCGGTTTTTTTTCTTTCCTTCAAATCACTCTCGGTGATTTTTAACGGATTTATCTTGTAGATTAACAATCCGTTGAGAACAATTCTCTTAACATGGACCTAATCCATTTCAAATCAGGCAGGTTCTACGCTTGAAGTCGCAGAATCTCTGTGAGACGAAATATATTGTTTTTTAGAGGAAATAAGACAATACGTATTTTTTAGACTTGCATAAAAGAAATGTCTACGAAGTTATGCGTATTTAAATGTTGTGCTTTGTTTTTAAAAAAACCACAAATTTTTTCTTTAATCCTTTATAACTTTTGACCTAATTAAGAGATTTGTCGTTTTCTTTTTTGGTTTGACAGAGTTTACTGACTTCTTTTGAAATCCTCCGAAAATATAAAAAAGGTTTTAAATTAACAAAATGGCGGTGGTTTTTCTGGAAATATTAAAGTCGATTTTCTCAAAAAACCCACACTTATATTTTTTGCCAATTTTTTGTTGAATTTGTACTTTCATAAGTACGATGTCTTTTGAGTTTTCTCATTTTTCTCGCACACAAACGACATATCCGAACAAACTTTGAAATGAAAGTTTTCACGTCTAGAAAATTGCAAATTTACATTTTTAGGAAAAAAATTCTCCTGACCTCAAAAATAGTTTAGCTCGCATAAAGTTGATAGGATGCCTTTCTTCTATTAGCAGAAACTTTTTAAAAATATTGGAAAGAATAAAAAAGGTAGGGTTTTCCAGAATATCTTTTTCTTTTTTTTTTCATCAAATTTCGAGAACATGAAATATATAATTCCTGGAAAACCACACCTTTTTTATTCTTCCTAATATTTGAAAAAAAACTCTGCTAATAGATATCGCAAAAAAGCAAGAACTAATTTTCATATAACTTTTTTAGACGTGCAAACTTTTATCTCAAAATTTCTTCGGATCTGTCGTTCGTTTGAGAGAAAAAAGAATAGAAAATTCGATTTTATGAAAAGAAATTCTGCTGGCCACAAAAGTTATTTAGCCCGCATAAAACTCACAAGATACCTTCATTATGAAAGCACAAATTCAACAGAAAATTGGAAAAAATATAAGTGTGGGTTTTTTGAGAAAATTATATTTTTGGGTGGATTTCAAAGAAGACATTAAACGCTGTCAAAATCAAAAAGAAAACGATAAATCTCTCAATTAGGTCAAAAGTTACAGAGGCTTAAGGAAAAAATTTGGGTTTTTTTTTCAAAAATAAAGCACAACATTCAAATACGCATAACTTCGTAGACATTTTTTTAATGCAAATCGGAAAAATACGTAGGGGAAACCACCCTACAGTAGATAATGATTTACAGTAGATAATCTTAATTAACTGGAAAAATTGTCAAAAATTGTTAATTACTTTTGTTAGTATGACGTTCCAGCAAGGATACTATATTTTCTAACGAAGTTTCATTGAAATTTTATAATTAATTAATGCGTGAGAGCGTAAAATTAATTTTTAACCTGAAAAAAAATTTTACCTCTTCTTTATTCATACTTGTTAACTTAATGAAACATTTTTATGACATGTTTATACATTAGAATCGAAGCTTGAAGTTTAATGAACAATATTTATTAATACAAAGTGTTCTTTCTTTATTATTTATAAATATTTGAGGACTTTTTATTAGATAATACATTTTCCAACAGTAGATAACCAACAGTAGATAATCGGAAAATTACAAAAAATGTCTCTGTCAAAATTGGCAGCTCTGCGACTGTCTCGCAGTTGTTTTAAGCTCGGTTTTAAGTTAAAGGTTGTGTTTGTTTGTTTATTTTGATTGGTGAAGTTTTTAAATTCAAATTATAGTAAATAATAAACTAAGAAAATAGTGTAAATTATTGGTTATTAAAAAGCTCATAAATTTTAGTTGTGTTTTAAGGAGCCTTTCGGAAAAGATATCATTTTTAGGATTAAGGTATGTAAAAATGCTGCACTTTTCTGTCATCGCAAGTCAGGTTAAATTTTATAAAGATTAAACATCTCGTACCAATCTCACGGTATATCAAAGATAAAAAAATGTCAATAATTTAAACTTTTGCGATTTTTGTAAAATAATCATAGTTTCAACTATTATTTACTCAATAAATTGATTTTAATTGTAAGTATACTAATGATAAATCATAATTATCCAGAATTGAGTATTCTGTCTTGCCCAGAAGCAATACCAGAAACGATTATCTATTGATGGACAAAGGTGTCAAAATCGCAGCCTTGACCACGTCTAATAAAAATGTTTAATACAGCCAATTAATTAAGTTCGTGATATTTTTTTCTATAAGAATACTCAATTCAATATGTAAGCTTTATTTAACAACGATAATCTTTCTTGATTTTTCAAAACTGATGCAGTTATATGCTGTTGAATTTTTTCCTATCTACTGTAGGGCGGTTTCCCCTATCGCCTAATTTCCTCAAAAAAAAAAAAAAAAACAACATATTTCGTCCCCGAGAGATTCTACGACTCCAAGTGTACAACCTGACTGATCTGAAATGGATTCGGTCTATGACAAGTTTTTTTATTTAACGGGGCCAAATGGTTTTAAAAACCGCCCATTTAGCCCTTTTTTGAAGCCTATAAAAAAATCAGTTTAACGTGTGAGAATCTTTCACATGGACTTAAATTTACCGAAATACGTAAATTTCAGCAGATTTTTTTGTACAGTGTATGCTTTTCTGTATTCGTTAAGAAAAATAGTCCAGAGAGAAAGTTCCATAATTCTGCCAGGATGTTATTGGTGAAGGAAACCATACTGAAGAACCGATCTTGGTTCATTGAAAACAAATTTTTGGTTTGGATTTTCGGATTCATTGTCTAAAATATTCTGAATAAGAATTTTCATTATCGATCTTAATTCAAACTTCGAAGGGGACGTTATCGAGAAGTCAATCTTGAAAAGCTAAGAATAGTATCTCCCTGTATTTTTGTAGAGGATTATTTTACCTGTTCAAGTTAAAATGTTGATTAATAGCTATTTACTTTCCACACTTGTCGAGTACAATACTTTTCACAGCGAGTCTAAGGAAAAAGTTCGATTTTCGGAGTGAGATTCTCAATAAATAAGTGAATTTGTTTATTTATTTTGATCACCACTAATTATATTAATGGTTATGTTACAATTATTCATATTGAATACAGTTGAGCCTATTTTATTTCCTGACAGTTTCTGAGTCATGGTAATACGACGATCAATGTAAGTCGTATTTTCTATACGTCTCATTACATTGTTCCTTTGGCTACTTTACAACCTCTAGAGGTGTAAAGTAGCATACTTCACAAACTCTAGAGGTGTAAAGTGAGAAGCTCAGAAATCTGCCACTTTCCAAAGTCTACGGAGGCACGGAAAATCGAACTTTCCGCAGACGTGCTGTGAAAATACATTTTTTTTTAAACACTCGCGATGGCATCAATTCCTCTGATGCGGCAGTATTAAAATAATTATAAACGAGGAATTGGGATTGGCGGTCGACCATTACACCCATTACACCATCTGGTGCCAACAATCAGATCTAGAAAGAGTAGGTCGAACTCTACAGATGCATTTTAATTTGTACATGTAAGTATTTTTACGATTGTTTTGTGGAGTTTCAAAGTATGATTGAATAATAAAAATAAGTCTTTATTGAAAACAAAGTGTTTTAGACTGGATTTTAGGTTAGTTTTTTAGATAGTAAATATGTCTTGCATAAGTTAATAAAAGTTCAATTTGAGTCAGCACACGAGTCGAGTCGATGGCCGATTTAATTCGCGCACTAATGTTAGCCAAGTTTTAATCCGTTTTTTTTTTTAATTTCTCGTCTTCAGAGCATCCTCTGTCTAAAGTAGCGTAAATAATAATTTAACTGTGTAAAATTGGTTGTAAAGTTAAAAATGGCACTAAAAATGCGCGGGCATATTCTATTCGCTCGCACGTTTGAGCTAGGGATGGCCAAGTCGATTCCGATTCCTTCGAAGAATCGATTCTTGGCGTCGATTCTTCGAAATCGATTCTTGGTTCTAGGGAATCGATTCTTCGTCGGAATCGACATCGATTCCGGTCACAGAGTTACGAGAAAATAAATTTTCGTTTTCCTAAAGGTTATCTGTGATTGGTTACTGGCGTGTTTCGGTTATTTCATTGGAGGTCTTTTCCGTTGAGTGGATTCCTGCCTTCGTATCGACGTTCTCACTTTTCAAATGGGTCGTCGGATAAGTTTCTCTCTGTCTTCATAAACTTGCGTTGCGTCATGCTTTTGTCAGCTTTTGTCGTGGATCGTGTACAGTTTTGTGTTTTCGCGTTTTAGTGCAATTGTAAAAATATTCTGGACATCTTTAAATTCAAATACTTAATTCCAAGATATCAGAGTATGATATTATTAACGAGGAAATCAATACTTTTTTGGCTGTTATTGTTGATACAGATGTGAAAGTAATTTATTATGAGAACGAAATTCGCTTTCTGCTTTTTCAAACAAAATTTCCGCATTTTCAAGCGTAATTCAGATATATTTACATATTTTAAGAAATGAGAGTATGTATATTATTAACGACAAAATCAATGCTTGTGTGGGTGTTATGGTTGATTTGGATGTAAAACAAAACTCGCTTCAAAAATGATGGAAATTCTCGAAATTATAAGATTAGCGAAATAAAAAATTCCTGAAATTTTTGTATTTGACTGCGAACTTTTTTCGTATTGTTAATTTTTTTGCACAAAATTGAAATTTTAGATTTTCAAATACACCTCCACTATTTTGTTTAATTGAGTTTATGAATTTTTTTAAGTTTGTCCTACATTTTGAACGTTTTCAAAACGAGGAGTGGATAGTAACTACGAACGTGAGGCCTTTTAGCCGGCAAGTCGAACAAATTGGTGACCTTTTTTTTTTAGAGAGCACTTCGAAAATTTCGAGTGGGTAAAATACCCGCTGGGGATTTTTTGAGTGGGTAGGTTCCATTATTTTTACATAATTAATTAATTTTACATAATTTCACACCTTACCCACATTATTCGCCGGCCCTGTATATGTAAAAAAAAGAACAGATAAAATATTTTTACTGATAAAGTATTGAAATTTTTAACTTTGCACTTTTTACATTTGAATTTCCCGCCATTTACTTTCTAAGTTTAACAAAAAATTAATGAAAGTTTATAAATTTTCTTAAAAAAACATTAAAACATGAATTGAAATTTATATTTATTGCATTGTTTTTAATTTTTACAACAAACCTCTCCAAAAGCTCTTTAAAATTTTTAATTTACGCGGGCTTCTTGAGGGGGGGGGGAGTATTGGAATAGGAAACGAAGAATCGATTCCTGCCTTCGATTCCTCGGAATCGACGCATCTGGCGGAATCGAGGAATCGATTCTCACCGAGCGTTAACCATCCCTAGTTTGAGCGCGCCTAGGGCGCAAACAAATTATTTATAACAAATTTGTAGAACTTTATTGGATGAACAACTTCTGTCTATTCATTTTTTTCGTATCTTGCGTCGTTTCCCCCAAACATTAATTTAAAAAAATGTTTAATGTTATTTTTTAAAATTAAAGCAAAAACTATGCGTCCTATCAAAAAATGCGAACAACAAATTTGTAGATATTTTTTGGGTGAACAATTTTCGTTTCTTCATTTTTGAACTATCTTGCATAGTTGGGCCGAAAATGGAATTTTTAATAATATTTGTCACGATTAAAACGAAAAATATGTGTCTTATCAAAAAATTAACGTAAGAAAATTGTCATCTTTTTAAGATGAACAATTATGCTCTTAAGCATTTTTTTCATCTCTCGTATAGTTTTGCTGAAAAATGGAATTTTATATTTTGAAAAGTATTTTCTATGGATAAAACCAGAACCGTTGGTCAAAAATGGCTGGTTAACGAACTCGTCCTTGCTCTTCAGGCCTTAAAACAGTGTGCCGAAGGGCAATCCAATCGCATAATTCCTTCGAAAGTTACCGTGTCTCTACAGACTACAACGAAGATAGACACCGAAGTAAAATACATTAATCAGAGAGTCGGAAAACGTCGAGATTTGATGAAATCCGCGAAACTCAATTTTCACATAAAACCAATACCTTTTCATTGAGATGAGAATGTAAAAGAATTTGTAGGCACCTCAGGGCTTTCTTGGGATCAAAATTAACTTAAAAAATTGAAGATGTATATGGGGGATCAAAACTGGAAACACTAAAAATTTGATCGAATTTTACTCCAGTTTTGATACCCCATATATCTTGAAGTTTCGTTGAAATCATTTTGATGCTAAGAAGTCAAGTGCCAAAAAAATTTGTATTTTTTCATGGGCTCAACAAATAAAAGTTAATTGCTTTAAAAGTCTGCAGATAATCATTTTTTAAACCTATTTTGCTCGCGCAGAGAGCACACCTCTCAAATAGAGGACTCTGTTCTCTCTTCTAATTTTAAATTAAATATCAATATGAAATTGAATTTTTTCAGATTTGGACTGTAGTTATGGGTCAGGCGGAATGGAACAAGAAAGAAGAATTAGTCGCTGAACAAGCGTTGAAACATTTAAAAATCTACACTGCACTGTTCGGTGCTTTCACAACCACTGCCAGATCTGAACTCGCGCTCATCCTTAAAGTTCAGGAATTCTGTTACGAAAACATGAACTTCATGAAAGTCTTCCAGAAGATAGTCTTACTCTTCTACAAAAGTATGTTTCTTACCTATAGGGAATCTGCATTTGATTTAATTTAATTATTTAATAATTTCAATTTATTTTTTCTAGCCGACGTAATTTCCGAAGAAGTGATTTTAAAGTGGTACAAGGAGGGACATTCTGTCAAGGGCAAAATGCTGTTTTTAGACCAGATGAAAAAATTTGTCGAGTGGCTCCAAAACGCGGAAGAGGAATCAGAATCTGGGGAAGATGAGGACTAAAGCATAGCGGTATGTACAGTTGACTCTTTAATACATCCCTTTTCAAGAATCTGCCCATTAGACTCAAGAAGTTGAAATCTACTCTTTTCATTTTCAGATATATTCAAACAACATTGCCAGAACTCAATACGTCAGTATTCTGTCCAAGGAATTCTCGAGCAAAGGTGAAACTTACAAACCGATAAAAATTTAAGGAAAGGGAAAGAGCATAATAGATATCCTCGAATTTTGTAATCAATCGGCGAAAATCTTATATTATTAGGAGAGATGAATGGTCAATTTGCAATGTCTCTGGATCATATTCCTTTAAGAAAACATATTTTGTGTTACAATTTTTATAACTCCACTACAAAATATATACACAATAACAAAGCAAAAATTAAAAAAGATCATGAAGGAATTTTATCCCTGTGTACGTACAATTTTCGGAGCCCTATCTTACTTTGTATGATAATTGTATTAGTTTATAAAAAATATACTGTCAGGTGGTGTTTGATATTTCAAGTTTTTCTTATTTCGCAAACCTAATTATGATTTATTTACGTTACTTTTGGTTTATATTTGTACGTTCTCATGTCGGGAATAGCTTGATGTCTTATTACCGTTTTACCGTTCATAAAAGGTTGTAATTTATCGGGAATTGCAATTGTTCCATTTTTCAGCTGATGTGTTTCACAAATCGCAATTAGCATTCGTGGTACCGCGCAAGCCGTTCCATTTAATGTGTGAACGTAAACCGATTTCCCATCTTTCGTTGTGTACTGTATATTCAGTCTGCGAGATTGGAAGTCTGTGCAGTTGCTGCAACTTGAAAGTTCGCCAAATATATTTCGTCCAGGCAGCCATCCTTCCATATCTGTTTTTCTGCAAGGTAAAATATTTTCGCTATATTAATTACAAATATTATTACGAAATGGTTAAAAGTAAGAGAAGACGAACATCAAATTTTACCTAAATGCCGGGGCACCCAATTCGCATGGGGGCATATCGAGTACTTTAAAGTGTAAACCTAAACTAGTGAATAAATCCTCTTGAATCTTCTGTATATGGGCAAAGACCTCTTCGGATTTGTCCTGTTCCGAACAGACAAACATTTCCACTTTTGTGAACTGGTGCACCCTGGAATTTTAATTTCCAAATTGTTGTATTTAAATAGTATTTCAGAATTTTCTTCTGCAATTGTGACAAGTTTCCTAACTTGTACACTTTTTACCCCAGAGTTACGAATAATTAAAATATTATACAATTCAAAAACATTACAATTTACCAAAAATGCAAACACTGATTTTTTAATCCAAATTCGAAACCCTTTTAAATTTAAATCGCGCGCCATAATTTGGGGCCTCTTTCAAAACATTTTTCAATAATTGGAAAAAATGTTATTAATTTGGAATGAATTTTATTTTATAATTAAGTTGGAAATAAATGTAATAATTTTGTAAAATATTCATTATTCTGAAATGTTTTTTAAATTGAAAATTAGGAAGGTTCTAAATTTGAAATCTCACAAACTTCGAAGCGTTCCGAATTTAGAAAATATGTCTTAACACACTCAACTCCCGACTATAGGCCGCCCGATTTTCGGCCGGCTTCATGCTTGTCTGCTTCTGCCCCCCGCCCCTGATCGTCCCTTGATGGCATATGCTGTCCTGAATTTTGGCATCAAATAACTAATCCGATTCTGGGCCGCCCAGGCCCGAGGCCAGCCCAGAATAGAGAGTTCAGTGTACATTCAAAGTGTCCCAAATTGGAAAGCCTTTTCAAATAAAACATTAGGAACATTTTCAATTTAGAATCATTTCAGGCTTTTAGATTGGATCCAAATTCAAATTAGAGAAGCGTACTGACTAGTGAATGTATTGAATCCTAAAATTTGCGGGTAACAATCATTCTTTAAATCTGGTGTATACCTCTTGAAATACCGTTAAATCCTAGAAATCCGCGTTGAGTTCTTTTAATTTCTGTTCAGATCCCTTAAAAATTCTGAAGTCATATAAAATCTTTAAGATCTCTTAATAGTTTGGAAAGTTCACTAATATACTTTGATATTTGGTGAAATTTTTTGATGACCGTATAAATTTCTTGAAATCCTTAAAAAGTTCAACCAAAAAACTAAATTTGTAAACGCAATAATTTTCGAATCCTCAAACTTGAAAACCCTCAGAAGGAGAAAGAATCTGAACATTAGAAACCTGTTATTAATCTGGAAATGAATGATGTTACAGTATGACACTGGTACGGGTACAAATCTACTAAAGTTTATTGTGTGTATTTTCATTATTTTCGCCGTAACTTCGACGCCATGAAATGCAATTTGTGAATTGAGCCACAAAGATTGGAAACCCGCTAAAAGTCCTAAATGAACGAAAATGTCCAAATGTGGTTGGAATCGTTTCGAATTTAGAAACGTTTTAAATGGTATGTTTTCTTACAATGTTAGAGTTTTTTGTACCTGTAAATTCCTCGCTCCTCTGCAAGACTAGAAGCTTCTGCCCTGTAACACCTGCTCACAGCAGCCATTTTCAGTGGCAACTCATCATGCTCCAGTGTAGAATTTATAAGTTTATAAGCTAAGGCCATTTCAGCTGTGCCCGAGAGACTGAATTCATCTCCGTAATAAGGATCTAATTGATAAACAAGAGTTCTATCGCCGTCGACGATTAAACCGCATCTTTCTATAACTTTCGTGGGCAAAATGTCTGGTACTGAAACGATTTTGAACCCTTGTGCTGTCAATTTTTCTATGGTATAATGTATTAGTGCTTGTTCTAAATCTGCTAGGTCTCCTAAAAATATATAACTCCTGTGTCCAGAGACCGGCCCTAAGGCGTCCATCCTCAATAATCGCATTTTTACAGCCAATTTTTCGAATTCGGTGGGTTGAAAATCAAATTCTGGAGGACTCCCGCATAGTTTTGAAATTTCTGGATGATTGCCTAATTTTAAGATTGCAGGGTGGGTAAGATTTGGAATCCTACTCAATTCTTTTGATAGTAAATGTTTCAATTCAGGCTTTTGACATAGATCAAGAACCTTGTCTATGTCTCCGTTGCTTTTTCTCCTTTTTATGTTCTCGAAAATTTGATTGCGGTTAGCTGGATTGCAGAAGAATTCGACGTCGAGTTCAGGTTCTGGAATACATTCTTTGGAGTCGACGATTGGCAATATTTTTCTTTGAACCTACAAGTTAGGAAGAGAATTACAAATGAATAATAATTAAAACTTTAAAGAACGAAAGTATGTGTATTGAAAACAAAGTGCTTCAGACTGAATTTCCATCATATACGCTTAAATGAACTTTAATAAGATTGAATGTAGGTATATAGCGAAAAATTTGATCCAGATTTTATGCAAAAAATATCAGTAATAGAGGATTCAAGTTAATTAATTTCACATAATTTACATACAAGTTTCACTTTTATTTTTGAAAAAAAAGCTGAACTCCCCATTTAGATAACAGCTTAAACGCAATCAAATTAAATAAAATTACAAATTCTTACCTTTTCATGTGTACAGTATCCTCTAAATTTAAGAAAATTTGTGATGAACTTCATAATAAATCAATTTGGCGCATAAGATTCAAACCCTACCTTAAATGCTAAAATCCTTATTCCTAAAATACACCAAATCTCTATTATTTATGATTAACATGAATTCACTGTACGTGAATACGTAATTTCTTTACTTTTTGAATAAGCTTTTGTAGTAAATAGCAGAGCAGAGTCGACCGAAAATAGGTTATGTTTGAAAAATGTGCAAATCCGCGAAATGTATCACAAATTCCAATTTCATAATTTTACACCTCCCCTATTTCTCTGAATATTTTTTTACCAAGTTCAAAAATTCTTCAAGCTTTTAGAAAGAAAGGAATTTTAAAAAATTAAGTTCTACAAACATGTGAAGTCACCTTTACGAGTTTACGCCGGAAGAAAGCGGAGACTAGGAGAGAGAGAGAGAGAGAGAGAGAGAGAGAGAGAGAGAGAGAGAGAGACATAAAATGTAAATGGTGAAGCTCCAATTTAAGATGTCTCGGATGAATTAAACGCGTTTGGCACACAAATTCCTTTTCAAAACGATGTGAGAGATACGTAACACTTATCTTGGCCGTAAGTAAATTATTTCTGTTATATTTCTGAAATATTTCTTTAGTTATTTTCAATAATCTAAAGACTAAGCTGGAAAGGAACTCTTGTACACAAAATTTCCAAGCATCAATAATTCTGTCAAAGTAAGGTCTTTCCCTTCATTTTTGTTCCTTTTGTGGTCATTTTTAACTTGCTATTTATGGATATTGCGAATTGATAATTATTTAAACTAAATAGTGAGTGCTTTTTTCAATTGCTCCTGCGTGGAATGCAAATGTTTACATTGCAGTGTTTATTGAATATTCTCATGTTTCCGTGACAGATTCCCCATATCATCTAATGTTTATTTTCTCATGAATTTTGAAACCGTTATTCCGATTTTTCAGTTTAATACTTGAATTAAAGTTGTTTCTAATTATTAAGAATTATTACTGCTTGATAAAGTTATGATTAATAAACTACAGTACATTGTATTACCCTGATTATTATCTATATAGTTCTATTGTTATTCTATTTAATTGCTAATTTTTCAGAAACATTTTTTGTATCGATTATTTACCTAAAATAAACGAGTATTTGATTTATAGTTTCTATGCTTTCAGTTAACTTTTTAAGAAAGGTAGTAAAATTAATTCTGAAATGAAAATTGTAATTTAGATATTTCCCAAAGTGTAATAACCAAACTGTGACCAAAAGAATCCAGGAAAAATGTCTTTGTTTCGAATTAAATTCAGTTTTTTTTTAAATTTCTTTTTCAGTGATAGGATTTTTTACATTAAAAGCTGCAGTTACCGTCGTTTCCTTAATTTAAATGTCCGACTAATCGTGAAACACAGTAAAAACTTAAATATGTAAAGTAAAAAATATACGTTCAAAGAACATTCAATGGCCGGATGTTAGCGACAAGCTTAATTTAATATGTGACTAAACACAGTCGGTTAAAAATTGAACGATGATAAAATTATATTGTGTACGTAAATAACACTTTTTCCTTTTTTCAAGGTAAAGGGCCAAACATTATCAATCATGATTGCTGTCATTTTAATCTTAATTGTAGTCCAAGGATTGGTTTCCATTGAGCCATGTCTTCAGCATTGCATTTGCAAACGCGTAGGTCCACAAGCAGAGAGGTTGAAACTAATATGCAGTGATAACTTGCAAGAAATAAAACAGGTTGCCATCGATACTATTAGTGTTGAGATCTTTCAACTGTAAGTTATACAAATGCATCATTATTCTTTGAAGATTTAACTGAATCAGTGAATGCGAATTTGCTTAATAAAACGACTTTTTTTATAGGGATCTAAGCAAAAATGAAATTTACATGATAGAGCCAAATGTGTTCAGGAACTTAACGAATTTAAAGCGACTAAATCTTTCCTCTAACAAAGTCACTACCTTGAGCGAAGGATCATTTAATGGTCTTGAAAACTTGGAAAGGCTGTACGAATTTTTTTAATTATTACCATTTTGTAAAATATATTTTTTAAACATGTAAATATTGTGTTCATTTTACCATTTCAGAGACTTGAGTCGCAATCTAATTACGACAATAGCCTCGCATGCCTTCAAACAACTAACGCACCTAAAACGACTGTAAGTGATCAGAATGAAGTAATAAATGAATTTATATAAAAGTTTTTTTTTCGCTTATGTTTTTCTGTTATTTTTATTAGTGATTTGTCTGGCAATCAACTGAGCAAGTTGGGTCAAACCTTGCTTCACAATTTGGTCGTTTTAGAACGCTTGTAAGTGTATCTTTAATTTTAATCTTGAATGCTTGCACAAGAAAACATAAAACAAGTCTTGAATATTATGCACAAAGATAAAAATATTTGAAACACCCTAATAATAAATTTGAATAATGTTTTATAGGAAACTGAACGACAATTACTTGAAAACTTTAAAAGAAGGAACTTTTCACAGGCTTAAATCTTTGAAACAGCTGTAAGTAAATCATCTGAAAGCATAAACTCTGAATTTACATTAGATGAGAGAATATCTTATGTTATTATTTACAGGGACGTTTCTGACAATCCGTGGAACTGCGATTGCGATCTTTATTGGTTTAGCAGTTGGATTCACAACTCCTCTTTAAAATTAAAGTAATTTACATAACTTGATTCATATTTATTATTTATATTTTTAAAATCTTCATTATAAGTATTAAAGATTTATGATTGTATTTCAGTCCTCCACCAAAATGTGTCTCACCATCAAGTCTTAAAGATCAGGCAATCAAAAAGTTGAGTCTAGCGGAAGGCTTGCGTTGTCAGTGGACAACACAAATTCCTGCGTTAGAAGTGCTTCCAAATCAGAATCAAGTTGTTTTTGCTGGTGATTCAATAACTCTGAAGTGTCGAGCACCTAGTATTACAGATGATGAAGGTACTAAATTAAAATGGCTATGGAATCCTAATATTACTGCCAACACCCAAGATTTCAACATGCACCTGAATCCTAACGACAGTTTATCCAACATAAAAATTGAATATAGGTGGTTGGAAAATAGCGGCCTCGTAGACAGGTAACATTTTTTGAATATTTATTATTAATCATTGTCTGGGTGGCTATTGGACCGGGAAATGACTGGGAATTTTTGAGAACAGAAAATAACAGTGAATTTATTTTCTCATATGATATTATGAAATAATTTGAGATTGAATGAGTTCGTTTGTAAATGGTTATAATGACTACGATTCCAATGGGAAATTTTACATCTTGAAGCACACCAAGACCACAAAAGGAAACAAAATTTTATACCTCAAGTTTATTACTTTGAGGTTAAATTATACAAAAGCTTTTGATTCAAAATTTTCAGTTTTCAAAGTTATATAATTTTACAACTCAAGGTCTTAATAGTTACCAAATTTGTAATTCATAACGTTCAAAATCAAATAACTTTAGATTAAAATTTTGAAAATCTACCAATTTTCAATGGGAAGCGCTTGAAATTGAAGAAGTTTAATGCAATTTAAAAATTAACGTCTTTCAAGAATTTCAAGAATTAGACAATTTCAACTTAAAAGCACTTGATCAAATTGTAAGTATAGTGTTGTAGTGTTGTTATGCAATTTGTAAATATGTTGTTTTTCAAAGGGAAGACGAAATTTTTTTTAAAAAGTCCATAGTTAGTAAAATGGCGACGGTTCATCTGAAAATATTCAAAGTCAATTTACTTAAAAACTCCACCGTTTTTTCACTCTTGACTTTTCTCTATACTCTAGATTCGTCCTAATTTAAACTGTAAAGAGTATGTTCCAAGATAGTCTGCCTTGTGCACGCCCCTTAGAGAGAAGAGTTAATTTTTTATCTGAAAAACGAAAATTCACGTTTTTTTCCAAAACGACAGAAAATGAGAAAAAAGTCAGACACAAACTTCTTTCTCTAAAAAATGTATAGAAAAATGTCTCAACATTTATTTCTATCTCACGTTATATTCGAGATTTTTGCGAACATATGTATACAATCCTTTGAAATTCATTTGTTCTCAATAATACAATTTTATGGTGTCATACAAAATAAGTTTCTCTCAATTTTTTCTAACTTCAGTATTCATCCACCAACACGCTGTTGAAACTGTTAAATTATGTTGTCTTCGGTCTTTTATGTCACCATAAAATTGTATTGTTGAGAAAAAAATCAATATCAAAGTATTTTATATATATTTTTGCAAAAGTCTCGAAAATAACGCGAGATAGACTGGGAACTGTATAACTTTTTTCGATAAAACTTTTTTTCTCCGTATTCATCAACTCAACATCTCGGGGACGTGTCACCATTAATTGCATGAATTACAACAATTGAATTTTTCAATAATAAATTACCTAAATAAATTAGTGATATTGCAAATGTTACAATGAGCTTGTGTTATTGAATCTCTTCTACCAATCAGAGAAGAAAAACTAAGGTTGATTTTAATGGCCTTATTGGCTAACTTCCGAATCTCAAATAAAAAAAGTCGAAACACCGTACAGATTTCTTCAGGCACTGTTTTTTTTTCAAGCATTGACTGTATTTGCATAATATTTAAAGATGAAAAGATTTTATAATTAAATAAAAAAAATGGATACTTCACAAAAATTCGTTTCTTTATATTCAAAATGGTTATATATTTTTATATTTTCAGTTAAACTTGAAAAACAAATTATTTTTGCAGCGACCCTATTCTAAAAGATTAAAATGTTTGTTTATTTTGGCAGAAAGTATCTACAGTTTATCCAGTCATGAGTGGCAGGGGCTACCTGACTCCCCTACTTCAAATTATAAATTTCTTAGTTGTTAAGGTTTTTATTTGAAACTTAAAATAATCGGCGTTAAATAATATGTATTTTTAGTTCTCTCAGCATCATACCTGTAAAAGAAGAGCATAATGGTCAATGGAATTGCTTATTAGCCTCCGTCTATGGGAATAAATCAAAGACAATAAACGTGATAGTAATTTCGAATCGTACTCGTTATTGTCCATTAACAGGTAACTAACTAAATTCATTAAGACCATACAAAAATGTTACCTGTGCTCAATATGAAATTACTTTTTTGTAGTCACTAGAAACAACAAAGGCACATATACATGGCCCCACACAGTCATAGGGTGGAAAGTTGAACTACCTTGCGAAAGTAGTCACTTATCCAGTTTAATGCAACATCCGTTATTAGCATCTTACCAATGCAACGCCACTGGAGGGTGGGAAAACTTAAACACTGAACAATGCCCCTACGTATCCTCTACCACAAAAGTTCTCGAGCAGTTTTCGAAAGTCAATCTCTCTTTAACAAAAACCAACTTAATTGAGACTGTTAAAAAATTTAAGAACTATACTGGAGACACTGTTAAGCTCACAGATCCCGTCGAGATCAACTTTATATCTCAAACGATTGAAAATTACTTGAGTTACTTGGTTGAGGAGAAAGAACTCGGACCGATGCTTGTAGACATCATTAACACAATACTCAATTTGCCGAAACAAATGTTGAAAGCAGCAGAAGTTGGCTACAAGTCTTGCACGAAATTAAACAACGCTGTGGAAAAAATTGCAGAGTTGACGCCGGCTATTCAGTCCCATAAAAATAACATGGCACTTGAGGAGATTAGAGTCAGGCCCGACAGTTTTGTAGGGCTGGTCTGCATTTGGTACAAAAGCAATCATCCTAATGAGAAACGAGAACTGTACTGCACTATTAATAATAAAACAACAATGGTCAGCATGAAAGATCAGACGATCGAAGCATCTGTGCAATTACCTCCCTCACTCTTCAACCATGTCAAATATACGGGAGCAACACATCAACTTATGATCTCCATGTATAGTGATAATAGACTATTTCCTAATACGAATGAGACTGATAATATGGATATTTCATCGTGCGTTATCGGAAGTAAAATAAGTAAGTGTACTTATATTATTTATATTTTATGTTACTCGGTTCTTTTTTATTCTAAATCTGTCAATTCCCTCTTTCACACATTCTATTTCTAGACATCTATCTTGATTATTTACTGCTTTTTCTTCAAACGTGCAAGTTCTCTTTACCCTGTTAGTTGTACTTTTACCAGCTATTGTCGAACTACATGACGTACCACGGTGAGCCCCAACCATCTTCAACCTGAAAATTGTTGAACTCAATGTTTCTTTACAGAAAGCATCTTTCTGATGATTTATGAATAGTTCAAAGGCAAATTTAAAATCTTGGAGAGACTTAATTATAAAAAAATTGTTCCCAACTTAAATTTTTTTTTTTTTTTAATTTAGTTTTTTTAGTGTTACGTCCAACAGGAAATTCAATGAAAATTATGCGAAATACTTTTTTAATATAATAACTCTCTTTCCTACAGTTTTTTGGTGAAATAAACATATTTTTCTGTAAAAATAGAATTTAATTTTACTCATGTCAAAAAAGGCTCGATACTTTTTTTCTTTAAATATTTAAAACATTAAAATCCATTCAAAAGTAATAAGCAATATAGAAAAGTCGATCGCAAAAACGCTTTAATAAACTTAATGATGAAATAAAATTGTCTGCTATACAAAAACTTCCATAAAACACACATTTTTCAATTTATTCAATTATTTTTTAATACTGTTTTACTCAGTTTTTAATGCGGAATAACACTTTATAAACAATAATTAAATTGGTAACAAAATTTGTTTTTTAAATTTAAATTTTACCTACTTCAAAAAGGGCTCGATATTTATTTTCGTTTTGAGGATAAATTCTCTTCAAAATCATTTGAAAAAAGTATCCTGTAAAGAAAAGTCGGATGGAAGAACTTTCAGGCTAAAAATGATTGAGGCTCACCGTGCTAGGGTACATTTTCTCAGCTCTACCAACATTCTTCATTCTTGCATTGTTCCTCTGCCTTATTTACATTCTGCATTTTTAATCCTGCTACCTTTTTATCGTCTAAACATTATCCTAACTCTTAAAATATTCTCTCCAGCTCATATATATGTTCCACTCTTTCTATTTATTCTTCACTTCTTCAATTCCCTTCTGCTTTTCTTCTTTTCATGCATTCTTCTAGACACCATTCTCCTTTTTGCACTATCTGTATGATATCCTTTAATCTTTCTCTTGTAACCTCTCCACTGATCAGCCATGCCTCATTATCTCCATTCTTCAATTCTTCCTTTTTCCGGTAGGAGTATAGTGCTTCCTAACACCAGCCACTGCGGAATGGGCGTTGGTGTGTAGAAGTAAACTTCTTCCACCAGAAGTTCTTGATACCATCTGGTCCTGCAGCAGAAAAGTTCTTCGTGCCCCTCAGTGCTTTTTTCAGCCGTATCAATGATACGGGGCCCCCGAGGTCCGGGCACCCTTGTTTATTTTCCTAAAAAGGGCCCCCAAGAAATTTTGATACAGGTGTGTTATGAGGTAATGAGGTCGCAAAATACCTTGAAGCGGGTGATATTATCATTATCTTCTTTCAACTCAAGTATTTTCGGGATCTTGTATACCGCTCTGCAAAAAGTCTCTCCCTCGTTGGGCTTGGGTGGATTTTTTGACAGAAACAGGGAGATCGCTCAAGAGGCGCGATTCAGTGTGTGATTGTAGATCCTTAGTTCTTGGGCGACCTTTTGAACCCTTTCCGTGAACGGTTTACCAGACGTTATGTAGTCAATCACACACCGAACACGGGACGGATTCTGTCTTGCCCATTCAATCTTCTTGTTCAGTTGGTGCAAGTGTCTTTTGGCCTTTTGATCCATCGTCGGTTTTAGCCTTCGATTTGAATCAGCCAAAGCTCTCCCAGCACCATAAACTGAACAATTGATGGTCCAGAGGTCGGATTCTTCCGAGATATCCTCACGAAGGGAGGTATCCATTTCAACCAGGTCTTGGGGCTTAGGAGGAACCTGAATATTAATGTTCCTTCTTGTCCTACAATCGCGATCATCTCTCAGGAGGAGCCTGCTTTCTGCGGTTGGTCTTATTGTCGCTTCCTCCTCTCCGTCTGCGGCTTGTTCATACAGCGGTTGGGGAAGCGCTCCGCGTACATATCCCTTTTTCGAGAGATAGACGACATGATTTTGCAATGATTGATGCGAAACGTGCGGAAGCTCTGGGTGTTTCTGGCATCACAGAGTGTGTATACACGCCATAAAGCCTCCGTGAACAGGGATAATGCTGGCATCGCATCAGTTTAGCAAGTCATCCTTGAGTTGATTCGTCCACTCAATGTGGGCGTTTCGTCGGTTTGTCGCATCTACCACTTTTTGGTGGTGTCATTGTTGTTCCCACGAGCAGCTAGGGAAGGGATTCGTCCGTTCTTGTAAAGCCCCGCGTGCAAGGATAAGGCTGCATACTCTGAGAGGTCGCCCGGTATCTCAGAGTCACCGTTTAAGACACCTCACCCAGGTGCAATTCAGCTTTCGGCAGGGTTGTTACACCTCCGCTTGGAGGTTATTCCTTCGAGGACTACCCTGGACAATTGTAAATATTCAGCAGCAACCCAGAATATTCGGTTAAAATAATTGTCCTTGTGATAGGAACTCTTGGAGGTGTGAAGCTATCACTGGTTTGTAACCTCAAAGTCACATCCGCGTGTCAATAACATACCGAGACACTTCCGAGAGAAAAGAATGAAATTAGTGGATAATATATGCGTTAAATTATATGGCGAATAAAAGGATTAAAAGGGAGAAGAGGGAATGCTAGCAACGTTCGTGGTTTTATATGTTCCTGTGTCTTTATCATCTTTATGTTACTCATTTCTGTAAATGTCCTCTGTTTTAATTTCTTTTTCCTTCCCCCTTTCTTCAAATTTATAAATTCATCCTTTATATTACAGTTGGAGCAAGAGTGGACAATTTAACAGAGCCAGTTTACGTCATGCTGAAAGCACCCTTGTTCCATTACTCTGGCAGCCAGCCAATCCCTGTTGTTTGGGATTCTACTTTAAATGAACAAGGAGGATGGAGTAGCGATGGCTGTCAATTTTTAAATTTAATTAACAACCTGATATTCTTCCAATGTAACAGACTTGGATATTACGGGCTTCTTCAAGACGCTACTCATCTTAATAGAGAAGGCAGAAGGTAACCTATTACTTTTTGACTTTGTCAATTCGATATTGTCATCGTCATCAATAATAACGGATATGCGATTCAAGAAACTGTCTTCTTTCTATTTTCAGTTTAACCGGTGCTAGATTCAAATACTCTAATCCTGCGATTTACGTTGGAAGTCTTATTGTGATAATGTGTCTGGTTACTATCACTGTAACTTATGTATGCTGTTACCCATCAATTGCAATGCCTAAGAAGGCAAAGCATTCTATTATAAATACCTGGATCGCGATGACTCTGCTTTGTGTTCTATATAGCGCTGGAATTCAACAGACTGAGAATGTCGAAATTTGCCAAGGTGTTGGATTAGCATTGCATTATTTGTCTTTGTGCTGTTTTTTATGGATGGCCGCGTCGGCAAGGTATGCTCTATGTTTTGATTTTAGTTATCCATATTTTTAACTCATTTCCAATCAAGATACAGGGTAAAGGAACCAATTATCGAGAAAATAGTCAATCTCCAATTTTATTATCCTCTTTCTTATAGACGAAAACTTTCAAAGTTGTGTGCTTGGACAGAAAATGTACCCAACTTTAATTTCTGTATGTATTTTTGTACATCAAATTAAAATTTAATATAAAAATGGTGATAAAAGGACAATATGTCAAAAAGATTCATTTGTCGAGGGTATGGCGCGAAATGGCAACTTATTAAAAAATTCAAAGAAAGTATAAATTGACTTAATTAATGGATAACATTATAGAATAAAGTTTAATTATAGACACGTAATAACTTAGAATACCACTTAAAAGAGAGAACGCTGGTAATTTTATAATTAAATAAGACATAATCAATACATAGTTGAAATTAAAAAAGGTATAACAATACTCTGTTCTGATATTCTTTATTTAAAAACGGAAAGGTTAGTAAGGCTCCAATTCACAAACTCGCAAAATCCCTGAAGTAATTAATATTTTCATTATAATAATCGTTAGATACAATCAATAAAGTTTAATTTTAATGCAACCCTAAAACGTGCTTTCGCAATTCATAATCGACAATCGGTTACTAAACGAAAATGTCGAAGGCATCATTTCTCGAGCCGAGTCCTCGAGAAATAGAGCTTTGACCAACACTGTCCCCAATTGTCCAATGTTTTATTTAAATAAATACTAAATCTACTTTTTTTCAAATAATTTACAAATAGTTCCAATCTAACCATGGTAACCAACGCAATATATTAAGAAATTGGCGACTTTCCGTCAATTTAATGAGGGACTCTATTACAGATATCAAATTCGCAATGAAGTTCTCTTCTACGAAATGGAGTTTTTTAGAGTTTGTACTTTAGAGTACTTACATTATTATAATATTGATTTTATGTTAATGTTGATTATAATTCACTATTTATTATCAAAAATATCTGGTTAGCTAGGCTTTAAATTTCTATGAGCACGTACGTTCAACTAAATTCTAATTTATTGAATTTTAGTCGCTTTTATTGGATTTTCTTAAATTTTATTTAATTAATTTAATTCAAGTGAACATGAATAAATGTAATTTAAAAAAACTCTTCTAATGTAAATGCAGCTTAATTTAAGTGATTTTAGGCTAATTGAAGAGGAGGAATATAACGGAATTTAGTTTATTTCACGTTGAATTTACCTAAAATTGGTCAGGGAAAAGTCGGGGAATTTTGAAAATGAATTTTTGCTGCCAGCCCAATAGTAAAAACATCAACCAAATTTTTAAATACATTTTTGATTTATAAAAACCGTATTATCTTCTGTTAATCTAAATTATCATTGTTACAGCCATATGTACAAACGTCTCTCAAAATCTGTCGTCGAGAACTTACCTGACGATGAATTGCATGAGCCGGCAATTCGCAAGCCCTTACTTGGACTTTATCTTGCCGGTTGGGGTATCGCACTAATAATTTGTGGTATATCTGGTGCAATCAACCTTCGCGAATACGCTTCATATTCTCACTGCTTTTTAACATCGGTGCCTTCGTTGGCTGCTCTTTTTATGCCAGCGGTTCTTCTTTTCATCTACTTGATCATTCTCTACATGCTCATCAGATGCACTATTAGAAATAGTGACCTGAATGGTCAATTATCTGAAGGAACTCAAGCGACTGAGAATATGGATTTAGAATTATTAGAGCCAAATGCAAATGCAACTCCTGATGGAGCAAGTTTGCATAGTTCTCAAACGGTCTCATCCGAAGTTGAGGATGTAGAGCATTCTCAAATAACGCAACTGAAGGGACATATTATTGTCATGGTTTTATACCTCACTACTTGGACCTTTGCTGCTTTGACTACTGCCAACTTACTAAACTCGTACATTTCTTACAAAGAAACGTTGTTTGCCGTTTTCTACGCAATTTCCGCAAGTTCATTGGGAATTTTTATACTTTTCTTTTATGGCATTGCCCGAAATGATGTACGATCACAATGGTTGTTGATGCGGTGCTGGTTGAAGAAACGAAAGCACAGGTGCTGCAGACCACGCGGCGTTTCTGATGCTGTGTCTCCCGTGCCTACACAACCGCTAACTTCGAATCTTCCGGTTCCATTTTCTAATTCACAAGCTACTCAGGTTTGTATAAATATTATTGTTAATAGATTTTGCATAACAAATTTTGAGAATGCTCTCTAATGTAAGTCTAAAGCATCTAACCCTAATCGTATCAAAGATAATAAATATATCATATTGAATTCCATAGGTAACATCGGATACGAATTCAGTCAGTTCATCAAGACACACTAATAAATCGCAAACTAGTTACAATATAGGCAAACTTGCGGATTTAGGAGTTGCGGCGACAGTTAATCCATCTGAAACGAGTAACGTAAAATTGATAATGATGCATCGACAGCAATACAGGTCTAATAATTCAGTCACGACGTACAATACTGAATCGGCGCCTGCTTGTGTGGAAATGTTCTACAATCCACATCAAAGTGGCGTAGCGCGAAAGTTTTTCAAAAGGCAGCGCAAGCATACTAAAAATAATAACCTTGGACCAAGGAAACAGGGCGACGGTGGAATTACAAGTGATGGAGGTAGTTGTATCTCTATTCCTAGACGGGCAGTTAACTTAGAAAACGATATTGGAAGGAGTATTCTCAGTGGTGGAACCAAAGTTAATAATACGAATATTCACGTTGAGTTAAACCCGGTGAATGACTTGAAAAACGTCAACATTCTCTCAGACAGTGGAGGTAGTATGTCAGAAGAGAGGAATCTTCCTTTGCGGTTCGTGATTGGACAAGAGAGTAACGTTAGAAACACGAAAAAGGTTAACAATGATTCTGCTCATCACGATCTGCAGGATTCGATCCATTATCGTATTTCATCTTCTACAAGAGGTTGGTATCTTTTTTGAAACAATATTTTATTAAATAAGTATGTATATAATATTGTCCATACGGAAAGAAATTTCGGACGGATGCGGTATTTACATGTATCACCCAGCGCGCCTTCTGTTTGAGACGTCTGCTGTCTTATTTGAGGAGCTCTGCTGTCCCACTGTGGGGTGAACGAAGGGCCAAACTCCTCTGCATGAACATCTGATGTTGCGTTCGCCCCACGTATGAGACGGTGGCACTCTTGCAATGGAAGAGCGGACGTACCTTAAACGAAGGTCACGCTGTGATTCTCCGTTTAATGCATCAATAGGACATATTAGTACCGCAGCTGTCCCAAATTTCTTTCAATGCGGTTAGTATCTGAGCAGCTATTCTTACATAGTCTACTTTTTGTTCGTGGCCTCTTGCTGTTCAGCAAATATACAGAACGAATACATAAAATTACAGCTTGATTCTTCGCAATATTATCTTAGAAACTATAGATACGAATACCACTGATAGTACAAGTAGTTTATGACAGCGCCGACGCGACGCCTGAATCCAGTCCATTTAAACCTCACAACGAATAAAAGAAGAGCAAGTCAGAATTCGTCACTCACGCATAGGCTAGACCCACAACTCTCAAAAATATTGTTACAAAAATAAAAAAAACTATATTTCCACTGATGCATATCCCCCATATCACTGATATTAACTTATTCAGGAGGAAGCCCGGGGAATCTACGCGAAAGAAACCCGAATAAAGTCGGACCATATCGACGCCTCCATTCAATATGAGTCTATGTGCTGACAGCGCCGTGTATGAGACTATTCACTGTGTATAAGCATAGGGAATAGTCTCATACAGAGCGCTGTTAGCACATAGACTCATATTGAATGGAGGCGTCGATATGAATCTTAAAATTCAGCCGGGTGGTATTCCTCGCGCACTTGTCGTCCATCTCGTTTCCGACATTGCCGACGTGGGCCAAGACCCAAAGTAATCGCACCGATAGATCCGCTCTCTCCGTCAGAAAGATCAGATCACTCTTGATTGATATCGATATCGTGCACGAGCTCCTTGCAACTATTATAAAAGAATCCGGGTTTGGGAGATCTTGGGCAGAACAGGGAGGTTCGTTTGCTTCTACCAGGAGCACCTGAATGGGAGTGAAGCTCATTCACCCCAACACAACCCGCATAGCCAGATATAACACCTGATCTTATATGTTGAGCACAGACTTACTGGCATAAATAAAAAGAGGGGCACCTCACTTCAAACAGGTCCTGACAAGATTAACGTTAGAATTGATACTCAAAATCTCCGGTTTAGGCCCCCATAAGAGATATGATAACTTACGATATTTTTTGCAACACCCACCTCGATGGTAAGAACTTGCATGCCTCTAAATGATGTGCAAAGTGCATCAATCTAGCAAACAGTGCGAGAATAATATTGGCGCATGAGCACTTTGAAACACGTCTTTTTCCGAATCGCCGCAATTGACACGTATGCGCACTTCAGAGATAAGTAACTTTGCACACCGATAAAATAACGATATTCTTAAAAATTCCTTTTAAAGAATTATACACAAATTTGGGTAAAAAGCACCATATGGGACCGGAAATTTCGTGAAAAAGTGTAAAAAAGTGCTAAATATTTTTCTCGGATAGTTTTTGCAAAAAAAGCGTCTACTATACATACGCACATGCAGTTGCTACTCGTGTGATTGTAGCATTTGCCTTAGCTCTTCGCAGCCGTCTACGTTTCGCACTCGCTTCACTCGTGCTTCGAGCCTCCGACTCATGCTGCAAGCTTCACACTCGTCGGCAGTCACCTACTTAGCACACTTGTATCACAAATAGCTATTATATGTGGTACCCAAGTGAAATGCGTATCCAGGAATACACCCAACTGCATCAGTCTCATTTTTCAGAGAATTACTCGTTCTCAATGGCGAGGGAGATCTCGTCTGAAGCTACACTTAATTTAGTAAAGATACACGGCCAAAACTTGGGGATAGACATGGATAAACCCCTATCTTCGAGTTGGAGTATTGTCACATCAACCGCCAGCCTGCTCAGGTCCAGAGAGACCCTAATCTCTATGTTTTGCAATCAGGAGTAAGTCATCGGCGTACTGTGTCACCCTCGCCCCACAAGGAATGCTATCCGCAAACATGCGCAGCCCCAAACTTGCGCAGATCCAAGTTCAAGAGGATAGGGGATAGATTGATAGAACTCTGCTTAGCCTAACGCCAACACCATAAACTGTAGAAGCACCACCAAAAATATTGGACATAGATGCGGCAGCTCGATTGAAGCACTTTTAAGAACGTGTGGTGCTACTAAAAATTCATTTGGAAAACATAGGCAGAGATATCTTTGTCTTTATAGAGAGATATCTCTGAATATCCTGTTTTCCAATGGAATTTTTAGTGTAGCAACATATTCCATAATCTTTGTGGTGACAGTAGTAACACAGTTCATGAGTAATGAACCTTATAAGTAATGGCCCTTATGATCTCATGTGATGCCTTAGCACGAGCCTTGTAGGCATTCAATACCACCGAGAACTCGGCGGAGGTAGAAGGGCGGTCCATCTAGTCATCCTCGTCTATCTCTTTGACTATAAAATTCACGGCTGGAGTAATATGCTGAGCGGCCAATTCGTCCTGCATGCTGCGAAGAGCGTGAAGATCCGGATCCGTGCTAACTCCCGTGCTCTTCGCAGTATTATGAGAGACCAAAGCACGCACAGTATGTCATATCTAGTTAAGTCCTCTAGAAGGATTAAGCAATTAGAAGAATGGTCATAAGGAGCAAAATTTATGGTTTATTAGGAATTTTGTAGACTAGTTATGCACAACTCTCGTAGAGATGAGCTCTCGCGTCTGATTGCTCTGGTATTTTTCGAGATACGTTCGCTTTCTGCATAGTGCCACAACGCATTTCGTAACCAAACAGTAGTTGAAGATTGCAGCAGGGCCAATACACTCCTCCAGAGCAGCAACCCAACGAGGAATAAGCTCCTCCGTGCCCCTACGAAAAAGAAACTATTTTAGCTATTTGGCATTAAGTCGGTGTTGGATTATGCCATCGTACGAGTGGCGTCAAGACCACCCATGACCTGAAAGTGGTCCGAAACAAAGGTATCATCAGCTAATATCGCCGGGGCAATATGGGTCAACAAAGCCGTCATAAAGATTAGATCAGGGCCTTTGATTGTCTACATGAGGGGTCTCCACAATCCGCAGGTGCAGCCTGACCTAGGATCAACTGGCCATTTTCAGAATCTACTTTTTCTTCGATGGGAAACTGAGAGAAAATGTATGACTCCTTGAAAGAAAATCTTAGTTGGAAGGGTTTGGTTCATAAACCTCAACCTCGAGGGCCCCATTTTTTTCTGCTGTGCCAGAAGCAACTCTTTGAAGGACTTCGACTGAGGTAAAGAATGGGGATCCTTCTTGACAATTCTTTGTCAAAGCTGAGTAGATCCGACCTATTGACCCGGGATCGCCAGTAGATACAGGATCTACCTTTGGAGACCCCTGGTCTACATCCACCTAATAACGATGGATGATGGATTGATAATTAATACCCGTGTTTCTTACACAAATGAACAAAGTTATATTCAAAGAGATTCCAATAAATGTACATTAATAGTTTCAGATTAAACAAATAGATGTCATGCACATCAATAATCATTACAAGTTGACAAGTACGTATATCTAGGTAGTCTATTCACTAGCGACGGAAAATAGATGGGGAGTTAGATAGGCCTATAAATAAAGGTAAACAGGTTATCGGTGGAGCAGGGTCCATTCTCACAAATAAAAACATATCAAAAAAAGCTAAAATGGCCATACATAATTCTATATTCGTACCGACTGTACTATACGGTAGCGAGACATGGACCTGTCAAGAAAAGGACAGGAGTAAAATTAACGCGATCGGCATGAAACCTCTGCGCATAATATGCGGGAAAACACTGATGGACAAAGTCCGAACGAGTCAATCCTCAAAGAATGTGGTGCAAAAGAGACAATAGTTGACACATGGGAAAGAAATCCGTTAAGATGGTTCGGTCATCTTGAAAGAATGAAAGATGAACGACTGACCAAACAAGTGTATAAATGTAAAGTAAATGGCAGAATGCCCAGAGGTAGACCGCCGAAAGAATGGTTAGAATCTGTAAATGAGACATTAATCCGAAGAGACATAAGAAGCCATAGAAACACGAGAGCCTGCATAAAAAAATGCATGGACGTGAAGGAAGCTAGAGTAGTATGCCAGGACAGGAAAGTGTGGCGACAAATAGTTTATAAACAGAGTGACAATAGAATGAATGACGCCTGAAACAAAGACCTTGGAAACTAATGGGCCCAAGTGGGGAACCATACATAACAATTTTGTGAGGCTCTTCACTTGGGGTGATCGCTAGAGAGATTGATCAGCAACCTGGGTCGGAGCAGTGTTGCGGAATAAACGTGTCATTTAAATAAATAACACGAGAATTCCAGATCAATCTAAAATATCTATACCTAACACCTATATACATTACACCTATATACCTAACTATACACCTATATACCTATTTAGCCCCTACCTATCTACTCTATACCTATATACCCATATACACACCACTACTTTCCAACCGAGCAAGTCACGCCTACCCCGAAAGGGAAATGGCTTAATGGTATAATAATAATAATAATAATAATAATAATAAGTGTACTGGAATGAGCCTGACGCTGGCAAGCCGGAATCTTGTTGAGTTGGCTAATAAATGAAGCTTTCATACCTCCAAGACAGCCGATTATGAGAACTACAAGATGGACTTTGAAGCCTTGGTAGAGCCTGCTCAGCTCGAAAAGAAGTGCTTGATATTTCGCCCGTTTTTCTTCCTCCTTTGCCGTGATATTACCATCGGCTGGTGCCGAGAATTCAATCACGTAAATGATCTTGTTCTTCAGATCTTGGAGGACAATATCAGGCTTCATAGCACTGATACGTTGAGTGGTCGAGAATGAGAAATTCCAGTAGATCTTACACTGATCATTCTCCACAA